>JAEIFP010001084.1:13600000-14200000 GCA_018903935.1 Drosophila insularis | reverse complement strand
TTTTAATTAAGGAATTTTGACTTAAAAATTGTTGCCCATTGACAAAATTTGACATTTGACCAACTCTTTAATTAAATTTATATGAATAATCATATGAACATATAAGATTCTAAGATTCTGAGTTCTATCATCAGCATGCTTTACTACTTATAAAATAGAGACTTGTAATGAAACTATTACATATAATCAACGCTAAAACTAGTTGGGAATTCCAACTCACTAAAGCGAAAAAAAGAATGTCATAGCTTGCATCTGCATTTGAATAGAGAATTCACCTTGAGTAACTGGGATTCTCAAGGATTCTTTAACGTTTAGTTAATTTCTAAACAAAGTTAAATGCAATAGGAATATTTGCTATGGCCTATACCTTTTCCAACAAGTGTTATCTGTTTTAAGATTATTAAAGCTTTAAAAATCATAATCAAAATATTACAAGAGATAAAAGGAAACTGAAAGTTTTTCATCAAGTTGTTCCTAGTATTTAGAGTATGAAATATTCATTTAGTTTTCCACCTTTTCCTGATGTTTTCTCTGCCAATTCTCCAGTGTTATGTCTTGTAGTCTGTGCCATTTTCTTACATGCCCTCCTCTCTCTGTTTCTGTCTCTCTCTACCTCTGTGTTTGTCTCTCTCTCTCTCTCTCTCTCTGGCTCTTTGTCTTTGCATCTCGGTGTATGCCTTGCCATTCGCTTAATTTATTATTCAATTAAAGCAAGCAGCAAAATAAACTTTAATCTCAGAGCAGTCATCAGCAAAAGACAAGGCAAGAAAGGCAAAGACAACAACAAAAAGCAACCAAAATATGCATATAATAAATAAATAAATGGAAAATCGTGTGTGTGCCAAGGAAAAATTGTTGTGCTGATTTTGTACTTTTTATTTTTACAGGTTTTTCTTTCTGTTTTGTGTATATATTTTTATATTTATATAAATATATACAAAAATATCTTTTTTTATGTTTTTGTTTTTTGGTAATCGATTAAAAGTGCATGCCAAACTGTGCGTGCGGCCGCAATTTTTAATGGGCTGTGAGAAAGAAAATAAAATACGAAACAAAAACAAAAAATTCTTTTTAAGTGCAAAAAAAAAAAAAAAAAAAAAATATGACAAAATTTACGAGCGATGGATGCTTGTGCCTCATATTTGTACATGCCACAGTGGGGGGAGGGAGACAGGGGACATAGGGGAGATAGAAAGAGAGCGTAAGAGTAAAGAAAGGATGCCTCCCATCCCCTGCCCCCACCATTGTCCACGCCTCTATACTTTGGCTTGTTTTTAGTGCTTTGGCACGTAATGGGGTCGTTTCACAAAGCCTCACCTCCCCTTCCCGACGGCCGCTTTTGCCTTTGTGGCTGGCTCTGCCACTTGTGTGCCATATGATGATGATGCTGCTGATGACGATGAGTTGATGATGATGTGTCGAGGAGTTGAAGGGCGAGGAGGCGAGCAAACCCCAGTGGAGGACCATGCGGAGCCGGCCCCCAAACTAACTGCCGAGTGTAAGTCCTTTTACTTGCCTCCAACGTTTGATGTGATATGAAGAACCGATTAACGGGCATTTGAAGTGCCTCCAAGTCGCAGAAGTCCTCTCTGGCTCACTGTCTAAATGTCTGTCTGTCTAACTGTCTGTCTGTCTTTCTGTCTGACTGTGTCTCCTTCTGCTAAGCCACGAAGAAAATTATGTTGAAGACTACAAGAACAACAACGACAACGACAACGACGATGACGATGACGACGAGGAGCAGCATTTTCCACTTTATTGAATTACCCCCGTACCCAAAAAAGAAAAAAAAAACACGAAAGAAAAAAAACTTTGCAGAGTTGGGGGCAAAATGGTAAAAGGAAAGCCTTGGCCACAATATGTGGACGATTTCCGTCAACCGAGATAAACAGAATTTCAATTTAAAATAATTTTGGCTCCTTCGTGCTTCTCCCTACCGTTTCTACGTTTTTTTTTTTTTCTGTTTGTCTGGCTTCTATAATATTTTCCATTTCCCATTTTCACGTTTTCGTTTCTCCTTTGGCATTTTTTGTGGTATTTCTTTTCCTACGTTTTTAGTGCTGCGTTAGCATAATTTTGTGTTGTGCGTGTCAGTCGCAGTCAATGTCTTTACTTAGTTAAAACTCAGACATAAAAGTAGCTATCAGCGGGAGATTTAAGGTGGCTCTGCTCTGTTTAGGGTGGGTGCCATGGGAGTTATGTATGTATGTGTGTATCTCTATCCCATGCCATTCTTTCATTAGCCGCGTAAAAGTCTTTTTTGTTCTGTTTCTTTTCACGCTGTTTGTTGCTATTTTGTTTTGTTTTCTTTCTCGGATTGTCACAATTTTGATGAGCCAAAAAACCACAACTCTGCTGCTGAATGTATTTATATATATATACATATATATCTTTGTCTTTGTATACATAAGTATAATCATCATTGTTATGCGCATTTGAAGCTCTTTCGTCCGACACTATGACACGTACAGTGGTTTGAGATGTAAAAGAATTTGTAAGCAACTCACATAAATGTGTAGTGTATAGTTATATCTTCGATCAACTTTAAGTATGCCACAGTCTAGGACATCAAATTAGGGACTTAACTTTCCACTGTGGGTGTTAAAGCAATATACAAAAAATCAGTGTTGGGAAAACTCTACAAACAAACAACAAGAATAAAAAAATGTTCTCAAAACGCTTCTATCACGTGAAAGAAACTTTTCTTGGCTTAAAGACAACGTTTTCTTGTAAGTGCTCCTATTAATATGGAACTTATTGTTATATCAACAAATAAATCATCGTAAGCTTGTAAAATTCTGTTCAATTTTGCTGAAATAGAATTAGAAAAGAACAAATTTACATACGTGATTAAGATTTTTGAGTCGCTCAGTAAACACATTTCACAAAGTGTATAATTGTATAATTATGGTTGAGACTTGGTTATGTTTAAACGTTTCAATTTCCAGGCTTAAAAAGGCAAAATCATAATCCAACACAAAGAAAAATGTAGCTAACTCAAATGAGTTCAAATTTATTTAGCTTCTTTATTTCGAAGACTATCTATTTTTCAACCCCAAATTCTTCCTAAAATATGATTTTAAATCGTCTTGAAAAGGAAAACACAATCAAGCAAATTGGAGCAAGCCAAGCTAGATTGAGTAAATTATTTAAATTTCACATGGCTAATCTATATATACATAGCTGCAATTTATTTTTCTAGCTTTTAGCTTGACCAACTACTTTCAACATTTTAGAAGAAAAGGTCAAAATGCAATGTCAACAATGTTAGATAGATTGGTTGATTTTATTATCAAAATGAACTTTAACATCAAACTCGTCGGGTTTTTTAGTTGCAATAATTTTACCCAATTAGGATTTTTGTTGGCACAAGCATTGATTGATTTCCATAATGAAGTTTTAGCACAAGGTAAGGCTATAAAGACACACTTTTAAGATTTCAACATTTTGTAGACACTTTGTGTTGCCCTATTTTATTTCGGTCCTTAAAGAGGGTTAGGGAAACTTTAAATTTATTTTAGGAATAGGAACTTGCTTTCTTAAGTTCAAATAAAATATTTAATTAACGACATTGATCAGAGACTTTTATGCCCGACCGAAATGCATTTTTTACAATCCTTTCTAAGGATAAGGGCCAATGATTGGCCTTGGCCCTTCAATTGCATTTGCACTCACACGAGCTGTCAATTTTGTTGTTTTTCGTTTCTTACCTCGAATCTTTCTTACATAAGCATAACACATTTACTCATATTCGATTCGTTTTAGTGAATAATTAATTTCACCCTGATTTATGAAGCCCATTGCGTTCAAAATATATATATATATATTTTCCAGTAACTAATTTCATTCTTAACTTTAAAGTGAAAATAGTCAAAATGCACTTAGTTCAATTTATATTTATAATATTGATAATGGTCGTTTTGGCTTTTGCTCAGGAAAAGCATTACGTAATAGACATTGTTTTATGAAATTTTAGCAATTGTGTTATTTGAATAATTTGTTTTTAAAGTACTGCGATTTGAAGCCCACCGACGACGAATTATCAGGACGGTATCCAGGTTGCAAGGAGCGCACAAAAGATGTATGGAGCTACAATAAGACGGCAGATACTTGTGAAACTTGGACATATACGGGATGTCAGCCAATAGACGGCAATAGATTCAGCTCTTTCGGTGAATGTGGCTATTTTTGTGGTGTGAGAGAATGAAACAGACATCGTCAAAATCAGGATGAAGCTTTCGGTCAAAAGTTGGAATTTCCTACTTTTTGTAGATTCTTTATTAATTCTATGAAACATTTTCTTACACTATTAACTTATTCATATTACTAATTGTATTTAAATTTGGTGTTAAAGAATAAAGATATTGTTTTCGGTTAGCATTTTAATTTCATGCTTTGATTTAGTTCTAGTATGGTTTAAGGCTTAAAGGTATAAGCCAAGAGGTGGAAAGGATAAATCAATTTGCTTTAACCGTGATTTTCTTATGGTTCATTTTGTTTGTAACTTTTCCCAATTGGTCTATTGCTTAAGAATGAAAAGATAGATAAATGTGTATTAATTTAAAATTTAATATAGAATATGAAACTAGAACCATTGCCAAAGTTTGTAAAAACACTAAATTAGTAGAGGAGGAAAATAAAATGAACCGTTGGCCATATTTGCGTTGTAATAAGTTTCGAGGCCTTACGAACACGTAGGAAAAATTGAATTGAATTGAACAGTCAACTATATTGTAAAATAGTTAATAGTTTTGAGGCCAAAACAATGTTCCGGCCCAGTTCAGATAAACCACTATCAATCTAAACTGTTGCAAATCCAAAATCTATCTTGCTAACTGAAATGCCTCATTTAAAAGCCACGTCAATTGAAATGCTTTAACTTTGAAAAATAAAATATAACTAAATTTTCTTATGTAAGTTTAGGTGAACTTTTTAAATTTTCCTCACTTCATAATAATGGGTAATTTCATACTTTGAGTTCTACAAACAAAAAAAACATAAAAACCCACAGTGACAATCTGCATTTGATTCGAAACAAAGCAAAATGAAATTCATTTGTATTATATTTCCCATAATTATTCCCCTTGTTAGTTTGGCTGTGGAAACGAGTCGTAAGGAAAATCGAATTTAACATATTGTTAGAAAACTTTAATACGTGATCTTTTAGCTTATTGCAATGTGCTTCCTTCCAGCGGAAATGCTGGTCTAAGTCAAAAATGTTCGAAAGACCTTGTTGACATATGGAGTTACTTTCCATCTGAAGGAAAATGCAAGTCATGGAAATATATTGACTGTGATCAGCTTGTGGGTAATAAGTTTAAAAGTTTAGCAGACTGCGAGCAAGCCTGTACATCCAATTAAATATTATTTCACTACCATTTGAAAAAAATAAAAATATAAACCAAACAGTTGACAAAGTGAACTAAAATAACAAAACAAAAAAAGTACACAAACTTTTGGCAGTAAAATTTAATTGGCAATTGGAAGACACCATGGTTAATTTGTCAGCATAATTTCTTGAAAATATTTAAATACAATTAGGCATATGTAGGTTTATTGTAGACCTTGCAAAATCAGTTGCACGATTTATCGTAGTCTGAAAATAAAAGATTTTCATGAATATTTTGTGATAATAATTCTGAGATGAATCTCTCGGAAAAACGCAACTGCCGAATACTCAAAGGTAGTTCCAGAATTTTTTTTCCTCATATTTTTTTCCATTCAGGCTTTTAGACTTAAACTTATTTAATTTCAAGCGCGCTTAAAAAAATTTAATGTAATAAATTTGTAATCACACACTCTTTTGTTAAGTTTTATTGTGTGAGCAATAATCATAAGTCTTTCTAAATAATTCTCAGTTGATAGTTTACACACGAATAGTTTAAATGAAAACTCTCAACAGGAAATAAACTCAAAACGAAAGCTTTTGTTCAGAGAAAGAGAGAGAGAGCGAGGGAGAGAGAGAAAGAACAATGGCGCACATATATGTAGTTTTTATAATGTTCAGGATTAGACCTTCATGAAAAAATGTTCAACTATTATTTGCAATCTATTGTTTATTGTAATTAGTTAAATATATATTATAAAAAATAACTATACAAACCTGTTCTTCATGCACCGATTCGTTGTCCTGTTTTCAGAAGAAATTGGTGATTTTTTAGAATTTTTTGAAGGGCCTCAAAAATGTGAAATTTCAGGAAAATAAAAGGTGCGATTAAAATTCTTCTTATCAAAAAGTGGAAAATCACAATACAATGGCCTATTCAAAAATGCTCTTTATATATGGGTGCTACAGGATTAAATTAGAATAACATTTAGACTTCATTTTTCTTCGTGTGATTTATGAGGCATTTAAATTTGTAAATAATTAACATTATAAAATGCTGTAAAATTTTATGCTTAAGCTTAAGCTTCTGTTCTTAGGGATTTCTAACAGGTTTCTACTATTTCAATAAGTTTTTAATGTTAGGGATCCCCAAATAAGTTTTTGCTTTTATATGGAACGATCCAAAACGGGGTTTCTGTTTTTTTTTAAGTTTTCCTTTGTTTATTTAAGTTTATATTTACAGCAAAGAAGTTTATTAGCCATAAAGCGCACCTATAAAAATTGGATGTTTTAATTTTAGTGTGGATTGCTGTAATAATTAATAAGATAATTAATTACATTAAATTTTTACCATTATCATATTTAAATAATAAAATTAAAGAAATCAAAGCTATTACAATTCTAAGATGATCTTTCATTTTAAAGTGCAGATTAAAATTTTTCATTATTTATAAAGAAAATTAGCCAACAAACGCTGTGTTTATTTAAACAAGGAGCTAAATAAATAATTTAATTTGCTTATAATCATTTCACACATGGCGGTCATTTAGATTCAGGTATATAAATATATAAAGATGCAAGTAATTAGTTTTATCATTAAATGCATTGCTGTATAATGAAATAAGAAATTCAATTTGCAAGCATATTAAATGATTCTTAAGCCACTGTGCATGCTGGCGTCATTCCATACAAAATTCGCACATATTTTTTCTATTCAAGCTCTGCGTGCTTAAAAGAGCATTGCCCGCCGGCATTATGTTTTGTGTCAGCACTAAAAGCTAAAGGGGCCCAGGCAGGCAGGGTGGCAAGCAGGCAGGAATGGAAGGGGACGCTATGAAGGAGTAAAACGTAATGTGTTAGCCCGAATAGGCGGCAACGGCATTGCATGCTCCAGCATTTTGTGGGTTAGGAGGCCTTACCATCCTCTGCCCCACATCACATTCATTCCCATTCCATGGCATCCATTCATCCTGTCTAAGTTGGCCATGTTGACTATGTCATTTGCTAATTTAGCACAAACTGTGAACGATGACGGCTAGCAAAAGAGAAAGAAAGCGAGAGGAGGCTTTGCCTGAATTGGCTCGAATGTGGTTCAACTTGCATTTGGCCGCAAAAGGTCAACACGAAAATTGGCCCAGAATAAAAGCAGCTAAAGGAAAAAGAAAATAAACAAAATGGCAAACCAACATTAATTAACCAGGCCAACAATTTCATCGACGATGACAATACACACATATGTATGTGTGTATATGTATATATGTATGTAGACAAACATAACCCAGGATGAGTTGAGGGCAAAGCAAAAAAGGATGAGAGAACATTCATAATGCACACAAGAAGAAAGATCAATTGTATGCCCCATATATATGTACATATATCCTTTAAGTGACTTTAGATGAATGGAGACATATATCTGGGTCACATGGCCATGAGATTATTTTGACATATTTCTGCATAATATTTCATTTGAATGAGGTAAATGTTTTTGAAGATGTTTTGTTTAGAGAGAACTAGCTTTTAAAATATTATAAAAGATTATAGAATTTATATTTAAAATAAGAGTTATCACAAGATTTTTTAGATATAGTTATCAAATTTATCGAATGACAGAACGAAATTTAAAAAAACAATTTTATTTTTTTAATTTCTACTAAATATTAAGAAATACATAAAAGAAAAAATCGATTTGTCATAAAAATTCAATAGCCATGTAAATATTCATATTAGTTTCTATATTTGATTTTTAATAATTTATTTAATAATTATATCAATTTCATTTTCACCTACATTTTCACATGTTTTATTTAATTTATACATAAATATTTAGAAATGTATAATAGAAAATATCGATGTCTCATAAAAATTCGATAACTATGTTAATAATATGATTATATTAGTTGTTATAATCAATTTTTTTTTTTAAGTTATTTAATAATTACATCAATGTTATTTTCACTGACTTTTCAAAATTGAAACTCATTTTCAACTTCTAATAGAATTCAAAACATTTTGTGGCGAATTTACTTTCGATTACTTGTTAATAACAAATTGTTAACAATTCTTTATACAACTTAATATCGTGAAACGATTTCTTATGACAGTTCTTTTCACTTGTTGGTAAGGGCAACTGACAGATGGACAAGTCACTGACTGATTCTAGGTTTGTTTTTTGTTTTTCTGACATACATATCGTATGTAAATATATGTGGGTTCATAGGGGAATAATCGATACAATTTGAAAAGTTATTTTCCATACAAACTCAATCAATTTACAAAAAATTAAGCGAAAAGTTTGATTGATTGAGACTTTAATGATGGAATCCCCACTGAGATAGGCACTGTCAAAGATTTGCCAGCTACTACCACCTATTGATGATGCTGTCACCCATATATTTCACACACATACACACACACACACACATATATATAGAGGTTTACCTTCTCCTGCTCTACCATTTCGGTGTGCGGTTGACAAGGACTAACGCTTTCTGTCTCCATATACACACACACACTTTGACACATTGTTAGTCAAACAAAAGATTTTGCATGCTAATTCGATTCCTGGGTGAATAAAGCTGAATGGATGGATGGATGGATGGAGGCAACAAAAACAACAACAACAAATCAAGCTAAACCATTTTTGGGTCTTAGGCTGAAAGGAAGAACGCATATAAAATGTGGAAATATCTGCTCATTTGTTTTTGGCATAAAAATTTGTATGCTCTGCGCAGATGTAACTATTCTCAATCAACTAAAATAATGCATGTGTTCTTAATAAAACTGTCTGACTATTTATCAGTCTTGGCAAATAAATGACAACTTAGCTAGAGATGGTCAAAATTTATAGTATCTAATCAAAGGATGAAAAAAGGCAGAACTGAAAAGTGTTTGAAAAATTTTGTATCAAAGGAAGGTAGGGAAACATATTAAAATGAAATTATTATTCAAAATAAATGAAAAACAAATACCAAGGAGCTTTCAATTTATTTTTTTTTATTATAGGGTGAAAAAAAACTAACCCAATGTTAGCCTTTTTATTGCTTCCTAAAAACATTTTTCTTCTTGTACTTAATTTCACTTTCGTCACACACTTTGACACATTGTTAATCAAACAAAAGATTTTGCATGCCAAGTCAAAAATAGAAGAGACAACAGAAACAACATAAAAAACATTTTTAAAAATACGACCAAGTCGCATTTAGAGACATTTTTTGGGCCAAGAAAAGGAGACAGAGACAGAGGGAGACAGAAAGAGAGAGAAATACGACAAGAACGCAGCCAAGTCATGACTCTGTGTAATTTTTATTGTTTTAGGACGAGGAGGCTTGACTTCCGTTTTGTTGGCCCTTTTGCTTTTATCCGTTTTTTGCTCCTCTCCCGACGGAAGTGTCATTTTTCAGCTAAGAAGCCGGATGATTTTCAGTTTATGGTGCCAAGCCACGGGCTACATCCTCCCTGTCATAAGATTTTTTGTGTTATATAAGCAGAAAATTTTGTGCTACTTGATCAATTTATTTTTAATAATATTAATATATTAAGGTTACGGCATGCTGCCCTAACTGTGGGCAAGGGTATAGAGGACAAGCTAATTATGATTTGATAACGTATTTGAGTAAGGTTCTATGGGAAAATCCTGTCACAAACAATTTGATAACAAAACTCGGCCGCACGAAATAATTCAAAATGGTTGCCTTTAATAAGCTAATTATATATGTATTTTTGGGCGTGTTTAGTGTATTTCTCAGTCATCTGAAAAAGGAGGAGGACAGAGGCACAGTAAATCCATTTAACCAATTTTCTTTCTTCAAGTGGCTTAATATAAAATGTGTGGAAAGTTTTGGTCAACTTGAAAAGTTTTCAAGCAGTTGAAACTAAATGAAAAGTATTAATACTTATATCTAACTCTTTTTTTTGTGTCCTTTCTTTTGCCTCCTTATTATCTCCTCTACTCTACTGCCTGGGGGCAAATGCTCAAAAAATTATTCCCTGGGGTGTGCGAAAAGTCTCTACATACACACCCACGCATTTAGTAAAAGGACATTAAATTTCGTACCCTTTTTTTACACGCTTCGCCATAAGCAAAGGCAAGGAAATAAAACTTTATTTAAAAACGAAAGACGAGAAGAAAAATAAAATAGAAAGAAAGAAAGGCATGCAAATGTTTTCATTGACATTTTCTCTAGCATTTTGTTAGGTTTTCTTTGGAAATTGAAAATAATAACTGCAACTTCAAATGAAGAAATTTTTTCTTAGCATACTTTTCAGAGTCATATTGAATTTTTCTCTTCCCGATGAACTTTTTTAATTTTAAACAAGACATAACAGTCTTAATAACAGTTTTAGTATGTTATCGATACTGCAAAAGCTAACATATTAAAATTGCATTATCAAATAGATTTTAAAAATGTTTTTCTCCCATTAACAAAGAGAATAAATTTGTATACATAAAGTAAAATAATTTATAGTTCAACAAACACAAGTCAAGTAAAAAAGTTTTTTTCAATTGTGGGAATAACTTTTAGTGTGCATAATAAATCAGAACTATTGTATAGTGAATATGAAACTTTAATTCCTTTGAGTCTTATTTTTCATTTATATTCTCCACTTGGCATAAACACATCTGGAGAGTAAAATGCTAAATTAATTATACATACTAGATATATTAAATATGGCAAATTGTATATAATTATATGGAGATTACGCATATCAACAGACTCAACCGACCTAAAAAAACAATATATGTACATACATCGTATACTTTTACGAACTTCTAATTTTTGAAACGAGCTAAACGTTTTACCCATTAATTTGTATATGTACAATTTTGAAATATATTGCTTCTCGGTCGGTAAAATGTCCAAGGCTTGTAAAAAAAGTAGGTACTGGTTTTTAAAATAAATTTCCAATATATATTCATATTATTTTTAATAGAATTTTAAACTGGGTTATCTAAAGGTTACTTTAATACACTTATCGATATTTTTATGAAATTACCTCTTTCCACTCACCCTTGGCGTAACCATATATATTTAAATAAATTTTTAATATTTTGAATATTTCTTATGTAGTCGCATATTCTTTTTTCTGGCTATTGTAAGCCTCTGAACAAAATTAATAAACAACATTTTTGTTGACAAGGGTTCGTAAATCATTTTGCTTCTCCACTTTCGTGAAATCAATTTCGGGAACGTCCTTCTTTTTGTCAATTTAAGCTCCTTTCTATACCCTTTAAAACATAGAAATATTTGTTTTTGTTGTATCCTTGCAATCCATGAGAAAAAAAAGATTACGAAAATAATATTTATATTGAATCACTAAGTATTTATAGACAAGTTATTTGTAATTTCGTTTAGTTTAAAATATAAATGGGTAAATCAAAAAAACTTAAAAAAAAGGACTTTGTGGAAATTAGAAATTTGGAATTTCTGTATGGATTGTAAGGTTTGAAATCTGTTCTATTAGAAAAGAAGTTTATCTCAGGCAGCTTCCTTTTCCAAAGATCAGTCACTGCATTCAACTTTTCTTTTGGACTTTAATTTTATATCCGATTTGTGTTTTTGCTTACAACTCAAAGGATACTTCTTACTAATATATTTTGTTCTTGCCCTGATTACAGAAAGAGTATATTAAATTCCGAGTAACCTGATTTTTTTTTACGGCCTTCCCTCTAGTTTTTCTTTTTGTCGCTATTTTTTATGGATGTTCCTTTATTTTTAAGGGTGTTGCTGCTGCTGTTGTTTGGTATTTCGCATATTGTCGTCGTATTTTTTATTACAATGCAAAGTGCAGAAAAACTAAAATGTAAACCCCTGGGGGCAAGAACATGAGAGTTACCTATTATCTGCCCTAGCTGCTGATTCTGCTTTGGGAGACTGGAGACAACAAACAACTTTTTCTGCACAGCGCCGAATTACATTTATTTATTTTTTCTTTTCTCTCCTTTTTTGTTTGGCTTAAAGTTGCAGGCGTCAGATATTTAATTTAGCAAAGTAAACTTCGGTTTGAGCAGGCAAAGCAGACATGGCGAGAAAGGTAACGCCCCCCAAAAAAATATAAAAGTTGGCTTTTTTTCTATATATGTATGTATATTTTGTATGTGGGTGTGAGTGTGTTTGTGTAGGTGTGTGGGTATACATACATATAATTTGAGTGCCCTGTAAAGTTGGTAAAAGTCAATGACCAGTTAAGTCAACAGCTTGGACATATGGTAAACATTGTAGTAGTAGTAATGGATGACTGGGAATTCGAATGGGCTTTTGGGTGGGTTATCCGGATCGTATGGTAGAGATGGTGGCGGGGTTGTGGTTGGGCAATGTCATTTTTCAGTGGCCTATTTGCATTTGCGATGTCGTGTTGTCAGACACTTACTGAACATTTTTATTATTGCAATGTCAAAAAATATATGAGCACAAGCAGATCAAGTGTATATACATACATTTATAGCATGGATTGCAATGTCTGCGACACTGACATTAAAAATGATGATGGCAGCCAACAACAAAAATAACTAAAGAAAAGATGAAAAGCTGTGAAAACTTTTAACGCTTGACTGGCAACAACTACATGGGCAAAACGATGAAAAACCACCACACAAAGAGCAAAGCACAAAATGAAGAGAGAAAAAAAAAAATGAAAAACAAGCGATGATAAAGGATAATGGTAAAGAAAAAACATTAAACATACACCAGCAAAAAATACTCTCAAATAACTTTAAAAATATTTTAATTAATCATAAACTAGAAAAAAATTATTATATTAACTAATAAAATACAAAAAGTATTATGGAATTTGTTATTCTATGCTTTATTTTCTTTTTGAGCTCTTTTTAGTTAGAATTCTCAACAAGTTTTAGTGCAGAAGCTCACCCAAATTGGGAAATGTTTGCCTAAAAATAAAGTCCTCTTTTTATAAACCTTAAACCCTTAGGCAGTTTCGTGTAGTTTCAACTATATTCCTTTTAAATTTTATTTACTTATAATTCTCAACTAGTTTTAGGGCTGAATTAGAACTTGATTGTGCTTGAAATGTTTCCCTAAATAAAAAGACCCATTTTTCTTACTTTAGACCCCGAAATGATTATGTAAAATTAAACTGTTAGGAAGCAAACTTTGTTTCAGTTACTTTTACGAGTGCAAATTGTGCGGAATGAAATTTTCCGAAATTTTCTCGCACAGTGAAAAGCAATGAAAAGTTTTTACAATTTATCAATTTATGCTTCTTGACAGTAGCTAGCGACCTTTCGTAGAAAAGGTATAAAAAACTACAAAAATTTTCAGCAATATATTTCATACACATCCAACACATACATAAACACTGAGGTAAAGAAATAATGGAACGATGGCTAAGGAAGAGATGCTGTTGTAGAAGAGGATATAGACTAGGATGTCTTTATGCATTGGTTGTTACTTCCGTTTTGCACATTTTTGTTGCTCCTCTTTTTTTTGTGTTACAATGTTGTTAAATTTTATGCTTCCACAGGTGATGGAGGTTGCCTCCTTTCCTTTTTACCTTTGATACTTCCTTTTTGTGAGAGAATGTGCGGCAGGGAGGGAGAGAGAGGAGCAGATGGGGGCTTGGCTATACCCGCTGGCTCTTTAAGCACTCCCCTTGCATGTTTTGATTGATGTACGTTGTGGGCCGTAGGGGCTTCCCCTTCTCACCTTTGGTGATGCTTGTGGGCACAGGTTTACCTGGATGGTTTTTCCTTCTTCATCTTCAACTTGCAACGTCTACTTCTTGTTCTTTTTTCCACTTGTGCTTACAATCAATTTAAATGTGCCGTTGTGCATTATATATCAGGAAAGAAAGGGGGGAGAAAACAAAAAAAAGAAAAGTAAACGAATCGTTATATGTGCAAGCCGTAAAAGTAGAACAACTGCTGAAAACTTTTGCTATCGTGCAACATGCACACGTACACACAGACACACTTACACACACACAGACATACATATACCCCAGTAGACACATTTGCTTTAAGGATGCAAAATGATGCAAGTTTTGCTTTTGGCTTCAATCATTTATCATTTTTTATAGCTTTTTGGGCCTGAACACACACAGACACACACACACACACGTATTGAAACTAATCGAAACGATAAAAATCGGTAAAGAATGAAGAAGCAATTCATAGCACAAACGATATATATTCCATCCAAAACAAACACATAAATCAATCATCCTAGCCTGTAGAGAGAGCAAAAGAGATAGAGAGAGAAAGTAAAAGAGAGAAAGAGAGGAATTTGGACGAAAGCACTGCCTTTTCGAAATTGTCATTTAGGCTTTCCAAATAATGAATTAATGTCAGTCCTTTTTTTATTTTCGTTCATTTGACCATGATTCAGCATTTTATTTTCTGTTTTCACCAAAAAAAAAATAAGATAAATGAAAGAAAAAATAATTCATCTTGAACATCCGAAATGAAGTGAATATTTCATTCAATTTGCTCTTCATCAACTCTCTTAATGCGGGTCAGGATGAAAAGTTTAAAGACAACCTTTGTTCAAACTTTGTTTCATATTCGCATATAATTTTCAAAGATATAAATCAGAATTGTGACATTTTGCGAGGGCAGCTTAATAAACACTGTAGGCAAAATATTCCAGTGTAATTGAGAAGGTACATACATATATAGCAAAATGTTATGTACTTACTTACAAAACTGACCTCTCAGTACAAAATAAAAATCAGCTACAAATTAAAACGGTCTTTCTTCTCATTTTGTTTTTCTTGAATAAATTATTAAAGATTGTAATTTTAATAAGTCACAAATGTTTGAGGCAATAAGAATCTTATGGGCTTGACTAACATTATAAGTCGGGAGACGAGGGGCGTGTTCATGTTGAAAAAGTTGAAGAAAAATCATGAAAGCAATTTGTGAAAATTCCAAAGTGACGCAATTATGAATTTTAAGAATCTGAATAAATTGTCAACTTAAATATTCAACCTAAGCTATGAACGTGGCATTTGAATAAATATCAATTAATTAGGTTTGTTGATTTTTAAATTGAGATTTTATAGTTATTGGATTCAGTTGGAATATATGCAAGTTTATTGGCTTGAAATGAATTTACAAACTGTATAGAATAAATTAAAAAAAATAAAATAAAAAATAAAAATTGTATAAAATGTTCTTCAATGTTATGCCTCCTTGAATACTACTGGAAAGGAAATTGATTCAGATAAAAATAAATAAATGAAGCTAGGACTTAAATTTTTTAATTTGTGTCAACTTATAGACTTATACTTTGCAATTCATCTATAAAATAGACTTTTAGTAATTGACAGATAAAAACTTTTCAAGCAATATGTTATCACAGTCTGTAAAAACGCTGAACAAATTTTTAGCTACATATTAATTTAATATTTTTAATTGATAGAATTGTTGTTCGATATTAGCGCCAGCTGTTCATATCAAAGTGGCAATCTGGCATCCCTAGTATTATAAGGAGATCTGGCAGCGCTTAACAGAGAGAAAGAGAGTCGGCTTCTGTTCTTGGCACTGTACAGACGTGTAATTAAGTTCCAATAAAGTTACATATGTATATTCGCAAATAAGTATATTGACCTTTTCACTTATACATAGCTGCGCGATCGATATCGCGGGGTCTCTCGGAAACAGTATTTCCAACAGGTTATGGGCCCAGACCCATATGTGTAATTGAAAAGACAATAAGTGAATGCAAAAGCTGTGCAAAATGGCAAGTGCACTCATAAAGATAGAACCGCTCAACGCGGAAAACTATGACACGTGGAAATTGCGAATGCGTGCCATTCTCGTGAAAAACGATTTATGGCAATATGTGAACGGCTCCAAGGTATGCCCAGAAGCGGCAGCGGATCGAGCGGCGTGGCAAACACAAGATGAAAAAGCTCGAGCAGACATTTTGCTATCCATCAGTACAGCAGAATTGGGACTAATTGAAAGCTGTGCATCAGCAAGAGATTATTGGTTGAAATTAGAGGAAACATTTCAGTCCAAGGGGCCGGTGCGAAAGGCCAGTTTACTCAAACGAGTGGCGCTATCCCGTATGTGTGAGGGTAGTGATGCGCGTCTCCATATAAATGACTTCTTTGACGCGGTTAAGAAATTAAAAGAAATAGGGGTAACTATAGGCGACGACTTACTCGCCATTCTATTATTGTATAGTTTACCGGATACCTATGAGACTTTCCGATGCGCAATAGAAACACGTGACGAATTGCCCAGCCCTGATATTTTGCGTGTGAAGATATTGGAGGAGTCAGAAGCGCGACAAGCCAAAAAAGCGCGCGAAGAGCAGAGTGCGTTATACGTCGACCGCCGCAAAGGCAACGACAGAGAGGGAAGCACGAAAAAAGAGACACGAAAATGCTTTGCGTGTGACAAGATCGGACATTTCGCTCGTAACTGTCCAACTAAAGCGAGACTGCATGCAAAGAAAGAGAGAGAAGAGCCAAAAGAGAACAAAAGGCAAATGAAAAACGAAGCGATCAACGTTGAGGAATGTGCGTACAATGCGGAGAGAAAAAGTAACTTGTGGTGTCTAGACAGTGGCTGTACCGCACACATGAGTTCCAACAAAAATGCATTTTATCAAGTAAAAGGTAGTGATAAGACATTGCATTTAGCCAACAACGACACCGCAGAGGTGAAAGGCGTCGGCGAGATCAACATTGAAGTGAAAGAAAAGCAGCATACAAATGGAATTACCTTAAAAGAAGTTTTGTATGTGTCTGACCTACGACAAAATCTGCTTTCGGTATCTCGAATTACCAACAAGGGATACGAAGTTATATTTCGTAAGGATGAAGCAGTTATTATGAAAAATAATAAGCAAGTTTGGTTTCGAGCTCAGAGATACGGAAATCTGTATTACGTTAATGCCGAGGAACACGAATCAAATAATGTGTGTGATGAAGGAAATGAAATAGATATATGGCATTACCGTATGGGTCATCTGAATGAGGTTGACCTGAAGTGTTTAGCCAAAGCCGAAAAGGTACATGGTATGAACATAAAGGAGAATGCAAAACTATCGCAGTGTGAGATTTGCATAAGCGAAAAGCAGGCAGCAAATGCCTACAAGAGCTCGACGGTGAAAAGGTCAAAGCAGACACTGGAGATTGTGCACAGCGATCTGTGTGGACCGATGCGTACTCAGTCTATGAGTGGATATAAGTATTTTATCACATTCACAGATGATTTTTCCAGATATTGTTCAGTCTATTTTCTCAAGCAAAAATCTGAAGTTTTCGAAGTATTTAAATCATATAAATCTTTCGTTGAGAATGTTACAGGTCACAATATAAAAATGTTACAGACTGACAATGGGACGGAATATCGAAACAAGAAATTCGATGAGTACTTGAGCGAACATGGAATTGGCCGACGACTCACTGTGCCCCACACACCCCAGCAGAATGGTATAGCTGAAAGACAAAACCGTACACTGGTAGAGATGGCCAGGTGTATGATGAAACAAGCGGGCGCTCCACCATCATTTTGGGCAGAGGCAATTAACACGGCGTGCTATATCAGGAATAGATGTCCCACAAAAGGATTATCTGGAGAGTTGCCATACACGTATTGGACTGCAAAAGTTCCGAGTGTGAGACACATGCGTACATTTGGCACAAAAGCGTATGCACTAATGAAGGGCAAAATCAAGGGCAAGTTCGAGTCACGATCGGAGGAATGTATATTATTGGGATATTCATCAGAGTCGAAAGCCTATCGACTGTATCAACCAAAACGGCGCGAGATTTTAATAAGCAATGATGTTAAATTTATGAATATTTCAGGATTCAAAAGCGAATTTCAAGAATTCTATGAAGAGCCAGAAAATGGCGTAGATATTCCACTAGGTGACCAAGTGGATGAGACTGAGAGAAGTTCATCAAGCGACGAGGATGATACCGAAGAGGTAAATCAACCTGAGAGACATGGCAGAGGACGACCAAAGTTGCTAAGAACCGGTCAACGTGGTAGGCCACGGAAAGTCTATCAACAAGAAAGAAATGTTTCAGCAGACGAACACATTGGTCAACAGGATGAACTAGACTCAGCTGAGGATTTATTCGAGGAGTGCGAAATGGCATTTGCAGTAGCTACAGATGATCCAGTAACCATCAAGGAAGCCCAAGGCAGTGGCGACGCTGAGAACTGGACAAGAGCTATGGAAGATGAGTTTATGGCTCAAATTCTCAACAAGACCTGGGAAATTGTTGAGCGGCCAAAAGGCCGAAAGGTGATTGGAAACAAAATGGTGTTCCAATCAAAGGACAACGGCACTCCAACAGGACGAAAGAAGGCGCGTTTAGTTGCAAAGGGTTATGCACAAAAACCAGGAGAAGACTTTCACGAAACGTATTCGCCCGTGGCGCGATTTACATCGGTTAGACTACTAGCGGCCTTATCAGCTGAATATGACATGGAGATCCATCAAATGGATGTGGTCACAGCGTACCTCAACGGTGAACTGGAAGAGAAGGTATACATGGATATTCCAGAAAAGTTCAACGAGTTTATGCAAAAGGTGAACTCTGGAGCTCTTATGGGATCGAATCAACAACGCCCCGACGCAGAGTATAAGAGAGCAGCAAATCAATGGCGCAAAGCTATAACTGAGATGAGAGATCCCGTGTGTCTAATAAGAAGAGCTCTATATGGACTACGCCAGTCCGGACTACAATGGTATTGTAAACTGACAACGAAGCTGCAAGAAATCGGACTAGAGGCCACAGAACAGGACCCCTGCCTGTTTGTGAAAATGATAAAAGGAAAACTTTTGATCGTCACGATTTATGTCGATGATTTGCTAATAGCATCAAATCATCCGGAATGGTTGCAGCAAACGAAGGAGCATCTTAAGAAGACTTTTAAAATGAAGGATTTTGGCGCAGTAAAGACTTGTTTGGGCATAGAATTTAATCAGATCAAAAAGCAGCAGAGCGTTTTTCTATCCCAAGAGAAGTACATCGATGCCATATTGAAAAGATTCGGCATGACAGATTGCAAGCCGGCAACGACACCTATAGAGGCAAAATCAGCATTGCGGAGCCCGGCTGAATCTAATGAGGACGAAATGGGAAAGTACCCTTATCAAAAATTAATAGGTTCTTTAATGTTTCTTTCAGTAACCACTCGTCCTGACATAGCATATGCAGTGAGTTTCTTGAGCCAGTTTAATTCAAGTTACACAGCTGATCACTGGAAGGCGTCAAAACGCGTTTTACGTTATCTTCAAGGCACAAAGATGACCGGACTTATGTTCAGAAAGACAGGAGATGATCTTTTTGGCATGGTCGATGCAGATTGGGGTGGCAATTTAACGGACCGCCGCTCCTACTCTGGCCAAGCGTTTATATTGGCTGGTGCCGCCATTAGCTGGGAGGCACGAAAGCAACGTACTGTTGCATTGTCTAGTACGGAATCAGAATACTTGGCAATGTCCGAGGCAGTAAAGGAGGCTCTATACCTGAAGGCCCTACTAAACAGAATCGGTATAGAATGTGGATCTGTGCGTATTTTTAATGATAACCAAAGCGCACAACATATGGTCAAAGGTTTTGGATTTCATCCACGCACAAAACATATTGACGTGCGTCACCACTTCATTCAAGCGATGTACAAGAGTGGTGATATATCCGTGGAGTATATGCCTACGGAACTAATGGCGGCGGACGTCCTAACGAAGGGTTTAAGCGGCAAGAAACATAATGAATGTATCATTTCGTTAGGAATAAGCTGTATTTAAGATTGCAACTTTGTGGGGGTGTGTTCGATATTAGCGCCAGCTGTTCATATCAAAGTGGCAATCTGGCATCCCTAGTATTATAAGGAGATCTGGCAGCGCTTAACAGAGAGAAAGAGAGTCGGCTTCTGTTCTTGGCACTGTACAGACGTGTAATTAAGTTCCAATAAAGTTACATATGTATATTCGCAAATAAGTATATTGACCTTTTCACTTATACATAGCTGCGCGATCGATATCGCGGGGTCTCTCGGAAACAGTATTTCCAACAATTGTACGAACTTAATTTATTTTTAAGTAAATTATACACATATTTTGAAAAGGTTTAAATAGTAGATCAAGGAAAAAATTAGCACAACAAAATCAAGGAAAATCGCAAGTCTTTCGATTGTCGCTATATAAACCTTGTCTTTAAGTCCTTCTTCTCGATTCCACTGCCTCGTCTTCTTTTTGCTGATATCGCTCCGATGTATCTCATTCTTGAGCCATGGCTGAGCAGATTTCCAGATCCAATGTCTCAGTATTGTTAATAATTTCAGTAAACCTTATCAAATGAGACTCTATTTTTGGTTTTAATATAAGGATCTAAAACTTTTATGGTCTTAATCCGCTGATATGATCCTAAACAGTCCTTCGATGCAGATCGAGTTGCTCCATCACCCACCAGTTTCACCATTAAAATGTTAATCGTTTAAACATGGCTCAAAACTTTCTGTCTCATAATAGTCTAAGTTAATAAGTCTTCTGAGAGTGATTTAATTTATACCCATATAGCGTTCCGGAGATTTAAATGCGGTCTAAACTAGACACTTGAGAGTATATGTAGGTCAACGCTATCCATCACGTATTAAGTATTATATATTTAAAGAAAAATAGCTTCATAATATTTTGTACATTTTGATAGAATAGATTTTTGCTTCAATTTTATGTGATTTTTTTTCTAAATTGAACAATTTGCAATTGATTAGATTTGTGTGTGCACAATTTGTGGTTTTTCAAAGTGATGGAGAGAGAGGGGGCCGGGGTGGTTTTAGTCGAGTAAAAGAGACCCCATTGGCCGCGTTTCGTTTCATTTGCTGGCAGGCAATTGAACAGCAAATTAAATTATGCATTGCATATGGTTTTAGAGTATACATATGCAATATGCTTCTATTTGCAGTTTAGTTGTTGGTGTAGAATAAACAAATTGATTTTGATTTGATTTATTTATTGACTCTATGGCACGATGTGTTTGGGTTTCAATTCTCCTTCTTATTTTTGTCTTATTTATTTATTTTCTACTTTTTTCTTTTCGATTTTTTGCAGTGAATGGCAATGGCAGAAATAGAGATGACAATAATGATGATGGTGGCACAGAAACAAATGATGCAGATGCAGATGATGATGATGCTGCAGATGATGATGGTGATGATACTGGCACCAAATGGTTCCTAAGAGACAGAGACCGAGACAGAGAGAGAGTGTGAGTTTGTGTGGAAGGAACGAGCAAAACCAAAAATACAGAACCGAATTGAAAACCAAAACCAACTTGGAAAAAAAAAAAAAAAAAACTAGAACTAGAAGGAGGTAAAGTATACCATGGTTTTACAGTGTACATGTGATTGCCAGTGTAGTAGTAACAGTCGAGATAAACGGAGAAGCATCAACATCTCCTGCCTGCCAATAGGAAAAAGAGGAGCTGCTGCTGCTGCTGGCGGTGGTGATATGGATCTAAAGATTCCATACTATAGACGTCTTTCGAATAGCAATACCGCACTCACCACATCCTCAGCAGCGCTCTATGGCAGTTGCCCACAACTAGTACCGAATTCCGGGAGTCCTCCACCCATTCGAGCAGCGAACCTCAACGCCAACGTCGCTGCTGCTGCTGCTGCTGCTGCCACAGTGCTTTGCCAGAAATGCGCACTGTGACGAAAATACAATTTAAGCTGTGAGCATCCCACAAAACCCATCCTTAGATCTTTGGGAGACATTGCAGGACGAGATCACGAACAAGTCGTAGTCGAACCATCAGCTTTACCCCCAAGATATTTGTGCCACGAGTGTCGTTTCAATAATCAACCCCTGGCCTGGTGGGTATCCTGTCCCCGTTTATCCAATCTAACCGCCAGTGAGCAGCAGCAGGGACAACAGCCATCATCCCAGCAAGCTAGCAAAATGCAATCCACACGATTGCCGCCTCGTTTCCCAGCTGCTGCTGCTGCTGCCGCTGTTTCAAATCCGAAATTGCGGCACTGTGACAATTTTGGCAGCTATGCCACATTGAACACCATGGATCAACAGCATACAAGCCTAGCAGCCGCTGCTGCTGCCGCCGCCTCTTGCAACCATCGCTCTCGTCATTGTTCACCGCCTCGTTGGTATGGTGAACAGAATCCTCCTGCCCATTCGAGCCATTTGAATGGCTGTTGTTATATGTACAATCCACTTCCGGCGCCAGCACCAGCTTTAGCTCCAGCTACAGCTCCTCTATATTGCCTATGCGATAATTGGTATCACCAGCAACAAAACCAACAGCAACACCAACAGCAACAACATCAAATGCAACAACATCTCCCACATCGCCATAAGCCACTCATACCCAATGGAGGCGGCTGTTATTTTGGTGAGTAATTTGTTATTACGCCCAATGACTATTAAAACAATTGCAACAGATTTGTTGCTGGATAACAATCTAAAATGTTAGTACACTTGAAATAACAGCAAAATATTCCACCACAGCTGGAAATTATAATTAGAATTCTCAACCAGTTTTTGGCACATTTCACTTAATGAAGTCCTGTCGCATTTCCACTGATGGCTTTTTCATTTCAACTAGATAATGGTTATTGATTTGGCTCAGGGCCAGCATAAAGATTTTCTATTTCAGAACAAAGAGAAAAAATCATCGCTCTATTAACAAAAAAATATTATTGCAAATTACTTAGACTCGACTAAAATATTGAACCACTTTAATGAAATACATTTAACGAATGAAGCTTTAGAGCCACATAAAATCAAAAAGCTTTAAATATGCAAAAATAATGATTTTAGCCACCTGAAAATATTAATAATAAGTAAGAGACAATGTTTTGGTAAACAATATTTTCATTAAATTTAACTAGAATTTACTTTTAGTGAACTTTTGCATATTTAAATGCATATTTAAATTCTTCGCTCGTTTTAAAGAAAAAGCTTTTTCGTTTTATTATGCTACTACAAATTCTCAATTCTAATTTCTATTTAATTAACATTTTGTTGTTGGTCACGTGCGTATTGAGCGAGTAAATGCAAAAAGTTAAGCTAAAACAAACTAATTAAAGAAATTAGAAAGAACAAAATCGCAAAGACTTTTTCTGAATATTTTTAAAGGTGATTTTTAGATCGATAATCGGTTATATAAATGTATATGAAGTAGAAGAAAAGTTAGAATTATGTTTTTTTTTAATTTATCGCACATTATACATTATATAAGGAATTCTTAAGGAGCAATTTATTGTAAAAATAGTAAAAGTAAATGTTTGTGGCTTAAACAATACTTAAAGCCTAATAGAATAATTTAAAATCATAGTAAAACTCGATAAAATGTTTTCCTCTTTAAATTTTGACATTTTACAGTTTAGAAACTGTATAAATAATCTATCCAAATAATGCCAAAGCTTTTCAAGACAATATCTTGAATTCTAGTAAATAAATTGATAAGAAATTTTGAACAGATTTTTCCGTAGAGTCGTTTATTTAATATGAAGAAGCATTTTTGTTGCCACCGTTTATTTTTTAATACATCAAACTTGGGCAAAAATAAAAACATACAAATTTTTAAAAAAATTTTCCGAAATTAAAATTTCTTATCAAAATCATTTGTGAAATGACTGTCGAAACAAAGTAAATAATAACTATATTTTTGTTTGCTTAAAATTTCATGCCATCAAATGAGTGTCACGACATCAATTTAAATACTTTAAATTTTTATGGATACTTAAAAATGCAAAAAAAAAAAAAAAATTAAGGTTAACTTTAATTTAATGTATGAGTCATATTTTTTTCAAATAAAATATGGTTTGCCCTGGTCCCAGTAGACTTTCCTTTTTAAATATGCACAATTTTTAATTACCATACGAAAGTAATGATTATTAGGGGAAAAAGAGGTGGCCTTGCCATATTATATGGCTAATATTAATGTGAATGAAATATATTTTTTTTGCACAAAAAGAATTGAAATTCTCTGGCTTAATTCGACTCATTTTTGTCGGTCTGTGTAATTTGGAATAAAAATTATTACCAGAAATGTAAATTGTAAATCTCAACGTTTTATGTTTATGGCACATTTCACAAAGTTAACACACAGTTTGGGGCATAATTTATTTTCTGAGGCCGCCTTTAGAAATTCCAACTTGTTTTTACTTTCAGTAAGTTAAGTTAATCAAGTCCTGTGTACTAACAGTAAATGTTTTTACAGTTTGCATGAAGATTGCGAGTTAAAGAGAGCTTGAAATTTTTTCCTTTTCCGCAGGTTACGATAGTCACCAATTGCCCAATCCGAATGTAGTGGGAGGAGGAGTGGGACATCACAGTCATGGTCATATTACTGATGAAGAGGATTCAGCATTTAATGGCTTGGCTGATCGCGAGTTCCATCTGCTGCATAGAAATATACCGGCTTTGCGGCGCACAGGTGTGGATACCACACGCATTAGACAGGTGAGAATTCAACCCGAAAAAAGAGAAAACGAAGAGGAAACAGTAAAACTACCTTCACTTCTCTTTCATTTCAACATTTTTCCGTGGTTTCTCTTGCTTCCTTCCGTTTCTTTTTTTGTTTCGTCCTTTTAGTACTTTTATCCAGATGGCGGCTGGGGCTGGATAATATGCGGTGTGTCCTTTCTGATACATATACTGACCACAGGACTGCAGCTAAGCTATGGTCTCTTGTTGTTCTATGCTGTACAATATATGCATAATACTACAGGGATAGGTAAGTGCAAAAAGGGAATACAAGGGAATTCAGTTAAAGTGCAGCCACCAAGATTTCTGCGGTGGCTAATTGGAAATAAAATTGGAATTTCAGAGAATGAGCAGTGAATCACAGAAAATAGCTCGTGGTCACGTATGGGAAGGAGGAAGCGACGGAGCAAGGGACGGGGTTGGGTTGCTAAATGATGTTACATTTGGTATCAATTAATCAATTAGACCAACAAGAAGGGCGGAAGTCAATGTTGAGGTCAGAAAGTGCTCTTACATACATGTAATTAAAAGTAAATCAATGTTATTTCGTTTATTTGGGGCAAAAGCAAGTATCGAATTAATTAAGCAAAGTAACGAGCAGAAAAACTCTATATAATTTGGAATGCTTTAATGTGATCTTAGTAGCTATTAATAGATCCTTAATAAATCCCAAAGGGCAAGTTCTATGTAGGTACATATTAAAGAACAGCTTGAATACATTAAAAACATTCAATGTACTCTTAAATATGTAAGAATACCAAAAATTTCAGTCATCCAAATAGTATTTTAATGATTATTTATTTTAATAAATTTTTAAAAATTTTAAACAAAGGAATAAATGATTGATGGTGCTATATAAAAACTTAAAGAACTTTGAATTTTTAGCTTTTTTAGTACTTAGATTGAATAATTGACTTATTTACACAAAGAATCAGTTTGTTTACTTTAAATGGCAGTAATGAATACATTTTTAGTACAGAAGTACAACTAGGTAAGTTATATTAACCAGATCTGGGAAAGTAGCAGCTTTATTTAATTTATAGATACAAATTTTCAATAATTTTTTCGAGCGAATTATTAAATTATTAAATTATTATATAGTCTCAAAATAGAAACTGCTTTCACATTTTATTGAACCTTTTGATTTTCTTTCAATGCCTATCGATTACCATGAATTGCAAACTGATTGATTTATCTTAAGAGGATGCTTAGTGCAGATAATAAGCACATTTTCTTAAATAGCAAGTGACTTTGCTTTCCTAATACATATATTTTCCTTTCTTTTTTGACAAATGATTTTCTTAGTCATCGAATGACTGAGCAGGATGCAAATTAGCAACTGGCCTCGCTTTCTTTTATAAACTTAAAGTAGTTAACTGATTTTAAAGTAAGCAGTTAATTTCCACAAGGCTTTGGAAAAAGATCTCCGACTTGATTAGGCTATAGACATCCAAATGTAGGAAGTAAATATATAGTAATAAACTGCTTTCATTAGGAAAAAATTCTTTCACAACATTAACCACTTTGTGTGTTCATTATGAATAAAAAGTTTGAGAAAAACTTTAAGAACAAAGAAAAATTTATTTCATAAAATAAGAGAATGAGTATCAAAGTCTGCTCAGTTTTTTTTTTTTTTTTTGTGCAAAATGAAATTTGTTTTGCTACCAACTGTACTCATGTTTCTAAATGACCTTTAACAAAGTACAGTTTGACTTTGCTTGTTGTCGTTTTTAAAATCTAATCACTCAAAAGCATATTTCTGGCAACCATCTCCCACTCCACCTCCATTACCTTTCTTCCTTCCTGGCTTCCTTTCTGCCACTTCTTTCTCATTGCAGAGCTGCTTGGTGCTTTGAGTTGGTCAATTTCGATGTTGGCCATACCGTTTGTGGTCTCGCTATGTCGCAAACGTTCCATACGCCTGCTCTCCATAGTCGGTGGTTTGGTAATGCCTCTGGGCATTCTATTCACCTCATTTGCCACGGAATTTGGTCAGGTTGTTTTCAGTTATGGTGCGTATATTAATATATATATAGGTTTACATAAGATATCTGTTGTTGTTGTTGTGTATGTATGTGTTATATACTCTATGTGAAAGGTATATAAATAAGTAACAACGGAAGTTATCCTTCTCCCCTATTCCATTCCACCGCCCACGGCCACACAGGCATCGTCTTTGGCATTGGTGTTGCCATGGTCCGTGAAGCTTCCACCGTGATGTTGGGCAATTACTTTAAGCGGCGTCGTCAATTCGTCGAAATGGTGGCCATGTCCGGTGAGGGTGTTGGCATCGCTTTGTTCTCCGTCATCTTGAAAGAGGGTGTGGGTAAGGCCGGCTGGCGCCTCGGATTGCAAATCGTTGCCGCCCTAACAGCTCTCAGTTTTTTCATGGGTCTCATGTATCGACCCGCATCGCTGTACCATCCGCAACGTCGTGCCATTCAACATTTGAAAAATCAACGAAAAAAGGTTCGCAAAATGCCAGTTTTTCACTTGTTTGTTATTTGAACTGTGATTTTTTTCTTCCCCGCCCCACCCCACCACAATCGACCACCCGTAGCTGCGTGAGAAAAAGCCTATACTCAATCAGGAGGATGTGGAATCGCCAACACGATATTTATTTTTGGACATATCATCATTGAAATCGGTTACAGTTAAAATATTACTCATGACCTCCAGTGTGGCATCATTTGGCATTTATACGCCCATGTTCCTAATGGTAAGATAAACTGAATAGCAACAAATTGTTTTATCTTAATCCCTAAAATTGGTCAATTCAACTGAAGGAACAAATTGACCCTTGAAGCTACAAATCTTTATATAAACGATTTATTTTTCATATTTACTTACAATTTATTTTTTCATTTAAAAGGCTCTCAATGCTGCCAAGGAAGGTTCCGATGTTCAGGAATTGGTCCTTTTGCAAACATTTCTAGGCATATCCATGGCTTTGGGTGTAGTTATAGCTGGAGCATTATTGCGTAGATGTTTTGTGATTCGAACTTTTGTGATTAATTCGAAAATTGTGGCTCAGGTGAGAATGCAAGAATCCCTTCACATCATTCTCTCCCTCTCACACTCTTTACTTTTAATAAAACCATTTTTTTTTGTTTCTTTTTAATCGACAGCTCTTCATATCAATAGTTGCCTTGGCCATATTGTTTCTCTCGTTTGTGATGGGATACAAAGGTCTATGCATATTAAGTTGGTTATATGGCATAGGTTTGGGTGGATTTCAATATTCATTAAAGATTTTGGCTTTAGAACGCATCAAATTGAAGCATTTCTCCAAGGCTTGGGGTAAGGCAAGAGTACAAAATTTATTTAATATTCAATCTAAGACCTTAATCCTTATTCCGTTTTTTTTTTTTTTTTTTCGGTAGGTTTTATACGTGGCGTAGAGTCGGTGCCGGTGCTCATCAGTGTGCCCCTTACCTCGTTCCTTAATGATTACTCCCTTAAGTATGGACGAGCTGGTTATTATATATGCTCGGCAGCAGCTGCCATTTCTGGTATTATAATATTTTTTATCAGCGAGCCGCAACAGCAACGAACTGCTGGGGGTGGCGGGGGAGGAGGACCTCATCAACTGGCCAATGGTCATTTGCCCACACCCCTGCTAATGCGTCATTCATCGGCACGTCAGCATTCTCGTCCCGGCCAGTTTCCTTTACCAATTGGCTATCATCATGGCTATCATGGTGGTGCTGGAGGAGAGTATGCTCCAGCTCCACCCGATCTACTTAGCCGGAGTTGTATTAGTTTGAATCAAATGGAACCATATCTACTTCAGCAGGCCAATTCGAGCTATTGCCCACGTCATTTGCAGCATCAGCATATGCCACAATCTCAACACTTTGCTCATCTTCCTCCATCAGCTCATCGCCAGCAATTGCCATGCCACAATGTCGATATGCAGCAGCAGCAACAGCAGATGGTACGAGGTTCCTATCAACTGGGCCAGGGCAGCATCGGAGCACGCATGGGCAAGAGATTGCAACGGAGTTTGTCCTTTATACAACAACACAATTGCTGTGATGGTCAAATGTATTGCAGTTGGCATAGCACCTATGAACTTGGTTGTCACAAGGCAGCAGCAGCAGCCAATAAGTAAGTTTTTAGAAGAAAGAAATTCTTCTCATTCCCCTCCACCCTAGAAATCTGCACAAAGTGTAATTAAATTGTACTTATTTAATTTCATAATCAATCAATTAGAAAAAACTCAATAATGATTTTTAATTGAGGCAATTTATTATTCCAATTCATAATGACAAATTTTAATTAGCTTGTCAATCAGTGAGCTTGATAATTGCATAAATAATTTCATTAACATTATTTAGTTATTTCTTTCAACATGAAAAAAAAATGTTAAATGTTTTCATTCCTTTTTTTTGTAGAGAAAGAAACATTCCTTTTGAAAAAAAAACTATAAATTTATAATTAACAAAAAAAGAAATCAAAATTTTTCAATTAAACAAATATCAAAAATATTTCTCAGAAATTTTGCTAAATACCTTGCAGCCATTTGATAAAATGACACATTGAAGCTATCAAAGTGTAAGTGACAGGCAGAAAGATAGCAGATTATCTGCTCTTGTATTTAGGAGAGTAAGCGAGATAGCCTCTATTTGCGGCATGACTTATTAAAAGGAATTAATATACAAATGAATTACTTCATTTTGTGCATGGTATAAAAAAGTCAGACTCTCGACTATCTTCACTTATAATTGCAATTGTTTTCACAACAAAGCAAATTTATATTTAAAACTTTTCTAAAAAAAACCCAATTATAAACACATAAAGTTTAGAAGTTAAAAATTGATTAGTAAGTTGGATAAAAAAATTATATTTTTTTGTAACAACAGAAAATGTGTTTTTAATTAAAATTTGAGCGAAAAAAACGAAACAGTAATAAAAAAAAATTGTTAATAATTGTTTTTGCTTGGTATTTAAAATTATAATTACTTTTTTTCTAAACCACAAAAAGCTTACAAAATCTAAGCCCAAAATAAAAGCTTAACAAGAACAAATACTAACCAAACGGTTCAAAACAAATAAAAAAAAATTACACATATTGTTTATTTAATCTCTCTTTCAACAAGGCTGAAAAAAATTAATAATTAAATAAGGAATTATCAATTGAAATTTTATAGCATACTTTTTGGGGTTTAAGGTTTGTTTATACGAATTCACACATATTGAATGAGAAATTGCTGATTTAAGAGAAAATGTTTGCTTAATTTGAATCAATCCATAGAAATTCAATTAACTTTTCTTATGGCTTCTCCATTTCTTGTCAGATCACTCGACAGACAACCACTGATATGCACCTGCAGTAGTCCCAATTCCACGACAACCAACACCCACACCCATACCACCAATACCAATGCATATGGATCCGGGGGACTGGCCCATATCCCTACAGCTGCTCATTCGGCACGTAGCCGTAGTGTGCCCGAAGGTCTATCCACCATGTCGCAACAGTGTAACTGTCGCCACTCCGCCGCACCACCCACCACCAACACCACCCATCCCACACGTGAGTTCATCTACGTGCCACATGCCTATGCCTCGTTGCAAAGAACCTCCCAGCAGCAGCGGCAACAACGGCAGCATCCCAATAACAACAATTTACAACAATGCCGTTTGAAGCGTTCGCAGTCCTTATGCCGACCACCCGTGCATTTTGTTGAGCAAATTACCACCTCGGTCTAAGAATCGAAGACCAAAAAGTCAATCGTAGAAAATTGAAAGCAAGACAAAAAAAAAAAGAAAATAAAAAATCTTTTGTAGTTACGTGAAGTGAATTCGAATTCGAATTTGGATTTGGATTTGTCAGAGATCTCTTCTAGTCTTTTGCGGTTAATTCTAGTAGAAAAACATGAAAATTAAATACAAAAAAATCAAATAAATAACAAACAAAGGAAAAATATATTTAAGATGAAAAAAAAGAAAACGAAAAACTTTTTAACCAGCGATCCGAACCAAAACAAAAATTTCGCATACAATAAAAAACGGTTAAAATTACGTGGTGTGGCTATTAAACAGGGAGATTGACTACACTTTAGTTAACTTTTATTGGCCACCTAAGGGCTCAACGAACTGAACAACCCTGCACAGTGGTTCACATTGAATGAAAACTTGTGGCAAGGGTTTTAAGAGTTTCGATTTAAAAATTCGATTCTTGAAAATTGTTAAAATTAAATGGGCGAAATTCTTCTGAATACATTTGATCATTTGAAAAACGACTATACAGATTTTAATTCATACAAAGACCAACAAATTTTATGAAATTACTTCCTAAGCCGATTAATTTTATTTCTAATGAAAACTGTTTCTGAAGTCTTAATCAATCTTATGCACGGTAGGTAACTAAAAAGTTAAAATAGTTTACAAATCACTGTAGTTCAGTTAAAGTATAGTTAAGTTGTAGTTAAAATCTTTTTTCAAAGAGCCATCAAGTGGAATAATTCTTGGAACAAGAAATGTTTAACACGTTTAAAAAAAAAAGTGGAAAATTTCTATGAAGTTTTAGTTTTTTTTGTAAGTAATTTGCATATTTTTTAATAGTTTTATTTCGAAAACAAAATTTTATTTTGTTTCGGATCGCTGCTTTTTACACTAGGATACAAATTTTTACTCAAGACAGCAAAGCTTTATCTTAAAGTATTTCAGAAAAAAAAACTACTAAAAACAAAAAGAAAACCTTAATAAATGGTCCATTTTTACATACCCATACACATAACTCTTCACACACACACACACACACACATGCATACATAAAAATTTATCCACCGAATATAAAAATAATTATAATATGTAATACGAAATGAGAAAATGGCGCCCAGCCATTGCCTTTGGCCAATAAACTTTATTTTTTACATTTACATTTGCATTTCAAATAAAATGCAATTTCACATTTAAGATGCAGGCAATATGGACAAGAACAGACAGACAAAATCCTTGACAAACAATAATACAACAACAATAACAATTACAAAAAAAAAATGATTATGATAATTATCATAATTATGTAATTAATTGCAAAATTTTTGGCGTGCAAAATATGGGTAAACAATTAAAATAAATAATAGCAACCAAACAGCGAGGTCGATTTTAATAAATTACCCATAATGACTAGCCATAATGAGATTAAGTAAATATTTATATTATTTATATCTCAAATATATATCCAAACTACAGAAAAAGGGTACAAAAATTAAAAATTTATATATTCATTGAGCTTGTGTTCTAAATAATTTCTGTATTTGAATTTTGTCAATGTCAAATAAATAAGTTTACCTATACATCTTCATCATTTTTCTTGCATCAATATCAATTATGAATTCTTTCAATTATTCAAATACTTTAAAATTCTTATTTTACTTTTCATCATTTATTTTATTTCCCTCATGAGATACATTTTCGTTAAAACATTTCCCCTTAGCTTAACATTGATTATGACTTTGATTATTCTATAAAGACTTTTTTAAAAGTATATTGACAATGAATTTTGTTTTACTTTTTTGCATTTAACCTTCACAAAAACAAATGTCCTTGCTACTACCACATCAAACGAACAAACTGCCATAAAATGCAATAAAATCAACAAGAAAATTTTTGTATATTGATAGAATTCACAACCACATAAAAGGGGGCAAAAATGGTATACTTAAAAACTGAAACACACATTTTTTACCACCAAGGTCATAAAAATAAATTAGCCATAAATTCGCCTTTTTATATACCTACATATATAAAAAAAAAAAAAAAATAAATGAAATGAAAATGAAGGAAAGAACAAAAATCACACATTCAAATATAGTATATCTCTCTCTCTTTCTTATTCAACACACAATTTTTCCAACTTCTACAAAAATAAAAACGAAAAAAATATATTAAAAAAATATTTGAAAAATTCGGCAAACAAGTCGGTAGACCGACTTTTGAACACCCTATAGCAAGTAGAAAAACTACTTAATAATAATTATTCCTCCGATTCCATTAAATGTGAATGTTCATTGCTATTTGGGTACAAAAAGTATCAAAATTACACGCCATTTGTGTTCAGAATACAAACGCACACACACAAAAATAAAAGACAAACAAAAATTTAGCATAAAAGAAAAATAAGTGAACAATTTACACCAAGCATATCTGAAAAATGAAAAATGAGAAAAAAATAATTGCAAAAATTTGTCGACAAACAAAAACTAATTAACTTTAAGGTACAACTTGTAGCTAAATGAAATTAGATATGAAAAACAATTTGTAAAACTCTTTTTTGACTCTTTCGTAGTTTAGTGTGATAAATGTTAATGAAAATAAAAATTACAAAACTAAAGAAAAAGTAATAAATAATAAAGAACATTTAGAAAAATTTTTCGTTTTAATTGGTTGCTCTGCTCAACTTGGAAATCCCTCTCTTTATTTTCGCTTTGGCAGACCAATCTCTTTGAACTTAAAATCTTAGTCTAGTTAGATAGTTTTAAACCAGGAAAAGCTTTTAAGTGATGATTGATAAAATTGGTGTGAAAGATGAAACAAAATGAATATACCGATTGGAGCAGCATTAAAAAGAACACAAAACTTTCAATAGTTTTGCCATAAAAATATATTACACAAAAAATTAAAAAAAATATTATACAACGTAATTTTTGTTGTAAAATATAAATTATTCAATCAGTATATTATTTACTTAAATTTGAACATTTTATTTATGACAGTGATAATGTAAAGGTTAAGAGTTCATCCTACATAGGAATTTTCTGCCTAAATACTTATACAATATGAATATTGGTGATTTTAAGTATTTAATTTGAGGAAAGTAATATTTATATAATTGAAATTTTAATTATTACAATTTTTTAATTTTTTTCATATGAAATACGAACAAGTATAAACGAACTTAAGACTTTACAATATTTGGTTGACACTTTGCTGCATCAGAGAGTAAATCCATTTATTTATATAAATTTATTTGCTTTTCATTCAGCTTCATTACATTAGAAGGATTTGAAAAAAAACTTTATATTTTCTGTTTTATAGTGTGAACAAGATAAAGTCTAATTTATTACGTGCTAAAAATTAATAAACAGACATTCATACAAAGTTCAACATAAAATGTCATAGTAAATCCTTTATAAAAATAATCGTATAATATTTCATTTATTAATTAAAAGGCATTAACATAACAACGCATAGCGTCAATTTTGTGGCTTCAGGCGATTAAAAAGTTTTAGCCCCCAAAAGTATATCTAAATATGGGATGGATATGACCTTTCTTCTACACTTTCACGTTTCTACGTCTACAAAACGTGCCCCGAATGCAAACATTCTTGTAAATGCGGCATGGGATGAAAATCTCTCTCTTGCTCTAACAATATTCAACAGACATAACAATTTTTCCCTCAACGTTCAATGACATGCTCAATTTTTCATACATTATGGCTGGCTGGGTCACAGTGCGTATGCTTAATGTTTGCTTCCTCATATTGAAACGCACACATCCGCACCAAGCACCTACACACACACACACACAAAGAGAGGGGTAGAGAGAGAGAGAGGGGGGACATTTACAACCTTCCTTGCAAAGCCACATTTTAAGCTCTGAATATTTGCCTAGTAAAGCGACGAAGCCGAAAAGCCATAAGACAATTTCCATGCATCCCATATAACTTACATATGTATGTACATATACATATATAAAATGCAGGAGTGGATTAAGCGGTCAAATATTAATTGTCTATTTATAAGGTATCAATCAAAAAAACTAACGATTAGTTTTTGGCTCTGCGATTCGAATTGGATCAAATTTTCTTACCCGAAATTAGAATCCTTTTGTTTACTTCACTTTAATTTTGTTAAAGATAAAAACCCAATTAAATAATCACACATGTTGAAGTAAAATGTGCTCTGCTTCATAAAAAAGATTTCCAAGTAAAAACATTTTTAAAGTCAAAAGCAAAAGACACTCAGCTTAATAATTCTTTATGTTTTACGTTCTCGATTTTCTCATTTATAAATTTTAGTTCAACTTTTCAAGAAATTTATATACGAATACTTTTTAAAACCTCAAAGAAAAATTTAATCAAATTATTAGACTATTTTATATTATTACTATGTGAAAATCATCCTGAAAATTATTGTTCCAATTGGCACACACTGCGTATGTGTAATTGAAAAAATGGTTTTTATTCTTAAACTCACTTTAGCCAGCCGAGTCCGCCACTGTTTATGAGTATTTTATATACCCAGGGCTTACGCTAGAATTTTCCCATACGGTATGTGTGTGTGTGTGTGTGTGTGTGTGTGTGTGTGTGCGGCTATAAAACAAAACCTAAGCAAACTGAAACGGAAACTATTGTTGTCGATTGAAACGATGAGCATAAGATACGGAATACTAAAAGGGAGACATAGAGACAGATATTGGAGGAGGTCACATAGTAGTAGTAGTGTGTGTGTGTGTGTGTGTGAAGGTATAAAATAAACCTCAATGCGCAAAGGATATGTAATCAAATGTGGTTCGTTGTTGATAGAAATTAATGATTAACCCAATGTCAAACAGTAACATTAAAATTAAAAGTGTAATTTTGGGTTAACCCAAACCTATGCCAAGGTCCTTATGTAGGTCTTTAAAGGTGGATTTAAATCTTGAATTTGGTAAGTGTTCTGTAGACATTTGGCTTTGATGGCTTCTTTTCGAATATATTATATACACAATGAGGTATTTCTCCTGCTATTTATAACTTAAAGTTATAGATTTATAGTCAAAAGTTATATTTGATTTAGTAAGATTATAATAATAATACAAAACCTTTTGTTTGCCAGCTCGAAATTGATCTTAAATTTAATATAAATTTAAATCTGCGAAGGTAATTTTTATACCAAATATAAGACTATTTAGAATTGAATTGCAATAATTATTATACAAGTATTTTGTTTGGTATTGTGAAAACGCGTCCCTAGGTGGGAAGGAAATTTAGAAATATTATTTGCTTTGCTTTAGCTAATTGTTTTCGGTGAGTCTTCTATCGAAAGCCTTTGTAAGGCTTTACTTCTGTCTTGTGCAATTTAATTATTGCTTAGAAAAACAGATGAACAATCTGCGATATGAAGATATAAATAAGTATGTAACTAAAATAATTACATAAAATCTTTGTATAAAATAGAAAATAATAAGATTGTAAGTTCATCTGTCATGAAACCAAATGAACGATAATTAAAAGTACGCTATGTATATTTACAGTCCCTTCTTAAAAATTTTTCCCATTTTTTTATTATAATAAATATTCCAATAGCCAGCAGTTCATTAGGATTTATTAATTTGTAGGAATCGGAACTATGTATGTAAATATGTTTTTCTATTTTTTTATTATTATTTTTAATATCATTTTTTTTTTTTTTGGTTTCAATGTTAAATTTTTCCGTTTTTATTCAATGCATATCCTTAAACCTATTTAAATTTAATTTTTGAAAAGAAAAGGATTTCATTTTTGTAACCGATTCGCAAACGAGAACAGCCCTGATAATCTTTGCAACTCATAAACTCTAAAGCTTTTGTTTTGTCCAAAATATTTACGATTACGATGAAACCAGTATTATCAATAACAATTCTATATATCTTTTCAAATTGCTTGTGTCTTCGAATAATACCCCTCAACTCCAGCAACTGATTGTGCATCTTCCTCAGCCTACAAACGCATCCGACCGATTTCTTTACGATTGCTGTCATATATAATTTCATGGCTGTCTGCTAACAGAAAATTCTCTTAAATTAATGACAGCATTGAATTTATTCACGATTGTTTCATGTTTAGCTCAACATATTAAAGATTAATGGAAAAATATTCGAAAGCTGAAATGTTTTTGCGTGTCTAAGAAAATTGGCTATTACTTCTCATTTCATCGACTAAGGCTTAAGCATATCGTAACCAAAATAGGCTTAAATTTGTGAAATTTAAATCTTGGTTGCTCTATCCTAAAATATAAATATCTTTTGCGGTATCAACTGTTTTTCGTGCAGGTTTAATTAAAGGAGTTTTAATTACAGGTTGGCAAATAAAGTTAGTTTTTTATTCATCATCCGTAAAGTTCTTTATGAAAAAACAATGCATTTTTGTCTCTCTCCGTAATGAAGACTTTCTTCTTCACTCCAGAAAGGCTGCCTAATTTGTTACTTAATTTGTAGTTTCTGAGATGAAATGGTGGAGAAATTCAATAAGAGAATTACCGAAAAAATTTATTAGATGTTTATATCCTAAGATATTTTCAGCAAATTAACTAACTACACACACACACACACACAATGCCTTCTCCCCTCGCGTCTTTGAAAAGAAAAGAAAACGCAATTAAATGCTTCCGCAAGGACATAAAAGCTTCATCTCATTTTAGGCATATTTAAAGCTCAACGCCAACAGCATCTTTTCGGTTTTTGTTTTTGGGGTAGACTTAAAGCCACCACTAGCTAACTTCAGAAGGCTGAAGGAGGGCAAAGTCAACTTGTTCGTGTTGACGCCTTGCATACTGTGTTAGAGAGAGCGACAGAGAGCGAACAAGTGAGAGACGGCAGGGTAAGTGAAATTTAGCTGCTGGCTGGGCAAGCAAATACATGAGGCCTACAGCCTAAAGTGTCTAAAGTGTTGCTGCTTCTGTTTCTGCCGCTGTTGTTGATATTTGTGATGCTGCCTCAGTTGGCGTTAGCGCTGACGCCGCTGCTTACGTTGACTGCGCTGTTAGCGCTGGTCATGCGCATACGCACGCATATTTTGTTGCCTACTTCCAGGCGCTGGCTTTACTAAAATTATTGTTGCGCTTTTGCAATACTCTCCTCTTTGTTCCTCTCCTCTCTCACGCATTTGATGGACCAAAAAACATCTGTTTTATGTTTGCTTCTCGCTCTCATTCTCTCCAAGTCTCTCTCTCACTTTCTCTCTCCCTGTGACAGCGGCTGCTGTGCGTCTGCAATTTTTGCCAACTGTGTGTTTCATCAGTTCCAGCCTCAAAGCCATAGAGCAAGGAGTAGCAGCAGCCGAAGCTTGATAAATAGAGCAAAAATACAATTTTCTTTCGAAATTCCTTCACATACGCACACACACACACACACACACACAATTAGTCGCGCCAACAAACACACACAAAAAACAAAGGAAAATATAAAAAATCAATTTGAAAACTTTAAAGTGAAATAAAAATCCGCGAATCTTCTATTAAGCGTGTGAAAAGTTCTTCTTTTTTTGGGAATATCGATTGCTGCTGACTGCCTTGCATAAGTCCACACACACACGAACTCGCACACACACACTTATAAAGAATGAGAGAGATGAGATTAGTATAGACAAAAATCTTTGACAAAAATACAAAATTCGCCTATAAAAATAAAGAAAAAACACAACGAGTTATTTTAATTAAGTAAAATATGTTAAACTAAAACTAAAACTTAAACTTCAATTATTAAGCGTGTGTGTGTGGTGATTTTCTTTTAGTTTTTCCTTTTTCTTTTTTGATTTCACTTCAGTTCATGTGTGTGTGTGTGTGTTTTGCTTGAGAAAATGGATATTACTGGCACTGGTAAGAAGACAAACAAAAAGAAACAAAAAAATGTTGAAAGCATCCTCATCCTTGAGTGGGGCTCCTCCTCTGGGGAGCCTTCGCTTGTCACTTTATTTTTTTTCATCGCAACTGCTCCTGTCGGCTCGACATGACAGTTCAAAGACAATGACAATTGTTGTTACATACCAATGAAAAAACAACAACAACAACAGCCAAACCAAAAAAAGAAATACAACAAACAAAAATCCATTTCATTTGCAGGTTTACATCATGCTGTGTCATTGGGCAACATCGAGGTCTCCACGAAGGTTGGTAAACAGGACATGCCCTACCATATACCTCCTCCTCCTTTATCCCTTAGCGAAACAAGGGAGGAGGAATTGATGGAGAGGTGATTGGAAAGGAAATTAATAAGCACAAAGCCAAAGGAGTGCTTACACTTGAGTAGTTTCTCATAATAAACTTTAACTAGGTTAACTTGCAAGTCATTGGACTCCCCTTCCTGCCGAAGCCTCTGCAAATTTGTAGATATTATTGCAAAGAGAATAATTCAATTGTTTCAACGTTTCACTCTATACTGTTGTCGATATTTCTGTAATGAGATATGAGCAGATTGTGATAGAATATCATGAAAGTAATATATATATATGTGAAATAGAGAGTTTTCTTTGCAATGACTTTAGTCAAAACATTTTCTGAAGCTTGCTACAGAAAATGGAGAATTTTGAGAAAGTTTTCTTAATGTTAAACCTTACCCACCCCCAGATTGAGTTAAACATTTAGTCTTAATCTACTCTAAATGAATTTTATAAATAATTATCTAGGCGACTTATTCCAGTCACATGGATCGTAGTTATGATTCTGAAGATGAGCATACAAGTCGTCGAAGACTACGTCATACACTATCCACCGAGCTACAGCCTCGCACGTCCGTCTATTCACGTGGCGATATAAGGGAACAGGTGACTTTAATACCCTTCCCACAAAAATCCCTAATCTCACACATATGTATGTATCGTTATAGTACTGCCTTACTGATCGTCAGTTGCACAGCATTGAACAACGTCCTCGCCGTGAACGCTTTTTTGGCTGCCTCTCGAGACGTGGCCAGACACAAGCTTCAAGTTTTTTGGGTGGCTGTGTGGGTCGCAGGGTCCCATCCGATGAGAATTTGGCTGCCTATGCACCGTTTGAGAAATATCCACGGTGAGTTGAAATAATAATCTAATAAACTTTAATATATAATTTATTTTCTTTGATTTAGATTTCAAAACAGTTATACAGACACTCACGAATTGGAAAGTTCCTATTTTCGCCGTCAGCCAGCTTCAATATTAAGTACTGGCAAATCTAGTGATTCTGATTTGGGTGGACGTTATACCTGGCAGGCGGCTAATAATAATACTACTACTACGACTAACGACTATCAAGTGGACCACAGGTAAGTTTTATCCCACACTGAGCGACACTAAGCGAAACACGCACTCTAAATGAAAACAAAATGAAATTGAAATGCTATGCCAACTATCGCTAGATCATGCTTTAAACTTACTATTTGAAAGAACTATCGCACTATTCTGTAGATCTGCTAAACTATCTGCTATACATATAAACAAACAAAAACCAATTAGATACTAAGCCTTGCTTTGCTGCCAAAAAAAAATATAAATATATCCCAAAAAGATCTTTCCTTCTATCATCTTTATTATTTGGGCTTTTAGCTTTGCTATTGACACGCTATCTTATCTTTTGCATCCAACCAAAGAAAAACTATTTCCCATATTTATCAAAAGAAATGTATAAAATTGAAAAACAAAAATCTATTTCTCGTATTCCTTTCCCTTATATTCACCACCACCTACACCACCTTCTCTCCCACCAAAACAACAAAATAAAATCTAATGATTATTAAAAATAATGACTCTAAACAAATTATATAAATCGTATGCAAAAATTTTGAACAAAAAAACCCAAAAAAAAAATAACAAATTGTTAAACAAAAAAAAACCTGTATAAAAAAATGCGTAAAGGGCAACTTGTTGTACAGCACCACTTGAATCCTTTTACCAGGATATATTGCTACGGAATTATTATGTCGAGCTATGCGCTCCAACTTCAAATCCTACACCACAACCAACATCACACACCAATCAAATCGCTAATATAAATGTTTGGTATGTAAAGTGATATATGAACAAAAATCTAAATCTAAAAAGCAAAAAAAAAAAAATAAGTTAAATTAAACTAAATTTTAAATATTTAAAAAAAATTTATTTCAAAAATCAAGTGCGTTTTGTAAATGTTATGTGTCTGCACGTGACTGATGATAAAAAATAATGAAAAAAAATTAAATGCCATAGTTGTTTGTTGAATTATTTTTTTCATATTTATTTATTATTATTATTATTTGTAACATTATTTATTACAAATTTCATATACTGGCCTAATCGTTTGTTTTAAAAATTTATTTTCACAGCTCGTATCACTGCCCCACATATGCCACAATGCCGACGACGCAACAGCAACAACAGCAACAGGCGAGGTAAGAATTTATGAATACCCATTAATTAGTATGGGTTACTAACAATATTGACATCAATCTCAATGAATAGAAAATCATAACTAGAAGACACAGTTTTTCCGTTCTTATACAGTTTCCTAAAAGTTGCATCTCTTCCTAAAGCTGAAAGCTTTAATTATAACCTAAATTTAATTTAGACCGATCAGAATAGCCGAAAAGTCATCTACATTTTCCTATTCAATATCAAATTCATTAAACAACTTAATTGAAATCTTTTGTCTGTAAATTAAAATAGGAATTAAATTTCCATAAGCATACCACTATTATAAAAAAAGGAAGCAATTTAATTGAAATCTCGTGATACAATTTTTAAAATTATGCCAGAATAAAGAAAGGCAAACCTTTTATCAAAAATTATCAGGACATCCTAATAATAGTTTTAGGGGCAGAAAAATCATGTTTGAAAGGTTTGGTCAAGTGGTTTTCCGCCTAGAGAACTTCAGAAAGTCGACTTAAAGTTTTTTACACTCGAACAGCTTCATTTAAGGCCAGTCAGATTTACTTCAAATTTTCACACATTTTTAAAAATCAAAAGATTAAAAAAAAAGTTAAAAAATTAAAAAAAATGATTTTGAAATCCCTACCCCTTTTCCTTAGCACTTAACGAAATCTAAAAATCCCATATTACAATTTTCCTTAATTCTTCTGAATTAGATTTATTTTTGACTTTATTTATTTTTACAACCCAAAAATTCGACTAAAAGACAGATAAAAGAAATGGGAATTTTTCTTGAACTTTTTCGCTTTAAATGTTATTCTTGAAGCAGGAATTCCTTCCTGTAGAAAGCTATCTAGTCACACATATATGTACCTAATAAGATGAGTCCCCCAGTAGAACTTCACTCGGATTCAATTCATCTCAGTTATCTACATTTATAAGTACCACACACTTAACTACATAAAATATATAAATATTTAAAATAAGCTAGCAACTAGAAAGCAATTAAATCTGAATAATAAACTATAGAAGAGCCCACAATTAAGAAGAGCCTAAGATTAAAGTACTTAGAAAAGGAATGTTTTCTCTTGACTTGTTTGCTGTGATAAACAATTTTTGGCATTAAAATGTAAAAAGTTTTTAAACACCTTTGTTAAATCCCCTTAACACCTTTATAATCCAAATTAGAGACCCAAATATGGTGGCTAGTTGGGACAAATGACTTTGTCCCGCTATGTTGAGGTTTTTTAGCAGTCATCATAGGTTTTATGTAAAGAAATCAACATTGGTTATTTGCCAAATATATATTTTTATATGTCGGTGTTTCTTTTGATGCTGCATATAATACATAGCTTACCTAAATATCCATATTCTCTTTTGCAGTATGTTAAACATGTAAATTAACAAAGACTTTATGCCATCAATGTCTTATTGTTAGATTATTTCATTCGTTAAAGTATTTCATCCTCAAGCATGCATTCTTTTGAATTATAATTATCTAGTCTATTACTAGTTCTAACATTTTAAATTTAATTTTTCTATTTCAGAACCAAACATGTGAGCTTCGCCCGTTCGCACACTTTGACGAGTTTTGATAATGTGAATGCTGGATTTCGTTCTTCGGGTCGCATAAAGTCAGCTCGCAGTCAAGAGCGTTTAATTGGCGGAAAAAAGCCCATTATAGCCACCGGGTCTATGTACGAAACACTTCAGCCAACGGGCTTGCAACAACCAAACCAACAACTGCAACAACAACAACAGGCACAACAACTGAACGCATCATCTGCAGGGACCACTGCCACCGCTTGGTTGCCGCCCTCCGTTCAATTGCAGGCATGTCAACATCATCATGCACCCATTCACCTGCATCATCAGCAGTTGCCGGGTAAGTTAATAGAGTAGCCAAAATATTATGGTCTACCAAACACTAACACTCTGTGTTTTCCTTCCTAGTAGACAATATGGTGGGTTTGATTATACCACAAGCATTGCCTGTGGCTTTACCGCCACCAAGTCCCGAGGTTCTGATTGTGGAGAAAAAGTTTCGCAATGCGATGAAAACTCAGGCCACTCAAACAATGCAAGTGGCTAGACAACATGGCTATAATACACAGATATTGGCGCTTAGTCCACGACCACCGCATCGCGTTAAGGTGGTCTCTCAAGGAGCCCAAACAAATGGTCTACAGAATGGCAAAAAGCTAACAAAAAGTCTATCAGAAATACCAAATGGCAAAGAGGCTCAACAGCAGCACTATCAGCCGGGGTAAGAGCCACTTCCTGGACCCTTTAGCTTGAAGTCCTTCTCTAAAGGTTTTTTTTTTCTTTTTCTTCTAGTTCCATTTACCCTCATGAGATGATTTATCGTACTCAATCGCAAGATGTTACACCATTGCAAACACTTTCGGATGCCCAGAATAATATTATGTACTATAAGCCACCGCCTCCATTGCTGGATCCTCACACTTATGGACTTGGCATGGAGCATTTAAATCGCAATCGTTCCTCAATGGATCAAACGGCAGAGTATGTGAATGTCAATGCAGCCGCCTTGGCTCTAAATGAAAGTTTCGACTATGAGAGCAATAGTTTACCTCGTCGTAATTGCACTTCACATGCTCGAACCGAAACCGATTACTATTCAAATAGTTTGCCTCGACATTCAGATGCCTTGCATTCCCATGATATCTGCAAGCATATAACCGAATGCGCCGAGCTTATAACGGATAGTGTGCCCTTGGATTTCACTAGGCCACATTTATTGCCGCCACCGAGTGAGTATTGCAAGAATGACGAGGAGGATGAGTTCCAAGAGGAATACTATGATGACGATGAGGAAGATTATGCGGCAAAGGCACCCGAAACTACGGAAAGCTATAGTTCAGAAGTATGTTTGGAGCAGGCGCAAAGACGTATGTCTATGGTGCCTCAGATGATTGATTCACCATTTCGGCGCGACGATATAAGACGTCAGTCGATGCCTGTTTATGGGCAGACCGAGAAACTAATCGACGGTTTTGGGCCACGCACCTCTTTTCGACGTAAGGATAAGGTCAGTTGTTTTCCTGAAACCTGCAATGCCTCTGCAGAGCCTGCCAAGTTGTCACCCAGAGATGAGCAAGAGATTTTTATTGATTTCAAACCACATGTGTCTCCAAAGCCAAGTCCCAAGATACAAATAAAGCATCGTAAGCAGCATAAGGCTGAGATAGCCATGCGTAAGATGCAACAACAAAGAATGGCTCAGGCGGCGGCTTTGACTTTGCCAAAACTTAGGCCACAGCCAGTTGAAATTGAGGTTAGAAAAGTTGAGCATAGGCCAAGCGAAAATCATCATGAATACGATGAAGAGGAGGACGACGAGGAGGAAGAAGAAGATGAAGACGAGGAACAGGACGAGGAAGACGAAGAGCGTCAACAGCAAAACGACATAGATAATGAGGAAGAACCTCTTTATGAGAATATAACTCCAGTAGCACCAATCACAAATTTGGTAGACAAACGCTCACAATTTCGCAAACGTTCAGTTAGCCTAGATGATGCTGATCATCCTTCGGTCAATGCCATGTCTCTGCCGCCCATAATAGGCGGCAGTCCTGGCCGCGATGATCACGAGCAACAGGACTTGCTTATGCTAGCCAATGTATCAACTTATCCATCCTCAGATTCACTGGCCAATGACAATACACGCGATCATTCCGATGGCATATGGAATGAGTCGCAGGTTACTGTCTTGACGGCCACCGAACAACGAGATATATCCGATGGTTCATATAGTTCCAATCTACTATTGACGCCATCGACCAAACGTAAGAATTTGCTTTTGCAACATCAGCAAAGAAGTTCTGTGGATACAGATGCCTTGGATTTCGAGGAACAGGTACAACTAAAATTATCTCTCGAAATTCTTTGAATGATTTCAATCTCTCTCTCTCCCATTCTCTCTTTGGTAGAGTCCAACTTATAATCTACAAACACTGCCCAAAATAATCAAGAGCCCAACACCGAGTTTAACAGCAACTAGCACCACCGTGAGGCCAGCAGCATCCATTCAATCTTTGGCACCACTGCCAGCTATAGCCGTGACGCCATCGTCCCTGGACGTCTCCTCCCATCAGCAGCAGTTAACTTCTCCTTTGCCAAAACGTAGTATGATGATCCCACGGGGATCTGTGCCCGACGCACGGCAATTGATGTATATGAAGCAACGGTGAATTTAATAGACAACAAGTCCCCCATTCCCCACTCCATAGGCCATTCTAGGGCTGTGAAATGCTTGCAAACTTGACCCTTAAAGTATGCAATGGGATGTATAGTTTTCTTATTGCATACTTCAAGAGGGCAACGATCTTTCCATTTCAAAGTCTCAAATCCGCCTTTGCCCCTTTGAATGGTAAAAATATGTAGTTCTTCTTTTTGTTTTGCAGTCAAACAGATAACATGGATTATGCACGTAGTGCTGATATATCGGAATGTAGCACTAATACAGATGAGTATGCTACTTGCACGGATACATCGAAACGTACTCCAGGTATTAAGACACCGCCCACAACGACAAGTTCATCGTCAACGACTCAAGTGCCAGGTTTGGGAGATATTTCTGTCTCTCTCTGTACGTGTGTGTGTGTGCGCGTCTTTTTGTATGTGTGTGTATGTGACTGTGTGCTTGATTGTAGAGCCCTCTCATCAATATATAGTTTGTTGTTTATACTAATTGCTTGCCCGCCCTGCTTTAGCTGTGTATTTTCTACTGCCCTCCCAAAAAAAAATACCCGAACTATCTTACTAAAGTAAATTCCCATTTTTTTACAGTTTCCACTCACAGTTCACAATTGGAGAAAACTCACGGCGGAAGCTCATTTGAAAGTGCCAGTTCCTTATATTCAATGCGTGAGGATTTGCTGCAACACGACGAGAAGGAAAAGGAGAAAGAGAAACGTTGCCAACGCATAAAATCTCCATTGGGCTCCTTGAATGAATTGTCAAAGAAATCACCATCACACTCTGTAAGCAGTACAACAACTTCGTCTGTATCTATGGCCAAGGAAAGTCCTCCACAAACTGTAGCTAGCACTTCGACGAGCCAAATGAAAATGACCACAGCCAAGGGAATGGGTGGAGATAATTTACCCAAACCAAAGCCGGAATCCATTTCCGAAGATGAACGCAGTGAAGTGCGCTACTCATCCTCGGGTTACTATGAAAGTCCACACGACGATGACGACGATGAGGATAAGGAAGTTGTGGTCACTAAATTGCGACGTCAACGTCAAGAGGACGAACGTAAACGGCGTAAAACTAGCATGAAATTGGATATCGAAAAGGAGAATATGCGTGCTCTAACCAGCCCCATTAAAAAGTCTACAGTCAGTCAGAATATTGCAACGAAAATTCAATCGCCCGAACAGCAACAACAATCCGTAGAGGCAATTATTGGTGGTGGCAGTCCCAGCAGTAAAATGAAACGTTTCCGTCCCAAAATACGACGACAATTGCGTAAGACATCACGGGAAGATGTTCTAACGAATGCAGCGGCTATAAGAAGAACTCGCGGCACCACAGCAACTGCAGGTTCAGGTACTCCACCCATTATTTATGGTCTCAGTAGTGCTACCAGTGGCAGTGGTGATACCGAACTACTTTTAGATGGTAGCATGACCTCAACTACAACTATCACAGCAGCTGCGTCCACCACTAATGCAGTTGCAACAGCAACCACGACTACAACTTCGGCCTCTTCGATAAGTACAGTGACACAACAAGAGCCGCTGAAGAAACCCCACAGCTGTGCCACTCCCACAGCTCTACTCTCGCCCAAGATGCCCCATTCGGCTGCAAGTTGCACCCAGTCGAAATCTACATCGGAAACTTGTCAACTTAAGGCCAAGTCTATAGAGTCCTTACGATCTGTATCACCCGGCTCGGATTCAGTTTTCTACAGTGAAGCCGATGGTAATGTAGCCGGTGGTGACCAAGGACATTGTCTGCATTGTGGCAAAGAGATGGAACAAGGTAAACCCCCAGTCACTGGGGATTCAGTTGAATCCATTCCCTATATAGAGCAAGAGGCAGATATCGTGAAACCTCCATCAGATTTCGCTGACTCTCCGGTGATAACGAAAACCACTCAGCGATTGTATAAGAAAATGGATAAGCGTTTCCGTTCCGAGGAACGTTATCACGGCGAAAGGGGTAGACACTACAAGACCAGGCAAGAGAACATACGAGCCAAGGTAAATACATAAAAACAAGATTTGTCAATTCTTATCAATTTTGTATACTCTTCTAGAGCGAAGAACGCGGACGCATTCCAAGTTTACCCAATACACCAGTTTTACGTCCCGCCGGCTCTAGTCCTTGTGTTCTGCCCGATATCAATACAGAACAAAGTCAACATATAATCTATAAGGGCCACTATGATGCTGGTCGTTATACACGTCTAACTGATGATGATTTGTGGACACAATTGGATCATCAATGTTTTGGTAAGGGGACGCGAAAAATTTAAGTAAAGTTTATAATGAAGAGTGGAAAAGATTAGACCTAACAGGAAGTGGAATTATTAACTCCGCTTTAACTTGCTTTTGTCATCTAACTCTTTTCCGCCAAAATGTCTTTGTTTTGGTGTCTTAAGAGGCACTTGAACTAATTGGGAATTGTAATTAGTTCTATATGAAATCCTATAAGTGCCTTTCTGCCCACTAATTTCACTTCCTTCGTCTTGTCTTTAAACTATTATGGCTAGGTGTTTTTTCTTACTAAGTCAAGAGCACGATGAATCTTGGTAAGATCATCGAAAAATGTTTACTTAAGAAATCAAAGTGGCAATAGCCAAATATCTTTTGGGTATATCAGCCTATAAGATTGATAAATTTAACACAAAATGCCAATCAATTAAATTTTTCAGATTTCTATTAGTTTTTGATTTCGAAATCGATTTCAATTTTCTTTCTCTTGAAACCTTCGCCAATAAACTTCTTTGTCTACTAGGATTTCTAATGGACCTCTTTCGCAATACTAACATATTTTCCTCTTTCCCTCATGTAGATCGATCCCGTGAACGACGCGCTTCCACAGAGTCGGAGAAAGGTTTCCATGCCAAATATCAAGTGATACTTCATCGTCTTGTCCAGCGTCGCTGCACTTTGGAAATGTATCATCGTCAGAAGCATAACAATTTTCGTAAGTACCATAGAAAAGACACCCTGTATAGAAATCTAAATATAAAACGCACGTTGCTTACAATACTGAGAGCAGAAAGAATATTAAATAGAAAAAGAGTGAACACACGTTGGCAGATTGAGAGCTTTTCAGATAATATTTTATTTTTCACGACCGGCGCCCAAAACTTGGCATAGATACTACATACAACAACATTAGAATTGCGTTAGTGTTTTTTTTCTTCTTTTTTTTTTTTGCTCCGTCGCGTTCTTATCGAAAAATACTTAGTTGCGGTGCGTGCTTTGTTGTGAAAAGACCGCGCTACTTAGACTATAAGGAAATCTATTTACACAAATCTTTAGGGCAAATGATTGGTGGGTAAACAAAACAACAATAGAGAAAGAAAAGCAGTTGGGTTATTATTTTTTTGTTCTTAACAGAATTAATAGCTTCGAATGCCACACCGGATTCGGTACGTCGAAAATTGGAAGAGGTTTTAAAACTAATGCTTTTAGTATGGGCACGTGAGAGTTTTGTTATTTCGACCCTCAGCAATGGCAAAAATGGTACGCACACAATGTTCCGGAAATAAAATCACACAAATCATCTAATTATATATACAATAGCTATATATTTAATCTATCATTCGCTCTCTCTCTTTCTCAACGTTTAGGTGTGGATAAAACTGTGGTGGTGAAAAGTGATTCCGGTGAATTTGGTTTTCGTATACATGGCTCCAAGCCAGTGGTTGTTGCTGCCATTGAACCTGAAACTCCGGCAGAAAGTTCTGGCCTGGAAGTGGGTGATATTATAATATCGGTCAATGGAGTTCAAGTATTGGATAAACATCACACAGAAGTGGTTAAAATAGCCCACGATGGTTGTGAGAAATTGGAATTACAAGTGGCTCGTACAATTGGAGTTTTGATGCATGAGCAATTGGAACCACCAAGTCAACCAATTTTCAGTGGTTACCTCTGGCGTCAGAGTGGACAAGCCAAAGGGGCACCCAATTCAAAAAAATGGGTGAGACGTTGGTTCTCCCTAAGGCCAGACAATTGTCTGTATTACTACAAAACGGAAGATGTAAGTAAATCGATCAATTTAGTCAACTAAAACTCACTTTAAGTTTTTTTTTTTTTGTAGGATTCCCAACCAGTGGGCGCCATGATTATGGCCAAACATACTGTAGATTTATGTCCCGTCGATATAGGCAAACCATTTGCCTTCAAAGTCGATGCTGGCGAAGGTATACCCATGTATGTGGCAGCCGATTCCGATGAAATGGCCCAAAGATGGTTAAATCTTTTGCGCCAGGCGGCTTCACAGGATAATCAATGGTTGGATAAAAGGTGGGGGATATTTTTAAAAAACAATAACAAAGAGTAACGATTAAGAATTTGAATTTTCCCCTTACAGTGCGCGTTCACTTTATCAGAGTCCATCGAGCATAGTTCGGCCCGATTGCTTTGGTTATTTACTTAAATTGGGCTCAAGGTGGTGCGGTTGGTCGAAACGCTATTGTGTACTTAAGGATGCCTGCCTCTATTTTTATCAAGATGCAAATAGCAAAAGTGCATTCGGTGAGTCACTCACCTCACCTTACCACACCTCACCTCACCTACTCGCTTAGATAGACAACAACAAACGGACACAAAACATGCTAATTAATTAATTTTCCACTTTTTTACGCTCTAGGCATGGCATGTCTACATGGCTATAAAGTGGCCTCAATGTCCACAAATGCATCGGGCAAAAAGAACTCTTTTGAGATAATACCACCAGAAACGAAATTGCGTCATTATTATTTCTGTACTGAAAGCGAAATGGATAAAAAACGGTAGGTAGATTTTCAATTTCTTTTAATAATTACAAATACATTCAAATAAATTCAGTAAATATTCAAATGCTTCATTTTTAAAATGCATTTAAAATTGTAGTTGTTAAAAGCTAGATAATTCAATTATTTAGGGTAATTATCAATACATTAACTAATTGTAAAAGAGTAAAGACTTAAATAATTTATTCCTATTAAAAGAAAACTTTAATTTGAATTACAAAACAAATTACCAAACGCTTACAGATTAATTACAGTTTGGAGTAAAGTTTTATTTGGCAATTATATTAAAATATTTGTCACTTAAATTAAAATAATGCAATAGCAATAAATAAGTACAAGTCTCTAGATCAGATTTAGTATTGTAGTTTTATTTACTAAAGGCAATTTGTTGATTACATTAACTACTTTTATCTTTAGCATTTATAATGAATTACCATAGCATATATGAAACTGTACTTGCATCAAGAAACAGATTACTAAAAGTGGAAAAAAATTAAAATTATCTACTAACTGCCCAGTAGTTCAGTAAGAACTTAATGAATTTGAATAATGTAAGACTACACTTACTTTAAGGCATTATTATTACTTTTAATAAGGTGCAATTAACATTATGATATTAAAATCAAAAGTATATCTAAGTCCAAATACTTTTGCCCACTAAGATATGTATGTATATAATAATGGAATTACACATACATAAAAAAATGAAATTCTAACATCCAAAAAAAAAAATATTTGCCTTAACTACTTTAAAGTTATTATTTTTATAAAGAACTTATCCAATTTTTTGATTATCCCTTTCTAGATGGATATCTGCCTTGGAATACTCCATAGATCGTTGGATTAAATCTGGGTAACTAAGGTTAAAAACACGCTCCAGATCGGCCTTGGGTAGCCGACGAAAGCGTCGCAGTTTTAGCTATTTCATGGATTGAAATTCAAATTGTTATTCGATATTTTGTTTTTGGACACTAGTACGGGTACTACCAACAAAAAAAAAGGAAAACCATAGAATCTAAGTTTAAAAACAAAAAAAAAACCAATAAACTAGATATTAGAATAGAACCAATAGTCCAGTAATGCAAAAGAAAAGCGGTAATGATGAGGCAATTTTTGATTAGCCAATAAGAAAAGACAAGGAATTTAGCCAGTCTGTCAAATTCGGGATAACAACTATTTTGAACAGGAACAAATATATATATATATGTATATGTATATGATAGAATACAATATAGATGATTTTTTGGTGTGTATTCTTGTTATATAAATTATATACATACTTATGTTTCGTGAGGTTGTCATGTTATACACACACCCATACCAACACACACACATACACACACACCCACTCACATGCGTACATAATATTATATTCAGCAAAATACAAAAATGTGTCTATATATATAGTAAATAAATTTACAAAATTCAAACAAAAATTTGAAATGAAAATTGCATTAGGTATTCAAAAAGGCTTAAAAGCATTACAACAATTTTTTAGATAAATGTCTAGAATGTGAGAATGTATTTACAGCAAAATTAGAAATAATCAACAACAAAATAAGCGAACAAAATTCCATGACCAAAATAAATTCAAAATTATCAAGCAACACAGCAAAACGAAAACTATATACAAAACTACTTACATACTTATGTGTACATAAACAATTGGATAATAAAACTAATTGAAACATTTTTTAGCATACAAATTAAATATTAATAATTTGCCAAATAGTCAAGATTCACAGTTAATTGTTAAAGATAGTCTTTGATATTTCAATACATTTTTAACAGTTGCTTCCAAAATTAAATTCTTGTTAGTCAGAAATTTAAAAAAAATTGAGTATGCTTTTAATAGTTTTGGTTTGCCACTGGTGGTAAATAAATAATTTTAACTACAAAATACATAGTTGCCCTTTTGCTTAAATCCTTTTTTAAAAAACCTTTTTAAATACTTTAAAAAATTGTTTTTGAAATATTTTTCTTTCATTAAAACTTTAATATTCATAAAATGCTTCAAGTCTTTCAAATTAAAAAATCATTAGAACAAAAATTTTAAAAATATTTTCACTAAAAACAATTATTGGGGAAAAATTTACACACTTTTACGAAAAATGTAAATATTTCTATGAAGAAAGATTAGTACTTTTAAAAAAAAAAATTTACAAAGAGTTCTTAACAGAAACATCAATTACATGAAAAGTAAAAAAGTTTTAATAAAAGTTTTTAGTTTCATTTTCTTTGATTTGGAATCTGTGGCTCTAAAAAAAAATTTAAATTTGAACTTTTTCAAGAAATTTTGTATATGTTTCGTTAATACTTTATTATTTAATGATCGTTCAAACAAATAATTTTCAATCTAAAGGCATCATCTACTAATGATTCATATAAAATAAAATAAATAGGTTTCAGAACAACTTGAAAAAACGTTTAAAAGAAATACTTATAAATTTAAAACACAAAAAGAAAATAAAAAGGGTTTTTCTTTCTTATTTGTTAGAAATACTTGGACATATTTTCAAAGATAAACATTTTTCACAATTAACTGTGAATAGACTTCACCCCAAAAATGATTAATCTGCAAATTTGCCAAAAATCTCAATATCCGATTTGTTATAAACTTATTAATCAGGAAGTACTAACATTCATACTCATATACAGCTTATGAAATATTTTTTAAGCGTCAACGGTTTTCGTCCTTATTGGAAACAAAGAAAAATTCTTAGTTAGACACAATTATTAATACAGATTTTATAGTACACACAAACACACTAACACAAGCATACATTTTGCAGTTAGTTAGCCGATTACTTTTGTTGGTAAATTGTTTTACCATAATCTAATACAAGACATGCCATTGAAATTTATGTAGAACAAAGAAGACACACACACACACACACAAACAATGAATTGTTGTTGCATTCAATAGTTAATGTGTATAACCTAAAACTTATGTAAACAATAATTAAAATATAATTGCAATTATAATTACTTCAAAATCCAGTAGTTACTTTGTCATAACAAAAGAAAAAACAAAAGCAAAAGATTAAATCTTGAAAAATAATATAAAATAACACTGATTTCGATTGTTTTATTCGATCAGTAATTGTGAGTGAGGCAAGATAATTTTTTAGCTTGATTTTATTTGATATATAATATTTTAAATAGAAATTTCCAATTTATGTTGTACATGAAAAAAAAAAAGAATATAAAAAACACTAAATAAGAGCTTTAATTATATTTAAAAAATAATACAAATGAAAAATAAATGATTATACCAAAATAAGTAATGTCAATTTAATTTTCTTCTACCATTTAATATGAAAAGGCTTAGAGCAGTTAGCCTGGTTTGATCGTCTCAAAAATCAAAGATTTAACATATTTAGAGAACCAAAAGCAAAGTACACACTAAAATGTACACAAGAGCATCCTAAGACTGAAGATCATTAATTAGGCCCCCAAAGGAGGAAGAGAGTTTCATCTTCTACCTGCGCCCACACGAACAAACTAACGAACCTAAAGAATGAGCAACGACAACAACAACAACAACGATGAAGTGAATTCAAATGCGATCAATGAACCTTGGTCTTGGAACCTGTCAAGTTGTAGAGTTGGCCACATGTTTTACACAATTTTCAAGTAATTTATTTTCAACCAAAAAGAAAATTGTTCAAAAACCTCTGCAAAATATGCACAGAGGCAGCAGCAGTAGTAGAAATAGAGTTATAAAGAATCAGAGGAAGAGCCAACAACGACTAGCATAACAATTCGCTCACCCTATGAGACCTGCTACCGTTTCCATTCCACACACACACACACACACAGTCACTCGCACACAAAACAATTTAGTTCCACTGTGCGGCAACTGCTACCAATGCTACTACCTTAATTATCTATTTCTCTGTCTCTCTCTCTCTTTCTGTTGTCTTGAATTTCTTCTTGGGTTTTTCTTTCTCTTTGTGATCATGATGATGATCGTGTGATGATCATTTCGTCTAAAAACCAAAAACTCTGAGTTAGCTGAGCATCAAGCGTTAAGAGGCTCTCACTGGTTTTCTTTCTTGTCTTTTTGTTTTTGTTTTTTCTTTTACCGCATTCCTGATGTGTTGAAAAGGTTGCCAGATTGTTGCATAGCACCATGCTGTGCTCCACCAATTAGCAAATTGATAGATATAGGTAAAAATGAACCTTATAATTAAGAGTATTGTCTATTGATTAATGAATGAACGTAAGCAGTTAGTTGAGAAAATTTAACTCACTTGTATTTTAAATATGTATAGCATATTACTTCATGGTCTATCTTAAGATGGACTAAAAATAAGTTACAAGCAAGCACCAATGCACTCATTTTGATTGACATGGATTAAACATTGTAATGTCCTCGAATTTAGGCCTAATCTACTAAAACTAAAGCTTTCAGGGCTAGAAGTCATAGAAATCAAAAACAATCTATAAAAATTTACGATATGTAGTATAATCTGATAGACTCAGACCTACATCCCACATAAATCTTCTTATAAGATATATAAAAAATCATTTATAATTCTTTTTAAAGGGCAAAAAATGCATGATAACCAAGACGGTCTAAGCATATATAATTGCAACCTGAATCAATATCCGATATGTGAAACATTGTGGTCAGTTTCAGTCATTGCAAAAAGAACCTTTCGAAATTTACTTTACAGTCTAACAACCTGATATATGCAAAATCAGCTAAGCAGTTTTGAAATATGTGAATTGCAACCAAATCTAATATACGATATGTGAGGCTTTGTTTTAGGCCGATGTAGAGCCATATAGGATTTGTAATACGCATTTCTTTGTCCGTATCAGGCATAGATACCTCCACCAAAATAGGATATACTTATTATGCTCAATTCGAGACCTAGTTATGACAAGAATAAGAGCCTTTCGAATTTTACTTTTTGATCTAATACTTGAAATATGCAAAAAAATATTAAGACGGGTTAAAAATTTGTAAATTGCAATTACAAAACCAAAAAGTATTGCCACACTTAAAATTTTTAACTTTAATGCCATGCAAGTTCTGTTTTATTTCACGACCCACCAAATTCAAACTGTAATTGTGTAGAATATGGTTTAAATCATCTTCTTCACAAAAATATATCATAAAAAAATCAAGTTTTTTGGCTAAGAAATTTCGATAATGAATTCCTTTTGTTAGTATGAGTATTGATTTAAATTGCATGCCCACTTCGAAGTCTAACTAATTGAGAGGGTAAAGTCAAAAACTATTTGAAATATTGACATTTCGCGGGGTGTTCACTTGGAATTTGCTTTCTGGTCTGTCCATAGACATAAAATAGTTGAATCATTTAGTGATAGGTATCATTATAACTCTTTTCTTTAACTCTACTTTTCTATCTATTAAAGTAACAGATGCAAATCATACTAAAATAATATATATTACAAGGTATTTCTAATTACTAACAAAAACATAGCCAGATTAATATTTAGCCAAGTTTAATTAAATAAAACATTCTCGAATATGGATTCAAATTGAAGTAATTGAAGTTTTAGAAACTCTTATAAATATAAGATATAAATTACATTCACTTCAATTATGAACTTTTAGTTAAGTTATTTTCGACATCATCAAGATACATATTTATAATTTATCGTTATATGTCTATAACACATCTGATAGAGACAACATTTGTACACTTAAATACACTTATTTAGCATAATTTGGCATTCGTAAGTCTTCAATTTCCTGCAATTTGTAATAACTTCATTCAACATGGCGTAACGATCATATTTCAGTTTCTCATTAAATGCAACCCCTTCTGCGTTTCGTCAACTGGCTTAAAGAACTACCGCAGTTACTCCCCCACATTGTGTGTGTGTGTGTTTGGGCGAGGAAAAAGGCGTTCGGTAGTATTCAGTTTCTCTACCGTCTACCCTCTGTGAATAATACAGAAAAAAAAAATGTTAAAAAAATACAAAAGAAGGGGGGACGAAAAAAAAAAACAGTAAGCAGTCGTCAGTCGGTAAACAGGTAGCGCTCTAACTGACAATAACTCGTCTCTCGTCTCGCTCGCTCTCACTCACTCTCTTTGGGCAGACATACATATAGAAAGATATTCAGTATAATCTTCTGTCCCGCTGTCCCGCAGCGTGCGACTGACTGGCGGTCGGTTGAGTTTTTGGTTTACACTTACTTGGCTGGTTTTTGTTTTTGTTAACCATCATCGGCTGGTTGCTTCGGTTGTTCGTATTGACCAAGGAGAGACAAAAACTCTCGCTATATATCTACTCGCTATTCTCATTTTCTCTCTCTCTATCGAAGGTTTCCTCTCGATGGGTTTTCATTTAGTCTTCGACTGTTGATCGTACCTAAAACACCTGCGCGCGGAATATTGCTCGATAAAACTTCTAAAGAATCGTGTGTATGTGTAAGTGCAAAAACAAACCTTCTCCCTGTGTACGAGTGTGTGTATCTGTGTGTGTGTGTATAGTAGGGGGGACCTCTGTTAGGGTGTGTGAGTGAGTGAACTTGTTGCAAGCCCCAGCTAAAAATTGTAAGCGTGCGCGCGCGCTGCAACATCGCGACGTTGTGTGTGGGAAGAGTTTGGGGACTACTTGAGGAGCGAATTGGTAGCTGCACTGGCTTCAGCTCCTATTTCAAACAAAATGTAGAAAAACACATTTCAGCTGCCGTATCTCTCTCCTCTTCTCGGTTCGTTGGCTTTGTTGGCTGTTGATCGCTCGGCCTGGTTGGCTTTCGTTCGGTATGTTCGACGACGTTCGTTGACTGGTTTTTTTTACTTTTTTCCTACTACGTGGTTTCTGTGGTAGCAACGGCTGCTGCTGCTCCCCCAAAACCCGCTGGCAGTGATTGTATCTCAAGAAACAAAAAGAAAAAAAAAACCTAAACATAAAAAATATTTTTCGTGCGTTTTTTGTGTAAATGTGTTTGTGTGTGAAAAGAAAATTATATTTTTGCCATTTTCTAATTACCAAATTATATATGAATTTCAATTTTCTAGAAAGAATCTTGGAGATTTCAAAATCATTAATGTGAAAACCAAACAAAAAAAAAACACAATCAAAAAAAGGAAAAAAATCACTATCATCGTAACTGCTCTTCAAATTTTTGGATACAATCTCAAATCATATTTAGCCTAAGGCTAATCAAATTGCTACAGGTAAGATACCAAAACATGATGACCACGCCCACTATGATAAACGAAATACAAAAAAAGACAAAAGTATTAACAAGAAAAAAAGAGGCGAAAAAATTCCGCCCGGCTACGAAACCTCGACTAAGCAAAAATATTTTCGTTAAATACACTTGAAGAAATTTAAGAATTTTCAATAAATCAAATTTTTAAATTTATTTCTTATGCGTGAGAATTGAAATATATGATTAACAAACAATATTTAAATTGTGAATAATAATGTGAAAATTTAAATAAAAGAGTAAGAAAAACCATAGAAATTAGGCAAAAATTTTTGGAATAAAATGTACAAAAAACCAGCTAAAAGATTGTTCATTAAATAAAACATTGAATCACATAAGAATCACTTTTAGGTGTGAGATAAAATAGAGTTAGATATGAAAAATTATAATGTACTTTGAGATCAACAAAAAGTATTTAAAAATAGAAATATCAATCTCTTAATAATATAAATTCTTAACTTAACCAAATTTCTGAGAAATTAACTAATTCTTGAGTTCTTTGTTTTCTAAAAAAAATCTCTAAATGTTACTGTTTTCTGTTATTTAGTTTTTCAAAAAGTTTTCATCAATCTCCACCACAATTCATAGTTAAATAACAGATTTCACTCTTGGTAACTTAATCCATTAAGAGAAAAGTGAATGAGAATCGTTTAACTAAAAAATTATTCAGTTAAACCATATAAAAATTAATGATTTATATTCTCAAAGATTGCCAATTTTAATTTCAATTGCTAAATTTATTAACATTTAGTTTTCTATAGTTGTTTATTAAGATTTATTGAAATATTTTAGTATATTTTAGGACTAGGTTTAATTATTTATCTTGCCAAAAGCCCTAACGAGTTGACCACCTCGCAACGAGTAGTGAGAGTATGAGCGAGGACGGTAAAGAGAGAGAGAGAGAGAGAGAGACCCCAACGAGTGGCCCCCAAAGAAAACCAGTTTTTATGATTTTTTTCCACAACACACAAAATATATACATATATACGTATAGGAAAAAAAAACATTGGGAGGCTGCTTGGCGGTTTTTTTTTCGTGGTGGCGGCTTCCACTACAACTGCTGCATGTGCCACTGTCATTGCCACCGAACTCAGTGTGGTGCCGCAGCGCGGCTTGGAGTTGGAGCTGGAGAGTTGGAGTTGAAAATTGGGAGCTCAGAGCACCGGAGCTGGGGAGAACTGGCTGACTGGCTGGCCGACTGGCGCTCGCCAAGAAGAAAACAGAAAAAACCTTCGTTTGGAATGCTTTTTTTTCCATCTCGGTTTTTTATTTTTTTTCCATTTTGCTGTTTCGTAAACCAGTTCACTTGCCAGTGGCCAGTCAGTGGTTTAGCTTTTGTGGCTCTCCACTGTGGCGGTGGCTGCGACGGCGGCTCTCGTCGTGCTCAATTTGAATCCGGTTGTTGCTTTGGGTTTGGGGTTTGGGGCTTGGGGTTTGCTTTGGCGTTGCTTCGTTGTGGCTTTAATTGTTCAGAACGTGAGGCAAACTCACTACAACACAACAAAAATTGCCGCAAGCTTCTGTGGTTAAGATCATGATGATCACGATCATCATCATCATCATCATTATCATCTAGATCTTGCTTTAGTTTTCTTTTGATTTCTTTTCAAGCATCTTTTTTGCCTCCCGCGCTCTGTTTTTTATTTTTTATTTTCATTTTCAACTTGAAATTTTAACATAAGAATGGAAAACCATAAAAAATTGTATACTTATAGGGAAACCGTCTGAAATTTGGTCTTTCAATTTGAAATTAATTGAATATCGTAAAATACAATACTCAAATATATTTATATATATATATATAACTATATAAATTGGAAAGAAACAATGGTTAAACAATTGATTGTTATTGCCGTCTATATAAGGCATTTTATTTTGATTTTATTTCAAAGTTGTTAGTTTAGTTTTTTATTTTTCTATTTTTTATAGACCCGCCTTTTCGGCACGTGTTTTGTTAGTTTTATATTTTTTTAAGGTTTGTCATTTAAATTTATTTGATTTCTTTCTTTTATTCATATTCTTTTGAATGTTTCTAATCAATTTGTGTGTAGATTCTGCGTATGCGTTAGACCTTAAACAATATGAATATATTCAAATCGAAATCTTAAGAATAGATTTTTGCATATTTATTGAAAGCAAAAGATTTAATCAATATTTTTTTTTTTTTTGGTAAATGAAATCTATGCATGGGGAATTCCTTTAGTCATAGGCTGAATTTTAATTTCAAGATTTGAATATGCAGAAATTGGAAACTAACTCGAAAGTCAGTTTATCTGTTTTTTAACAGTTAAGCAGATCTTATTTTCATCTTGCTAGCTAATATCATGAATTAATATTTTTTTAAACTTCATTAAGTATGTAATTGCATATACATAAGTTGTATGGGGTATAGAAATTCGTATAAATATTTTGTATTTAAATATTTCATGTTCTAATTTTCTATCGAAATTTTTTATTTAAGTAATTATTTTCTATGGACATTTCTTTACCTTACCCCTTATTTCATATTTTTTTAACATATTTAATTCGTAATGCAAAATTTTGTGAGCATTAACAATTAATTAAGATCAATCAGAAATCAACCATCATATGCTATTTTAATAAATTTTTAAAGATTAGAATTGATTGATCCACTTAAAATAGAGGATGTCAATTTTTGTGTTTTTTTTTATAAAATATATTGCAATTTCCTTATTTTATATTTTACCTATTCCTCTTTTGCTTATTTAAAATGATTTTCATTTAAGGCATTTAAACTATGAAAATGAAAATCATTTGCAATATAATTGCTTATTCATTGACTTTTAAAAGATTTTTCTTTAATATTTGTTAATTTATTGATTTTTAATATTTCATTTCTTTTATATATTTCATTTCTTACTAAGCTAACGATAAAAACAATTTCTATATTATAATGCAACTATTTCTGTCTGCTGGAAGTCTTGAGAGAGTTTGAAATATATATTTTAATTACTTTATTTGCCATTTGAAAAGACAATTTCCTAAAGTATGAAACGATTTAAAATTACAATAGAAGCACTTGACTCTTTGCTGATTTGGAAAACTAAAGGAACTACAGAGAATAGATGAATGCCTCTTAGGAATATAAAGAGATAACCTTCCTCATAGAAAACTGAAAACCCAAAAGAGATTCAACAACAAGAGACGGATTAGTAATACAATATACTAAGAAAATCAGAAAAGAACTGAAAAAGGTCAAAACGAGAGAGAGAGAGAGAGCGAGAGATTAGCATGTGAAATGTGTTTTGGGAATTAAGTAATAATCATAAATTCTACTATGCATATATATAGTAGGACTTGATCGATCTTTAGATTGAAATCAGTTATGTGTTAATCCTGTTGCTCGTAAATTTTGAAAGCATAAAAAATGATTTTCAATTTGAAGGCAACATAAAACTTCATTAAACCCCTTTTGAAAAGAAGAAGAGAAAAAAAGTTAGCAAAACTCTTTCAAGGGAAAAAAATTAATGGATCTACCATCAACTGCAACTTCACTTGGGCCCTCCTCGGCAAATGGTGTAAATCTCTCTTGGATATTAATCAAGAAAATTATAAGCCATGAAAGGAGGTGGAAGGAGCAGCTAGCTGCAGCTTCAGCAACTGGAACTGGTTTTTCTTTCTCGTCTCCAAAGCAAGCAATGATCAAGCTAGATTTTTTAATAGCTTTGACTATAATCTCTACCCGAAAGGGTTTATATTTTTTTTTCTTAGTCTTGCCTGGACTATAATTATAAGTCTTTCGATTTCTGATTATTAGCCTAGCGTATCGCCCTTTCTCTCTCTTTCCCCCTTACACACACAAACACACACACGCTGCAAAGGTCTTTAAAATGAAGTATCCCGAAGGGATTAACTTGAAAGAAGTAGAGAAAATCGAAAGATCGACCCTTTTTCTCTCTTTTCCAACTATCTTCTTCTTCTTCTGTTTGTTTGTTGGACATTTTCATCTTAAGGTCCATCAACGGACAGGGACAACTTTTCGCTTGGTGTTTGTATATCTTTCTTGGTTTTATTTATGTTTTTTTCTCCCTTTATACCCTGTAGTTGTAATAGATGTATACGGAATTTTGTAATCAGTATGTAACAAACTGTTTAGAAAATATTTAAATTACTGGTTGATCATATTTTCGAGGCACTTTCTTATAGAGAGAGTCCTTATCATGTGCATCTCTTGATTCCAGCAACATTTCATATTATCCATTATTTTTTGGTTTCTTTTTTTTAATTTTATATAATTTTATGGTTTCCTTTTTCACGAAAACAAACAAACCAGAATCAAAATTAATTATAAAATAAATACAATATTATTAAAAACAAATAAAATAAATAAAAAAACAAAATGTTAAATTTCTTTAAAATTACTTTAAAATTTTAACGACTTTATTTTCAACGAGAAGAAAAAACAGCATTTTAAATTAAATGTAAAAGTAAAATAAACAAACAAAAAAAATATACAAAAAATAAAACTTTAGAAATTATTTAAATATAAAAACATGTTGTGCTTTATTAAAAAAATGTCCATATTTTTCATTCAGATTTCTTTTGAATTTCTATAATATCCTCCTAAATACAAATTTAAATAAAAACAATCACAATAAAAATTTAATTTAAATTTGTTTATTAAAGTATAAACTAAATAAATTGCCTTACATAAAATTCTAAAATAAGTTGGTGAACAAGTTTGAGAAAAAATGAAATATAATTTTGTTTTAACAATTATTTATTAGCCAGAAGAGGTTCCTTTTAAGGACTACGATGAAAATTCTCCGATAGAAACGATGAGCTGGTTCATTTTACTAGAGATTAGAAGCCCTATATTATATTATTGCATTTATAAAAGACAAAAAATGTAATAGATCTTTCTTATAGTAAATCCATATTATAGAGTATCATCATAGTCGGTTTTTATAAATTAGCACTTAGGGAACACTTTTTTATCAACACTCTGAACCTTTTCACTTTAGGTTCGGTATGTGTTTACACAAAAATGCAAGAGTAGGAGACAAAAAAAAAGTGAGAAAGAGAGATACGTATAACATATAGGGAGAATGAGAGGAGGAGAAGTAGGAGAAGGAGAAAAACTAAAAACTGGCAGCCAAATTGCTCCTCGATATCTTTCAGCCAGTAGTAGTCTGGGTTTGTCTGAGTAGGGCTCTGGCTTGGTTGGGTTTTATATTTTTCCCATTTTTATTATATGTACACACACTCGCACACACACACAACCTTAAGCCTTTGGGCTCTGCCTCTCCTCTCTAAAGAAAGAGCGAGTGAGAGAGTCATACGCAACGTCGTCTACGTGCCGTTTGTCCATTATTTACATTAATTTTTATTTGTTTTTCTTATTTGGCTTTGGACTTTTTTTTTTGTTTTCAAAAGTGCCGATGTTTCAGAAAAGATAATGAACGTTCAATTGTTGCTACATACATTGTATAAATAGAGAAACAGAGAGGGTGAGATAGAGGGGAAAGGGAGAGCTTGAAATCTCCAGCCAGACAGTCATAAACCTAAAAAAAGGGAAGGGAAGAAAAACCCCATTTGGGGATTATTGAATTATAATCTTATTAGTAATTCTAACTAATTCTAATATAGACCCAAGGCAATTACTAAATAATATTATATGAGAGTGATTAAGATAAGATTAACTAAGTGTTTAGGGCTTAGATAAGCATGCAAAATATTGCTGACATATGGGAATACAATGCATTAACTGAGTATTTAGGTTTATTAAATTTTACTATGAAAAACTAGCAAATGATTTTAATTACTCGAGTATTTAAAAAAGTCAATGACTTAACATGGATTTAACTCTTAAATTATAAAAATTTGAGTTTCAAATAGCTAATTCTTTTTCCAAATTAATTTGTAGTCCCATTAAAAAAGAATTTAATTACTTAAGTACATAAATGGATTTAAAGAGTATTTATAATTTTTTTAACGATAAAAAAAACTGTCAGGAAAAAATCTTTAGCATTATTGACCATTATTACATAGTGTCAACATTATATAGAGGACGATTCAGATTACCGCGTATTCCTAAATTAATTTTGGGTACTTAATAAAAAATTAAATATTTTATCAAATTTTTTACTTCAAAGTGGTCCTGAAAAGGTTGAAAAAGAATTATAAATAAATATGATCACAATTATATTTACTTATAGTAATAATTTCTATCCAACGATCTGACCTGCATGATCTATACTTTACAAATATTCAAACAAAAATATTAACATAAGACAGTTTCAAATTAAATAATATATTCAAATAACAAACTGTCATCGCAATACTTAGTAATTTATTGAAAAAAAAAAAGTACTTAAGTGGTGAAAGCCTTAACCCAAGGGATTACTTTGCTTTATATTTATAAATCAGACATAACTCATTCTTTGCATTAATTTTGTCAAGTAAATCTCTAGACAAAAGCGTCTTTAGAGCTTCCCAAACGTAAACCTATTATACATTGCAATATATTATACCTCTTGGTTTTTCTTTTTTAAGTCTAGAAAATTGTATATATTTTTTAGTCACACATGATTGTATATCATTTGTGCTTAGTCAACCTTCTACATATCTAATCTGACAGCGGGCACGCAGCCTAAAAATGGAAAAGAAATCATTTCTTAAGATAAATCCCCATCAGAAAAAAAGAAATATCATAATAATAATAAGAAGAACGGTGCACAATGTGGGAAGAGGGGCTAGAGCAGAATCAAAGGCCTTTTAAGACCCCAGAAACAAGATGATGTAGCAAGAGGTTTTTTTTTCCTTCTTTTTTTTTGTTTAGCAAATGATAAGCGAAAATATTGTCATTGGAAGAGATAGGGTAATAATGGAGACTAAAATGCTAAGTAATATTTTTTTTGCTTAACTGGTTATAAATTCGAAACGACATTTTACCAACGTCATCAAACATGATCATGAGAATCAGGCATTATGTTTTTGTTACTACCGTGATGATCACGTTTTGACGCTTGATCAGTCAGAGAAATAAGACTTTTGCCTGTTTGCTCCTGTTGCGTAAATCCAGTAAGCAGTCGTTCGAGTTTCAGTCAGAGTCATTTACCAAAAGCGACGGCAACTTGGCTGGTTGATCAGTAGTGACTCTGCCTGCCAGTGCCTTGCCTGGGCCTTTGTCGTTCCTCTGCTATTTCCCCAGTTGCATCTGTGTGCGTATCTGTGTGTGTGTGTGTTTATATCGGTACTACTGTGTGCCAGTGCCAGTTCATAGTCAGGTTTTTTTTTTTTTTTGGACACACAATCTTATCTAACCTGGCAGTAACAGCAACAGCAGCAGCAACGACAACAGCAGCAGGCAGCACTACGACTCGTTTTTTTTTCTCAGTTTAGTTTCACTCACCGATACCGCAAACGTTTCGTATATTTCATTTTTTTTCATCTTTTTTTGCCGCCGTTGTTACTGATAAACGAAATTCATGCAAGTAAAAATATTTTCTCAAGAACAATCTAAAGTATACCCTATAGAAAGATTTATAGAATATTAAATATATTAATTCAAAAGCATTAAAGGGGACTTTAAACTCCTCAAAAATGTTTTGAATTAATAAATTTAATTAAAATTATAACTTGAATTTGGATAACTCTTGATCAGGTGAACTATAGAGATACAAGAGCAAATCCATCAAAGAATGAAACAACAAAAAGTAATTCAATAGATCATTCAAGGAGTTCCTTTAAAGCATTTCTTTTAGTTTTAATTTAAATTTTATTACACTAAGAACTTTATAAATGTTCCATTTACCCAAATTTAAAAGTTGTAGACCTTAACAAAAAAAATAAGGATACTAGCTACATGGACTTTGACTCCTACCAAGTTCTATTTTGAAACTTTTTTCTTAGAACTGTCATAAAATATTTAGAAATAAAGCAATTGAAACATATTTTGGAATGACTTTGAAATTCATAGCTTATAATTAGTTAAAATAATTTTTTTATATTCTCTCAGGCTAATATTCTTTGGAATTTTCTCAACGGAAAATTCATTGGAATCTGGTTTTATTATTTTCATTAAGATTCTTCACTTCAAGTCTGAGATAAATTTAAAAGAATACCTAAAAATCATTTAAAAATATACTAAAACAAATAATATTTTATATTATACTATTATATAAAATAATAATTCCATAAAATTGTCTTCTAGTATTTACTATTTAAAAGTAAAGAAATCTTTCGTCAAAAGTAAAAAAAAATAGTTCTTCTCTCAAACATTTCCCTTATAAATAATTGCAATATTTTGTATAACTAAATTAAACTTTATATTAATTTACAACTATTTATTTGCTAAAGAACCAATCGATAACAGGAAAAAAACTGTTAAAACCTTTTAGGACCAATGTTTTTCATAGGCAAAATTTTTATAGAGGATGATTCAGATTTATTTTGGGCCTAAACATAGTATTAATTATACCGAACCGTCCTATAGATTTTATATTAACACGAACTTCCACAAGGTTTCTTTATATTAATTTATAAGGATTTATCGTATTGCAATTACTTAGTACTTAGCTAGATAGTAAGAGGAGCCACAATAATTGACTTTCTGTAAGCCGTAGTTTGACTATTTCCCATTTTTAAATAACTATTACGTATATTATTAAATTACATTTCATTAATATTAACAAAAAAAACTTATAACTTACCCTAATCAAAGCTTTGGTATATCTCGCTGAAAAAAGGAAAAAATTTGTAAGAATTTCGAAAAACGGAAACTATTTTTTTAACTAGTTGGAAAGGAACTCCAACTTGAAATCAGATAAGTTTGCTTAATTAAGAATTTCTTAGAAATGTTCTTTCTTTGGTGTCTATAATACCCTAAGATACCTCTTACCTGAAGAATGTTGTAAAGACTAGAGGTGGAAAAAATTTTCCGTTTATGATACTTTGCAGAGTAATTAAGATAAACTCATCATAAAATAATTGTTATTAAAACATTTGCCCCTTCCGTTTCTAACCCTTCGTTTCTCTGTCTGTTTCTCGTTTTAGGTCTAGCGGAATGTGAAATACATCTGCGACTTTATTAAAAAACAAAAAATGCCCACGGAAAGCTCATCCAGCGATTTGGGTGGCGGTGGAGGAGGGGGTGGAGCCATTCCCATGTTGCGCCCTTCACGCATGGATCAATTTATGTCCACAGTGGCAGCAGCAGCTGCTGCAGCCGCTTCAAACGGTTCCAGCGGTGGCAATGGCGGAGCAGGAGCAGGATCAGGCGGTGGCAGTGGATCTTCCTCTGCCGAGGGCAACGCTGGTGACTCTAGAAATTCATCGGCTAGCCGGATCTCGGCAGCAGCGGCTGCCTATGAAACACAATTGGCCTATCAGCAGCATTTGGCTTCAGCACCGCCACCACCACATCATCGCGAGATCTCTGCTTTTGTTCCTGTACTGCCCGCCAAGGTGCGAGCAGGGGGCAGCAATTCGAATTACGAAATAATTGCCATGATGGCGGATAAACGCAAGGAATTGGCATTACGCGAGGCAGCCGCCGCCGCTGCCATGTTAAGTCGCGGAGGACCAGGTGGGCCACCGGGTGGCCCACCGCCTGGTGTTCTCTATGCTCCACCCCCGCCACCGCCATATTTAACGGGTCCTGGGCCATCGCCCACAGCGGCTGGCAGTTTCGCCTTTCCAGGATCTGCCGCTGCTGCGGCTGCAGCGGCGGCTCTCTTCCCACCTGGCCTCGGACCAGTTGGCGGCTTGCATCCCGCTGGCCTGGACCGTCGTCTATTGCGGGCACCTGGCCGTGCATCTCGCCCCAAGAAACAGTTCATTTGCAAATTTTGTAATCGGCAGTTCACTAAATCTTACAATCTGCTAATACACGAACGCACTCATACAGATGAACGACCATATTCCTGTGATATTTGCGGCAAGGCATTTCGACGTCAGGATCACTTGAGAGACCACAGGTGAGTGCGTGTGTGTGTGTGCGAGTTGAAAGAAGAGGGAAAGGGGGCGTGTCAGCAGACCAGTAATTGCTGGCTTGCCTCAAGTCTCAAAAGAACGATGCATTAAGCAAAGGGTAAAACGCTGAGATTTTTTTCATTTGTGGCTCTTCCAACTGAATACTCTATCCTCAAATTGGTTACTAAAAATTTATCATCAAAGGAATATATTTTCCCGTTTGAAAAGTTTTAAAATTAGGTGTTGGATTCTTCATAAATAAAACGAAATTTCATTCATATTTCATATTTTCAAAAATATTAAACTGTTTTTAGTTTCTCTTAAAAGTTTTAAAAACTTGAAACTTTATCTCAAAACTGTGGTTTGAAAGCCTTTAGCAAGGATTTTTCAAGAACGATTATTTAGAAATTTTTACATATGTTTTCTAAAACTTAAACGGAGTTTTTTTTTATTAGAAAAGAAAGAAATAGTTTCTTTTCATCTGTGTATGTTTATATATGTGCAAATGCTTAAACTTAAACATTTAAAAGTTTTAACATAAATAAGTTTAAAAAACCTAGTTTTATAGTCAAAACCTTTTAGTAGCTTCACTTTCAGACCTTTAAATTTTAAAAGGCTCTCGTAAAAAACAGAAGAGTTATGATTTTGGTTTCTATTTATTAGAAGCTTCATTTTCAGGCGCTAAAATTAAAAACAATAGCTTTAATTTTAGGTAATTTCTCAACAGTGAACTTTGTTTTCCTAGCCGCAAAAAAGCAAAATTTTGTTTTGTTGTCTCGACAGATTTCTACTTAAATCCCACATCAATCAAAATCAGCCTTCGAGATGAAGTAAAGAAAAAAAAATCACAATACCCCAAAAACCTCTTATGCCTGAAATGTAGAGTACAGCACTTGACGTAGCGTCACCACCACAACAACAAAGTTAATTAACTTTGTTTGGTTTACTTCAATAGCAACAACAACAACAACAATGATGATGACGATGATGATGATGTGGAGGGGATAAGAGCATGAGGGAAAGGGGAAAGCAGGGTAAACTGACTGAAAGACTGTCCCAGGTCCAGCGCATTCTGTCTTTTGATCGTTCGGTTTCGGTCCATTTGTCGTTTGTTTGCTTTGCCGCGGGGCTAATTTTGCTTTAGACCAGCATACAGAAAAAAAAAAAAATCGAAAAAAATATATATATATATAAGAAGGTAAAGTATATGGGAGAAGAATCTCGAGCTCCAAAACGCAGACGAAGCAAAAACCAGTTTTCTTTTTTTTTTCCTTTTTTTTTGGTTTCTTTTAACTTCTTTTCGCTCTATGAGCCAGGCCAGCAGCTGCTGAGGCTAAAAGCTGATGCTGATGTTGTAGCTGAAGCTGAGGCTTGGTCTTGGTCTTGGGCTGCTGCTGCTGCTATCGGCTGTCCAACAACAAGTGGATGCCATTTCAAAGATGGCTGCCATAAACATAAAATATATCAGCGCACTTTATCTGAGAATGGGGCGCAGAGGCAGCAGCAGCAAACACACACCAAAACAAAAATGAGGAGAGAAGATAATGCAGTCCAAGAAGATAACTGTCAACTGTTGTGCTACCAACTGGCAGTTAACCCAAAAGCGGCGGCAAACAACGCCCACGCAATCAGCTAATATGGTTAAACATTTCTTCAGAAAAACAACAAAACAAAAATTGCGCGATTTGTTTGATTGTTTAATCGCGTTTATCTAAAAGTCTTACTACACTGCTAAACAAGTTAATAAATGTGAAAGCAAAAATTATGACAAAAATAACACACTTAAAAAAAATACGTAAATTTCTTTTAAATTTTCTTAAATTAAAAATTCAATTAGTCTCAATTGTTATTAGCAGATTAAAATTTCATTATTACTATGACTTTCGAAGTACATAATATATATTCAAAGTCGATGATAATGCTTGATCTGCCCAAAGCAAATGGTGGAATATTTTTTAAAGAAATAGATCTTATGGAAGTGCCAAAAAACCGGTTATTTATTTAGTTTTAAGTATAATACATATATACATGAAAACTAACAGTATAAAAACCATTTATGAAAGAAGAGATCATTAGCAAGATCAAGGTCTTTGTTACAAAAGATTTTCGAATAGAATTTCTTTCATTTTTAGAGACAAAAATATAGTTTTCTATTAAATCCCTACAATTTAAAAAGAATTTTATAAGAAAATATGTGGATATAGTCTTCCAATAGATCATTACAATTTTCAAACTAAATTTTATCAACATATTTTTAAAATGTTTTCTCTAGAAGTTTTAAGTAGAAATATCTAAGCAATAAAAAAAAAACGAGGCGAAGGCATTGCACTCTTTATTCTTTATTCTTTTGTTTGTAAAAAAATAAATAAATTATATTTTCGGAACAAGATTTTGTGACAACTTGGAAAACATTTTTAGAATGAATCTGATTTAAATTTCAATTTTTTTAATCAAAGATTTAGACTTCCAATATGATTAGGCTACAGTCATTTCCATTCAAGGTTATAATATTTTTTTAGGGTAAATTGGGGTCGCTGATTCCTGACCTTATTATTCAAAAATTAGATATTCAAAAATTAAAACAAATTTCTCTAGGTATCCAACTATGTACATAGCGATATAAAATTTTAATTTACAGAATCTTAGCTACTCAAAAATGTGTTCATTACATACCTACTACAGATCCCAAATTACCATTTAAAAATTATAATTCCTTTTAGTTTTGAAACTTCTCCTAAAGTTTTAAGTAGATTTAAAATTAGAAGATACTTGTTCACTTAAGAAGAAAAATAGAATATTATATAGGGAAGCAGGTGTAGAACTGATTAAACTGATTTTTTCGATCTTTAGAGGCTTAAATTTAATAATTTATTAACCATTATTATTCGACAGGAATATCTCTTCATATTTAAAAAACCAAAAACTTGAAATTTTTTTCTTACATTTTCTCAAGAAGGTTATACAATAATAGGTGATATTCATGAAAGAAATTTGTATAGGATATGTAGATTACCATATTAACAAAAAAATATATCTAAGAGCTTCTTAAAAAAAAATATTTTGAATAAAAAAACTGACCCTAAAAAGCAGCTACTAACTTCATATTTGACAGGGTTTCTTTTAAACCCAAAACCCGATTTCTTTACCTTCTGAGATCAGTTTTTGCAACAAATATTTTGCCATATGTTTCACCCTCTGATTTGCACCTTGTAAAGAAAAATGCTTCGAAATGCTCTTTCTATCAAAATTAAGGGCTCGAGGTCTATTAAACTACAACAGTTTATTGTATTATATGTTTTTGGTTCTATATAAACCGGGATTTTATGGGTTTATCAAAAGATAAATACTAGTAAATACTAAGAAGCAAAAATTTATGTTTTTGAATCATTCGTTTTATTCAGTTGGGCTCAATAAAACTTGTATTAATAAACGATTTTCTTCTTTTTACTTTCAGGTATATTCATTCGAAGGAAAAGCCATTCAAATGTACAGAATGCGGCAAAGGCTTCTGTCAATCACGCACATTGGCTGTACACAAGATCCTGCATATGGAGGAGTCGCCACATAAATGTCCTGTTTGCAGCCGCAGCTTTAATCAGCGCTCCAATTTGAAGACTCATCTGTTAACCCATACCGATCACAAGCCCTACGAGTGTTCATCCTGTGGCAAAGTGTTTCGACGCAACTGCGACTTGAGGCGTCACGCGCTGACACATGCTGTGGGCGGGGAAGTGAATGGGGCGGACTATGTGGATGTGGGTGAAGAGGATGAGGCTCGTAATTTGAGTGGCGATGAAGAGGATTCGTTGCTGGAGGTGGACTCGCCTAGACAATCGCCGGTGAGGAATTTGAATGAGACAACTGCTGGCGGCAGTGGCGAGGAGAAAGATGAGGCAGAGCGTCGACACTTGAAGAGGAAGGCCACAAATGGAAGTGGTGCCGCAGGCGATGCTAAATTTGATCAGGAGGATAGTGAAGAAGAATTTGAGGACTATGATGATGAAGAGGATCCCCATGAGGGAGCAACCACATATCATCAACGTGAGGATCTGGCTGAAGATGAAGATCTAGAAGCCGATGCCGAAGAGCAAGCCGAGGTGGCTTTGGTGGCACGTTTCAAGGCCGGACAAAACAGTGCAAGCAATTCACACCCAGCTGGCACTTCAAGTAGCGCCAAGAAAGAGGGACAAGGTGTCACACATTGTCATCACGAGGGTGGCGAGACCTATACGATGCGTCCCCATAATGATAGACCATTAGATGATATGCCCATGGCACCATCATCATCAGCATCAGCATCATCCTATTTACGTTACGCACCACCGCCACCACCTCCGCATGCACATCCGCATTCACATGCACATTCACATCCTCCTCCACCACAACCACATCCACATCTTCTACCACCAAATGGTGATCCTTATCTGCCCATGTTGCATGTACGTCGCGATCTGCATCACAAGAGTTTGAATCTATCGAAAATTGCTGCTGCCACCGCCGCCCCACCACCAGCACCACAGCCACCAGCCGCACTGCAAGCACCACCGCCAACAATAATAATCAATAATAGTACGGAAAGTAGCACAAAAGCATCTCCTCAGCCATTACATTCGCCACACGAGGCCATGCCCAGTTTCTTGGGTTCCATACCCATGCGTAAGAGAATACTACCACAGCCGGCACCACCACCACAATCAACACTCGATATGATGAATCAGCGTTGTTATATGGATAATCAAAGTATTTATGCTTTGAATATGTCACGTCATCCACCCAGACAGTTATTGGGTAAATCAGTGTCAAGTACCGAAACGAGTGTACGGGATAAAGAACGACCTGGACAGGGAGCAGCACCGCCAGCACCACCACTGCAACCACCCGCCGTAGCAGCACCACCTAGACGTACGGGCTTTAGCATTGAGGATATTATGCGACGCTAATTGAGCATATAGATTTTAAGAACCGTTTAGTACACTATATTTTTAGACTAAGAACTATTACGAGGTTGAATTATGGTTTTTTAGAACATTTAGAACTGTTGGATTTATACTACTTTTTTATTGCAAGCCACTTTAAACAAGATCTAAACAGTTTTTAGTACATTTAAAACTGCAACTACAAAGAGTTTTAGCACATGTAAAATGAAACTCTTTGAAAATAATTTCTGCTACTACTCCAACATATATAGATTCTTAGCCATTTACTTTAATGACAATCTAATTATAGTTACTTCAACTATTTATAGTCTATACAGTTTTAGTACAATGTCTAGGCAAGGCAATAAACCTATGGATTAAGGAATTTTTAAACTTAAATTAAACACACTATGTTGCTGCATTTGTAAGTGCCTTTTTAGGTTAAGTTATATATAAGCTTATCAATTTAGTACCGCCTTTTTAGATCATCTTACTTGGTTAGTTACTTTTCATTTTCGCCTATCCAGCACCAAGTGTTGTTGTTTCCAATTTTAATTTATATATATATATATATGTATACCTATAGTTTTTTTCTATTTATAAGATAATCTTAATCAAGATTTATTTTGCGAGGGAATAAAATGGTTGAAAATTGAAAGTAAAAGTAAAATACGAAGCAGGCAAAAAACAGGCCTACTAAAACATGTACTAATAATGGAGGCCTCTCCACGCCCACCAGCACTAAACGAAAAAACAAAAAAAAAAAAAACATGAAACAGAAAAACATTCCAGTTAAACTTTTTTAATAGTCTTGTAAGAGATTTAATAAGTTTGATAAGTTTCGTTTATAGTTTTTACCACTTAGCGCATTGATTCCATCATGGTCTTCCTTTTTGAATTTTAAATGATTTTTTTAGCTAACAAAAACCACATATATATATATATTTTAGCAATAAATATTTAAAAATAAAATTAAATAATGATAATAAAAAAAAATAAAAACAAATTTTCATAACTGACTCACTCATACATTTTGCCCACTGCCCATCAATCAAAGACGAAAAATAAAATGAAAAAAAATCTTGTCGTTTTTTTTTTATAGCGACTTGAGGCACGTTTCACATAGATCTTTTGCGGTTAACGCCTATTTAACATTGGAGCCTCGCATTCGATTCCAAGGCAACAACAAAACTTACTCAGTATAAGCACTCGAACACGTAGAAAGTTTCAATTAAAAATGAAGCCACGTAAATTAGCAGACATCATCAAAAGTAGAGTGGAGTGATGTGAAGTGAAGTGAAGTTTTTTTTTTTCCATCACATAGATGATGACATCAAATTATGTGTGTGCTGGAACTATTAAAAAGGCCAAGTTTCTCCTTTATTTCAAGGGTCTTAAAACAATGATGATATCATATATAGTGAGAGAGCGACATACGTGATTTGCCTAACTAAAGTATTATCATTGCGAATTGCCCAAAACACTGTCATCTAGAAAGACAAATATGAAATGTGAATTTCTAAACAGCTTTATGGAAAAATATAAACTGATACGTGAATTCTTTTGGGCACAGGATGGACCCAAGACAAAGAGGTAAGTTTGAGGACAATTTTTTCATTTAACTACTTTCAATACTTCAATGCATTTCAAAAACAAACTAGTAGCTCAGTTTTAGTGCTATAACTATGATACTCAAACTAAGGTAGATCACTGCCAGCAGTATTAATATTCCTCTAGAAATGTTTCTTAACACTGATTAGAATGATTTTGAAAACTGAAAACAAATATTGATTTGCCAGTTCGAACCCTTAGGGAGCTGAAGTCTTTTCCTTCTGTGATGCAAAACTGATAAAAGATAGTTTTATCGTGGATAGGGGTTTTTTTTTTTTAATTCTATGCAGTTTAGTAGCTAGAAATTGTGACCATAAAATATATGAGTATTAATTATAATTATTAGGTTTCCAATTTTTTCCTTTCTTTTACGAATTCTGCTAGACAATTTCGGTTCGAACTCCATCCTAATCTAACTAGATTTTCTTATGACATAAATTTTTGGTGTAGTTCGAAAGTTCTAAAACTTCACAATTTCTTCATGCATAGAAAATTTTAAACGAGTTCCTCAGAAATATGCTAGAACACCAGAAACATTGTTGAAGGATTCGGTAAAAATGCTAATGGATAAATCCCGATATCTAAACGATGCCCTTTACGAGTTAAGATATATTTTTACAATTGAATATCAATAGACATAATAAATATGCCCACTGCATGTTGGGAATAAAGTTTTTATTAAATGAAAAAGTTGAAATAATACTTACCTTCAACTGCTGTTTATTTATTTATTTATTATGTAGCAAAATTCCTTTACATTACGGTTTTATACAAGTAAAACAATCTTATTATAAGTTATTTATTAATAATTTAAGATGTTTTTTCATTATTAATTTGATTATACTAAAAAATTGATCAACAGAATTCTGTTAAATAAAAATGTGATTTAAAGTAAACTGTTTATGATTTTTAGCCGAAAAGTATGCAATTAGAATCATTTAAACGCTTTGTAAGTTAACAGAAAACTGTTAATCCAAACTGGAATTAACAGGGTTGTCAAATGTAAAAATCGGCAGCCTAAAAGTATGCCAGATAAATAAAAGTAAATTTCGCCAAAAATTTTGTTTAGCCGTTAAATTTAAATAATGCTAATTTCACCAAATACTTAATGGAAAGTTGTTTTTTTTTGTTTATTGAGAGAAACAAGAATACAAATTCAAATGTGCTCACTTCGCTATCACAAGTGACATAAATTTAATATTATAAGTAAATGCTTTTTAAATATTTAAGAATACTTATACTAACAAGCCCAACTTAGAGTCACAGTAAATCAGTCCAAACCGCTATTACATCTCTTGTAAAACTGTGGCTCTTACTTAACACAGCAGCCGCTGTTAATGCAACAGGTAACTGACTGACTGTTATTACATGTAACAGTGTAATGTTACCAAAAATAAGTCAGAAACTGGACGCTGCTAAAGCTAAGCTAAGCGATGACTGCTGCAATCATTTCGGGCCAAGGTAAAACATAAATGAGTTAACTGACTTCTCCAACTCTCTCGCTCTCTGTCTCTGTGAGTATCTCTCTTGCTCTCCCCACTCATGATGGTCGGTTTGCTAAAGCTTTGTATATAGCATATTTAACCTGGCAGAACTTAACGTTGTTTTGTGGCAAGACAAAGTGACGCTCGCTCAATGCGCTCCCTGAACGACGACTTCGCTCAGAAGGTGTACAACAACGCGACGGAAAAGACGTGTGTGAGCGCTAAAAATTTAATATTGATCTCAACGGTGCTGCTGCTTTTGTATATATGTATATATATGTAAGTGTGTGAGATCGCTTCGCTTATTGACCGCGCCTTAAAAAGCAACAATTTGTTTAATAAAAACGCAACAAGTCGATCAAAAATCGCTACAAATTTTCATAAATTCAGTGAAAATGTGTCAGAAAAGTGTAGAAATGTAGTATGAAAAGTGTTTTTGTGTGTGAAAAAAAGCTCTGCAAACAAAGCCACAAAAGAAGAAAAAGAAAAAAGTGAGGTTGTGTTGGTAGTAGTATATCTTGGCCAAAAAGCAACGCATATTACCAAACTCACTCATACCAACAAAGAGAGTGGAGTGTTGTACACTCAAAACGTATCTAGCGCGCAAAAAAGTGATTTACCTGTAATTAGAACAAAAAGATATTGTTGATTAACAGTAAAAAAACGTGTAAGAAGAAGTGAAGAAGCATCTTTCCTCTGTTTCCAACGATGCATAAATCACACAGATTGAAGCGATCTTTTGCACGCTTTCTTGCACTTTATGGAATATCTATCTACCTCTTCTCGGCCTTCCTCTCTAATTGCCAACAACTGTGCAAACATAAAAAAAATTCGTTGGTTTGGTTGTGGCCAAACTGCATTGCGGAGCAGTCAACCAACTGAAACGACAGTTGGTAGTTAGTTGTTAGTTGTTTTTGCAGCCCCAGTCATTGCACTTGTTGGGCTACCATACAATTCTCCTCCAGCTACTTCCCTGTGTGTTCCTGTGTTACTTCCGTTCGCATAGAGCGCTTTTCTTCCTCTGTTACTCACATATTGATGACGTTCAATTCAAAGGAAATTGATATTATCAATCATTAAGAACCATAGAAACAAAAGCGAGACAAAGTCAAGTGCATTAACAGGGCTTTAAATATTTTAGAGATAAAGTTATCTACGTGAAAAAGTATTTTGCTTTTGGCCAGGCGATAAAGCTTCAGGTTTCAAATGTGCCTGTCGGTCAAAGAGCATCATTAATAAAAGAAGAGAGTGACAGAGAGGGAGAGACAGTGAGAGAGAGAGGGAGTGTGTGGGTTGTATTACTCATTCTAGTTAATTTATTGCAAATTGTTAAAATGCCGGCAAATATCTCAATGAAAGATGACTAATTTTCGACTAGCTATTTAATTAATATTGAGCAAGAGAGAAAGAACTAAAAAGAGAGAGGAAACAAACTAAATTTTTAAATTATCTAAAATTGGCCAATTTAAAAGTTCGGCTTTATTATGTGTTAGTTGTTTAACAGTTTGTTGAACTCATACAAAATATGTAGTTAGAATGAAAACTAGTTCATAACCAAATTACTGTTAAATTGCCCTCAAGCCCTATTCCCACAAATTTAACGCTTTGACCTCACAAAGAACCTTTCACGTTTTGATTTCAAGTGAAAGGCTTTTACTGAATCAATATAAAATAAATTTAAAGATACCTTAAAAGGTGTCTTGTAAAATTTATAGAAAAAGTTTGTTTAAAAGTTAGAAAAACATTTAATAGATTGTTTACAATCTATAAAGTAAAATTAAAAAGAGAAACACATAAAGCCATACGTATAGGACAATATAACTTCAAACAGAAAGAAGATTAATTTTTTAGGAGTTAATTTTATAAGGATAATTATTTTCTGAATTGAAAGCTTAATAGTCATCAATATAAATAAATAAATAATTAAAGAACATTTCTTTTTAATATTTTTACTAATTTATCTATATTAATTGGTGTTAAATTTAAAAGAAATATTTATATATTTTTAAATCGGATATTGTAGGCATCTGTATATATATATATCATATATATACATATGTATATCATTTATACATCGATTTTTGATTTGATTTTGATTGATTTTTAATTTTTATTGTAAACTTATACCCTGAAATAGTTCTGATCGTTTTGAGTTCTATTGCTAATTTTTAAGGCAGTCCAAAAGATCCATGATGATTATGTATAGTATAACTAACTTAGCTACTTTGTTTTTTTATTTTTGATTCTGTGATTTTTATTTTCCGTACAAAATGAATTAAAAAAACATTTTATTTTGTTTGTATTGTATTCTTAAATTATAGATAATAAAGCATTTTTGTCTCAATCAGAAGTGAATGTGAATGCGAAAAACAAAAAAATATACATTTACTTTCTGATCGAGGAACTTGCCACAAGATTTTTATATGTACAGATTTCAAATACTCAGGCTCACACCTAATAATCTGGTAGCTCCAAAATTAGCTTTAACAATTCTTGTTTTTTAAGGTAAAACTATTTATGGGTAGAATAGTGATTCAAAATAATTAGTCTAGTGGTATTTTTTTTCTTCTGAGTATGATTTACGATCATTTGAAACTTTCTATCTGATTGTTAAACAATTTTTAATTTTAATTGAAAATCAAAAATCTTATTTAACCATTTTGCGTTTCATTTATAATTTGTGTTATGCAAAGTGTGCTAAATTTATGGCCAGTACTGTATGTCCATAAAGTTTATCTCAAGAAAATGAGTGTTATTTAGTGTTAGTGGATACAAATTAAACTGTGAGATGCGCAGAGCAGCAAAAAAAACTTCAGGAATGTTAGTTTAGTCTTTCCATTACTCATTTCTTTGTTTTGAATAAGAAAGATAAATGTAAAGGTTCTAGCTTTTAACTCTTAAGGGCAAAATAAGCGTAGTATCATATTGAAGTTAATAAACCCATAAAAAGGCCTTTGGAGACAATAAACTTATGAGTATTTTCAATGCACTTTGGCGTTGACTTGCATACACATTTCAGAGAGTTGAGTCACATACAGACAGAAAGAGAGGGAGAGAGAGAGAAATACAAAGATTATCGATACGCATGCATCTACCTCAACCCCACCCCCCGCCCAACTCCTATGCCCACCTCTGCCTCCTACTTCTTACCTTTACCTGAACACCGCCCGCACCTAAAAGCTGCTGCTTTGCATATTAAGAAAATGACAACGAAGTAAAAGAAGAAACCAAAATACACCAAAAGAAAAAACTTGAAGAGAGTGAGAGAGAGTGGTTGGGGAAATGTGTTTGTGGGGGAGGGGGGCATAATGCTTTCCTCCATCATCTACTACGCATACGTAACCCACCGAAAACAACAACAACGACAATAACAACAGAGACCTGACGATGCGTGCGTTGCTCTTGCTCTCCCTTCTTCTCTCTCTCTCTCTCTCTCTCTCTGTACTCTTGGGATTTGTGTATGAATGAAATGCCTGCACATTTACAGTTATTTTACAAAAGCCCCCAACAAAACAACAAAAAAAAAACATTTTACATGTCGTTGCTTGGCAGTCGTTAGCTTACTCTCTCTAGTATCTCTCTCTCACTCGCTCTCACTGGCTTCCTCTTTCTCTTTGGTTATTACTAATAACCCTCTCTTTCACACTGTTGTGGATTTCAGTCGCCACTAACGGTTCTTTGCGTATGGACGTGTTTTTCAGTTGTTGGTTTTTGGTATTTTCTTCGGTGGGTAATCAGTCTATCAGTGTGTGAGTGTGTGACTTTTGGTTGGGGGAGTTCCTTTGTATGTATGGGTATTTGTATTGGTTTTTTTTTTCTTCGTGGTGTTGTTTTTATTTAGGGCCTGTTGTTTCTTTGGCTTATCAGAAAGTTGGCTAAGACACTGCAAGAGGCTTGTTTCAAGTTATTGTCGAAGAATATGAAGAAGGCCACGACAAAATGTTGATGATGTCGGTGGGAAATTAACTTGATGAGGGGAAAAACGTTTTGAAAATCGTGGAAAACAGCAGGAAATCTTAACAAAAAGATCTGTGAAAATTGTGATGAAATGAAATGAAAAACAGTTAACTTGAAATCAGTGAAAAAAGTGATTTTAAAATACTTGTGCTAATGCTTCAACAAAATTTTTAATATTAAATAACTAAATGACAAAAAGTTCTAAAAAAAATTCAATAATTATTTATTAAGTTAAATTCAATTTTAAATCAAAAGCTTACAACAAAATTTTAAACAAGAAAATAAAAGATTCTACATATTTAGTCTTGTTTAATTGAAAAATAAATTATATACATAAATATAAAGTAAAAATGAAACTTTAAAAAATTAGTGAAATAAAAAACCGTCAAGACAAACTAAATGAAATTAATAAGAAAAAAATACATTCCGTCTCATGTAGCTCTGCTAAATAAAAAAAATTAAAAAATCAAGTGAAATTTAAAAGAAAATAAAGCTAAACAAATTCATTTTTAACTTATTTAACTGCTACAATTAAAAGTAAAAAAAAAAACTATTAAATCAAGTGAAATTGAAAATAAAATCAATTAAAAGTATCTAATCTCTCTCTTTTTTAGCTGTTAAATATCTATAAGCCAACTGCCTTGGCAATGTAAAACATAAAAATTAAAAAGAAAAACGAATTAAACACCAACTAAATTTATTAATAATAAAATTTCAACGAAAAAAACAAAATAGAAAAACAATGCACAAATGACGCTGCAACGACATAAAACGAACTGCCACCAACAAAGGAAACAAAAATCAAATAATAACAAAAACTGCCACCAAACGCTGCCCCCACAGGCTGCCCCCAACTCTGCCACAAAATGGGGAGGTAACCACATATGTTTATTGTTTATCCTGGCCCTGTTGTTGTCCCTGGGCCAACTAGGTCGAGCACAGCAATCCGAGCAAGAGCTCAATCTACCCCAATCCGATTTGGAAGTTGAATTACTGCCAGAAAATGATTTGGAGTTTACCAGTCTCGATGGCGCCACGAAACATTTGTTGCCTGCCACACAGGCGCCAATGCCGCCCCTTCCACCCACCGCCACCTCAATGGTGACCTCATCGCCATCATCATTGGGACAACAGTCAACGTCATATACAGAACTACAGGGTGGCGAAATCCTTGGCGAACGCATTCTACGACTCAGCGAGAGCCCCTATCTGGCACGCGACGACTTGGAAGTGATTCGTGGAGCTCGTTTGACCATTGAACCGGGTGTTACCATAGAATTTGCCCCCACCAAAGGATTGCAAGTGAAAGGAGTTCTTCAAGCAGTGGTAAGTCTCAAAAAAAACAACAAATATTATGACGGGAATAACATAAGAGAGCAATAAGAAGTAACCATTTAGTTTTCAATAAAATATTGAAAGGCAAAATAACTTTTAAAGTTATGAGAAATTATGAGGGACATGTCGATCTCTGAGCTGAAATTTTTAAACTCTATTTCACTCAAAGGAAAAGGGAATACGCTTGCTTTTTAATGGTCTAAGAGGTATTCTTAATGATTTGTTTGTGGATAAACCTTTTTGCCCCTTTCCACGGGACTTAAACATATTTATACTTGCTATATTGACATGTAATTTCAAGTAGTTTCTTCAAATTATATTTTCTATTGAATTTAAGATAAGCCCACTGCAAAATAGTTTTAAACCAAACCAAAAAGGATTTAAACGTTTTCAGAAGCAAAATGTATAAATTTATAATAAGTTTCATGCATTTTGACGACTTTATATTGTTTTTTATATCTAAATTGGAAAATCTATATGTACATATAGTATCTGTATACTTAACTTATATCAACGTATATAATGTATATACATATATATATTTATATATATTTATTAGGTTTACATCAATTTGTCATAACACAAATAATTGACAACTGCTTTACAAAGAGCAAGAATTGTCTATTTTAAAAAACAATTGAAATAACGTCATAGAAAACTTTACTCTTTGTTTTGTCGTTTTCCGAGTACTTTGACTTTAACGAAGTTTCGTAACAACAACAAAATTTGTCAATTAAAATCGAAAGAGAAGTAAGTGAAATTATGCATTGTTGATGCACTTAAATTATATATTCCATCTCATTCACATCTTAGATTCTTTTATAAATTAATACTCCAATTTGTTTACCCACTAAAAATAAACAATAGGTAAATAAGTCTTTTTTTTCCTTTTGTAAGTAGCTGAAAACCAATGAAAAGTCTGTTATGCTTAAATATGTAAAAAAATATTTATTTTTCATATGCAATTCAAACATTGCCGGTGAATATATTTTCTAAATACCTACTGTAGTATTTTTTGTGGAAGTTTTGAAATTTTTTTAAATTTTTAAAAGGGATTAAAATTAAAAAAAAAAACACTTTTACTCAAATTTAAATAAATTCACTATTTTTAACAAAGTTTGATTCGATATTCAAATTTTATCAACGTCAAAAAAATTATTGAAATACTGCGAGCTAAATTCTACTACAAAAGTCTCTAATGTGTATAGTTTTTCAAGTTGTTTAGGGTATTAACTTGGTGTATACTCAATATTTTCTACAATACTTATCAGCAGTTCCACCTGTTTTGCGAATACAATGATTAAGCCATCATTAGAGGCACCTGTTCTTATCAGACCAGAGCAACCAAAAGCTGACTGAATGAGTAACGATTGAGAGATATATGTATCTACATATGTGTGTACTAAGCGTAGATAACGAACAGCAACAAACAGGGCAAAAATTTTGTGTTGACTTTTCCACATAGATAAGATTTCCACACACAAACACACATACAACTTATTATCATACTGCATACCTCCATGGTTCATGGCTGTAGTGGTAGGTTAGGGCCTCGGCGCAGGCGCACATCACATCTTTGATGTGGTATAAAGAAAGGGAAAATTAAATTAGGTCAGCCAAGTTCATTTCCTCTTTTAATAACTCGCAATGGCACCAATTACCGATACACAAATAACTTGCACTTTGCATGTCCGATTCTTTTTAAAGGGGGAACAATGCGAAGTTTGGTTTTGTCACTTAATCAGGCAGCCCTACCATGAGGAGGAAGGGACGGAGGTGGAGTGGGCTAGTGGGGTCGGTCAGAGGGTCATTATGGGTTAATTAGATTTAAGTGAATGTCGGCACTGAGAGCATTGAGGCATAATTGACGATTGTATTATAATGAACAAATTAGCCAAGACTTCTTTCTCTATATTAAATAGTTAAAAAAACAACAAAATTTGTTTGTCTTTTTTTGGAATAAATTGTCATATGCAAATATATTATTAAGGTGAGTCAGTCAGCAGTCGGCAGAAGGTCAAAAATTGTACACTATTTGTCTATGACTTTAATTAAAAAAGAAGATCAAATTGAATGAATGAACTTCTTTCTCTTAATAGTGGGCGTATCTGTATCTCGAGGTGTAAATTAATGGAAAAAGAAAACAAAAATTAATAATAATTGAAAACCGAAGGCCAAGACATTGAGCACATTGAGCTGCGAAAAAAAGCATTATAATTGAAAATAGTGAACATTAAAAATTGCAATAAAACGTGAAGAAAACGTGAGAAACATAAAAGCAAAATGAATGGGTGAAAATTAGAGAAATTTTCAAATGATAGATAGATAAACTAATGTATAGATAGATGTGTAGATAGTTGAAGAAAATTAGCCTTAAAAGTTCATTGAAAGAGTCCATGAAAACAAAAAAAATTCTTAAAAATAAAAAAAATTATTGAAACAATGTTTTTTCGAAAGACCTCGAGCCGTCTAAAATTTCAAAAAGGTCGTAATCTGAACAGATAAAAAAAATTATATGATCTGATTAAAAAAAAAAGTAACTGAACTGAAACAGTTTGTTTGACATTTATTTTGCATTTTGTAAATGCAAATTTATTCGATTTTGACTATAATTTAATTTCATGTTACTGGTCATTTAATTACATTTGGACCTGGGTTATCTGGGCTCCCATTATCCCGACAACCTTATTATCAAGAATGTAGTTTAGATTGTTCCCTAGTCATTCTCTATAAATATTTAAGCCAGAAATAAGTTAAAAGTTTGCTCTCAATTTCCATAGATTTTCAATTTTCAGCATTGGCTCTGCTCCCAATCGTAATTTAATTTAAGGTGAAAATTTGTATAATTTTTAGAAATCAAAAACAAAAATATTGATAACTTTTCCAGAGGTTAGAGGTATGGTCTACCGATCCAGTCGGTTCCATTAAATATATATCTATTAATGTCTGTCGATTGGTCTGCCAAAAACAAAGTCTCTAGAGTCTAGACAATTTGAACGTATTTATACAAAATTAGGCCATGTTTATTATATATTATTTTCAGGGTTAATTCAATTAAAATACTCATATAAAAGATAATCACAATTGAAGGACAAGCGCCTAAGAGACATTTTATAAATCCTAAACTTAATGAGAAATGTTTTTTGAGTTAGCTCGTGGACGTTTTTTGATCTTTTTTCCATTGACTACATTCCGCATTAATTAATTAATGATTTTTGTTTTGTTTTTATCAGGGCACTCCCACATCCCGCATAGTATTCAAATCGCAATCCAATGTAGCCAATTATAAAATGGAATTACCTGATGATCAGGAAAAGGGAATACGCTTAGTAGATGGCCCAACACCAGTGGAAGGCAGACTTCAATTGTTTCACAAGGGAACCTGGCGTTCGGTGTGCTCCAATTCAAGAAAGTAAGTCGAGGAAATTTTCTTTTAAATTCTCATTCTATTTACTTGCTTTTGCAGTTGGACCTTGGCGGATTATGCCGTAGCCTGTAAACAACTTGGCTATAGAGGCGGACGTTTCTGGAATTGGGTGGAACGCACTCCGGGCTATTATCCACGTTTGCTTTACGAACAGCCAAAGTGTCATGGCGGTGAGAACGCTGTTAACCAATGCTCGGCCTGGAATACTCGACAAATGGGCGCCGGTTCGTGTGATTATCACAACGATTTGGGTATACAATGTCAGCCAGTGCATTCAGAGCCTTTGGGTCATTGGCGTGGCATATACTTCGATAATGCTCCATCGACGAAATCCTTGGGACGCGATAATATTGTCTATGCAGCTCAATCGGAATCGAGACTGAAGTATGTGGACATACTACGAGCTGGCAATGGCTATGGATTTGCAGCAAAATCCGCCGTGGAAGTTCAGGGTCTTCCACCACAAATGGAGCATGTGGTTATAAGTCATTCGGCCTATACAGGATTCAATAGCACCAAACCATGGGCAGGATTTCAATTGAGAAACGTAACCATACGCAAAAGCAATGGCATTGGCATTTTTGTGAATTCCAGTCAAGGATTAGTGAATTTAGATGGTTGCTCTGTGGTGGATAATAGCGCCGATGGCATTAAATATGTGGGCCATGATTTACGTGGCACTGAGCGTACGGATCGAGCGAGTATATATGATTTTTGTACTCTACCCACAACATCGGGACAAACGTATCCAATTTCTTTGACATTTACACAAAAATATTATGCCGGCGCGGCAAAAGAATGTGGCAAATATTTCTTTACACGTTCGGGTTATTATCTCACGCTGCATTTTGAGCATTTTGTATTAATGAAAAATGAGACGGCAACGGTGGAAATCTATGATGGAGCATCGACAAATGATCGTTTATTGTTTTCATGGCAAGCGAGAAATTTCACACGACCGCAAAGTGTCACGAGCACGAGGGAAAAGATGTTTGTGAGGATCAAAGCAGATGCCCGTCAGGAGGTGAATGCCTATTTCCGCATAACTTCAGGTGATGCCGTGGCCTACGACCTACGTTTGGCGGAATCCACCGTGGAGGATAATGGCGGACGTGGCGTGGCTGTAGATAATATCAGATCGAAGTTACATGTTCATAGTAGTTCCGTATCGGGTAATGGTCATGTGGCGGGAGTTCATGTCACTTCGGGTGCCGGAGATGTTAATATTACGAGTTCGAATATTAGTTTTAATAATGGCGCTGGTGTTAATATCACCTACTATGGCGGTAACCGTAATATATCCCGTTCATCTGTCAATTCAAATCGTGGCTATGGCATAGCGACTTGGTTGAATCATACCACCGATGTCCAACGCATCGAATATATACCCTTCAATCAGACAAGTGTCGTCGAATACTCACATATTGGTGGTAATTTGGAAACTGGTGTCTTCCATGGCAACTATTGTCGTCCCATTTGGGTGAATGTGACGGGCAATCAATTTAATGGCAGTCAACAGAATGATATTTTCATCGAATCCTGCTATCAACGTACAGCAAATGGTCAACCTAATCTCCAATTGCAATTGGGTCATAATCAATTCAAATACTCGCAGGCGAATTCCATAATATTGAGTCCAGCATTGAATCTGCAAGGGAAAATTGAATATAATATGTTTCGTTTCGGTTCCTATGGCTGTATATATATCAATAATGATTATATCTTCCCCGAATTTAATTACTTGCCTGTGAAACTTTTGATCCAAAGCAATTATTTTACACGAAACAGTGGAGTACATGTCATATCGCTTGCCCTCTCACCCTACAGCCGTGCAGAAGTCCAATATATACTCTTCACCCGAAACTTTGTGAGAGGTAACAATATAACCGAAGCTTTCGGCCCATTAATTGCGGGCAGTGAAGGTTCCGATGGTTCGGGACGTTTGAATCCCCGGTCACGTGTTGCTGCTCCTGTGGTCGTGGGTTCCAGTAATATTGATATCTTTCGAAATATTTTACATAATTTCGACTCGGCCTATGAAATTGGTTCACAACTGACCGATCAAAGTCAGATAATAAATGCCACCTACAATTGGTTGGGTCATGCGGATGAGAAACGTATCTATGCCCGTCTCTTTCATCGCAATGATCGTTACAATTTGGCCAAAATCAATTATTTACCATTCCTGCTGCACAGCTCGAATCCGGGAACAACGGCCATGATAAAAGTCTCGACAGTGGTGCCAAGTTTTTTCCCCGAAGGCAGTGACATCATAGGCGGTGAAGTTGATGGCCAGGAGTCTATACCACCGGGCACGTATACGGTTACCAAAGATATCAATATACGTCCGGGTGGAAAACTTATTTTACAACCTGGCACGACTTTGCGTTTTGAGCCAAGTGTCGGCATGATGGTCGCCGGCAAATTGGAGGCACGTGGCAGTCGTCCAGACGATATACTCTTCACCCTCAAACGTCAGACCATTATCAGTGATCACAATGATACGGAAACTGTAGATTTGGATAGCGAAACGGAAGCCATAGATATGGAAACGGAAGCAGTGCCCTCAGTGGATGCTAATCCACGTGTGCCAGTCCGTTTGGTGGGCGGACTAGGAGGGGCTCACGAAGGACGCCTGCAATTGTACTTGAAGGGACGTTGGGGCACTGTCTGTGATTATGGTTGGAATGTCTTGAATGCTGCCTTGGTGTGCCATCAATTGGGTTACTCATTGAATCCACAGGATTGGCGTCTTTTGCGTTCCCAATTGCCCAGTGCCGGGACTTCAGAAGACATTCTAGTGGCCAATGTTCGATGTACGCCCCACGATCGGGATATAACCAAATGTCGTGCTGAATATGAATTCGAGAATAGTTGCACCCATGAGAATGATGTGGGCATACGCTGCTATGAGGGAGCCTGGGCGGGTGTGCGTTTCAGTATGCTGGCCGAGCGAGCCGATCTTCAGTACGTCACGGTTGAGAAGGCTGGCCTCTTTGATTATACCACGAATGCCTTTAGGCCGGCCGTTCAAATGGACCATGCCCGCCACAATTTGGAAAATGTACGTGTTGTTAATAATCTTCAGGATGGTCTTGGTATTATCTATGCCGATATCTATGCTGGCAAATCGGTTAATAATATCAAGAATTCAGAATTCTCTGGTAATCGTGGCAGTGGCATTAGCATGAAACAATTGGATTTTCGCATCTCTGGCTCAATTATTAAAGAGAATCTGGGTAGTGGCATTTCACATGATGCTGTCATCTCGGCCATGGATCAAAAAGAAATTGGCGGTTGGTTTTATATGGCAACAGATTTCAATTCCTTTGGCACCGATTATGTTCCCTATGTTTTGCCCCATCCAACCGTATCGAATATTGATTTGGGGACATTTGAGCAAAAGTACATAAGAACCGAGGAACTGTTGGGACAATCAATCAATCAGAAAATTGTCGTGCAATGTCCAGCCGGTTATGTCATTGGCATACAACTATTGAATCCTATACACAATTTATCCACCGAAAGTATAACCATATTAAATGCACGCACCGAAAATATTCGCAGTGATTTGTGGCAAGTGAAAAGGGATTTAAATGTCTTTCCGGTTACGAGTAGCAGTTATGGCATCATTATCTACTATGAAAGTGGTATGCAGGCCTTGGGCGGAGCCGTTTTGATGTTGAGTACAGTCACAGCTCCGGTACAAAATATACGTAATCGTATAGTAAGTGGTCCAGTGCCCACATTAACCATACGCTCGACGAAAATTCAAAAAAATTTGAGAGGTATTACGGGTTATTACTACAATCGTTATATTGGCGATAATGGGGAATTCTATTTACGGAAAGCCAATGAATCGATTAAGTTGGTCAATTCGGAAATCAGTTATAATCAACGTGAAGCTGTTTTTATTAAATCACCATTCTGGGATGTTATATCGAGTAATCTGAGTGAAATTACTTTACAAATCAATTCATCGTTGATAACACAAAATGGATTGGGCATACGACAACGTTCCAAGGATTTGCGTTCATCGAATAATCTCTTTCATTATGTCATACAGGATACAACAGTGGAGCAGAATACTCATGGTGGTTTTCATGTTGACTTGCCATATGTTTGGCAATATAATGAGAATTTCACACATTCCATTTACTTTGGCAATAGCACATGGCAGAGAAATAAAGACTTTCAGATTGCGATCAAAGGACATTACACGGTCTTTAATATAACGTCAAATGTTTTTCGTGAAAATAATTGCCCAAATGCCTTAATTTCTCTCGATGGCATGGAGAAACGTTTACGTTTTGATAACAATCGTTTCGAATCGAATAATGCCAAATTCATCTTGTTATTCAAAGCCGACAGCTTGAGTGAGATATTGGGACAAGTACCGGCAAGCATTGAATACAACTCGTTTAAACAAAATAGCATCGTTACCATGATGTCGTCAAATTATCGTCATTTTATGAAGGCCGCGAGACGTGTACGGAAACAGCATCAGTTACCCACGGCCGTGATCCGTTTGGATGGCGTACAAAATGTTCGGTTATATCGCAATCTAATGGCCGATAATGAAATGGATTATAATCTTGTGGCGGGTGTTAGATCGGCACGTTTGAACAACTATTTCGAGGCTCGTGAAAATTGGTGGGGCTCAAAGGATGCAAATTATATTGAAACGAAAATATTTGATTTCGATAATTGGAATGATCATGCCGATGTTATATATCAGCCGTTCTTAATAGAGGATAGCTTTGAGGCAAGTGTTTCGGTTGTGACACCATTCAATCAGCAGGATCAAGACATCGATCTATCGACCTATCGCGGCGGACGTGTCTATAAGGATCTGATGCTGAAACGACAACAGACACCCTATTACATATCATCGGATATCACTGTAATGCCAGGACAAACATTGACCATTCAACATGGTGTTAGCATGGAATTTGAACCAAATGTTGGTATACTAGTCTTGGGTACCCTTATTGCTGTTGGCTATCAGGAATCACCGATTATCATGCGACCCTTTAAAAATGCATCCCGTGAGGCTCTGATGGCAGCGCCGCCACCGCCAAGAAAACGTCGCTCCTTGGAGGACATGAGTGCCGCTCTAACCGATTTTGATTCAATTAGACTGTGCACTAGCTCGAATAATTGCACTGGAGATGCAGATGGTCTGTTTGGTTTAAATGAAGGTTTCCTGGAGTACTTCAATCATACTACCCTCCAATGGGTTCCAATCTGTGATGGTCGTTTCACAGAGCGCAATGCTCAAGTTGTTTGCCGTGAATTAGGATTTGATCCTCTAAACGTTTACTATGGTCACGATCGTCGCATTGAATTCCACACAAACTCACTGACTCGCATTTGGTCATGGGTTCAGCCGTTGGAATGTCGGGGCGATGAAGAACGCATGGAGGACTGTTCGGAACGTTTGAATGGTCAACTTTATGGTCATCGTCATGAATGCAAATGGGACGATGTTTTCGTATTCGTTAGCTGTAATAGCATGGCCGATGATGAAGTCTATTGGGGTGGCATACGCTTTGCCAATTCCAAATTCGAGGAGATCCAATACGAACATCGTTCGTTGCATAATACCCGTTCATATGGCCAAATGCCCCAACGGGAAAGTCAATTGGAATATGTGCGCATCGAAAAAGCTGGTATTCTGCATAATCACAAATCGGCTGCAATTCAAGCTATACACAAGAATCCTTCGATTGCCTCGGTCACCATTGAGAATTCTGCCAATCATGGCATTAATCTTATTGCACCCAGTGGCAAACTTAATCTCAATCATTTGAATATCACAAAAACTCTCGGGACAGGCATCAGCATTGTCTCACTCACTGGCGAGGGTCGTGATAGCGATGAATCCAGTTTCACGCCACTGAAGAGTCTCGATCTGCCGTATAAGGTGTTCTCACTAGTCGACATCTGTGATCCCCAGAAGGTCTTGACCATTGAGGAACGCATGTTGATCTACTACAAATACGATAATAATCCAGTGAATTGTGTCAAGATCTTTACATCGGCCTATCGAGCCAAGCCCATAGGTTTCCGATTGCTACAATCGAATTTGTTCAATCATTCGAAACTTTACGGCAGAACGGACTTTATAAAATTATACGATGGCGATATCTACAATGTTACGGCAACATATTTGGGTAAAATTGAATCTGATACGGATAATCAGCGGTCATTCTTCAAGACCAAAGGACCAACAATGAGTCTGCAACTGGTGGCAAGTGGAGCACCAGAAACCCATGGATTTATAGCTGAAGTGGTCACCGTTCCTATATCAACACTGGGACAATGTGAGTACTATTCGATGGCTTATCAGTTGTGACGATCCTACTTAGTCCTTAGCCAAGCCAAGTCCTTGTAAAGCCAAGCCATAACCAATCCTGGCTATAAAATGGCTTTGTGAGGGAACCCTTCGTTGATTGCTTTTTTTAGCTTTCCCGAAGGACTTCGATGTTTATCTTTTAATGAAGCTTAGCTTAATGTCCTTTATATTCGCTAGATATTACACTGAGGTCCTCAAGATAATTTAATGATATTTCCTTAGCCCTTTTCCTGTAGTCCCTTTGACTTCTCGATGATATTTCTTTGATTTTAATAGTCACTAGAATATTTTTTGCAGTTTTGCGAATTGCTTAAAAATATTTCTTAAACTTTTTTTATGTGTAGGATATTTTCTCAATAGATAGTTCTAAGATTACCAGAAAAGCCCTTTATAAATTCATTTGTGTCTTCCACTTGATCAGCTGGAAAGAAAGTCTTGAAAATGTTAATATTCTTCTTATTTCTCTTTTTAAAAATAGATCGCGATGCTCTGCATAATATTACCGATACACATATTTCTGGTGCTATGAAAGGTGCTGTCAGTTATGCCTCAGCTGGCGAAGTCACACCCACTTTAACCCTCATTGGCAATCGTATTGAAAAGAATTGTCGACAACTTTATGGCAATTTCTCGACCTGTGCTTCCGCTTTGAATTTAGATGTACAAAATATGAATTCATTGTACTTTATGGTAAGTAAATTAAAATTATTTTGTTGGTAATTTCAATTAATTTATGAACTTTGAAATAGAATAATCTATTAATGGAAAATCAAGGAGGTTTGCGTATACGTGCCGATTCGAGGGGAACAGCCACCTCATTGCGCGGTTTTGTCCATCACAATCTATTTGTCCGTAATAGAAATCGTCCGGCCCTCTTTGTCGAAGGACGCCAATCGTCACCGTATCAAGAAGTGGATTTATATAGAAATTACTTTGCCCAAAATATGGCCGGCTATGAGGATGTTATACGTTTGCGTCAAGTTGTCTCTAATTTTAGTTACAACTACGTGCATAGTAATATCGGTGGTCGTATTATGGAGGTATCCGGTTTTGAGAAAGTTCGCTTACAGATCTATCAGACAACCGCTCACAATGGTTTCTATAGGTGAGTAGTTATAATGACTTGACGAACTTGTGCCCAATATTTCTTTTTTGCAGGAATTTCGCCACAAATTGGATGACAAGAGCCACCATAGTGGCTGGAACAGCGGGCCAACAATATGCGGATAATATTTTCGAAAACTATGAAAATGATTATGAACTCTTGACTGTTAATAATTCCATGTAAGTTTTTAGATATAAAGTAACTCAACATTTTGTACAGTGCAATTTAAATGCTAAAAGCCTGGAAAAAAATTAGACTGACAATTCCATAATGCGTAAAATTTGTTTTACCAACACTAAACACTTGTTTACACTTGTCAACACGGAAATCTTGAGTATCTTAAGTAAATAAACACCGATTTCCCTTTTAACTTGTTCTTACTCTTAAAAAAGTTATTAATTACAGTTCAAAACATTTGTAAAAATCATTCACACTAATTAACGCAAATTTCTTGAACTTATCTCCCTTACAGTTTGAGTTTCGACTATGAGAACAGAACATTTGAGACCTGGAGCTCTAAGATTGATGCACGACATAATTATTGGAGTTACAATAATACCATATCGGTTCAATCACGTATCAGAGATAAATCGGGTAAGTTGATGAAGAGAACACAGGGAATTTTGGACTATTGTTTCTATATCAATCTTTTCTTTAGATGATCCCATGCTGCTGGAAGTTTTGGCCGTACCCTTTCAAATGAATAACGAAACAATTTTGGATGGCAAATGTCCACCTGGTTGGGCCTTGGTTCATGACACTTGTTTCATTTATGTGGGAGCTCCAATGACTTTCCATGAGGCACGTGATTTTTGTCGCTCAGAGAATTCGTCGATGCCTTTCTTGAGAACTGACAAGCTAACTCTATGGAAGTATCTACAAAGCCAAATGAGACATTTAAAGTATCCGGAAAAAGTTTGGATACAAGACTATAATCATATAGAGCGTTGCACGAGTTTTGTTTTCGGTGAAATTGAAGTGGAAGATTGTGCCAAAGAGAAGGGATTCATCTGTGAAATGGATCCAAGGGTAAATAGATATATATAGAGTATTCTGAGAAAGCAACGAATGATTTCTTCTTCTCTCTTCTTCTAGGTGATAATTGATCCATTGTCATGGCGTGCGGATATATTTGCCATCAGTATTATTTCGGCATTCGTTTTGGCCATTATTCTGTTGATATTGGTTGCCTTCTGTTGGTTTGCCAAATCCAAGCATCGTCATGTCCAACGTTTGCAACGACGTAATAGCATACGTCAAAGTTTACGTAGTCTGAACAGCATCGATCCGCAAGGATCATTAAGGAGAAGGCCAAATTATGTATGAACTTTTTTTGTTATTTATTTATTTCAAAAGGGTCAACTAATTTTACGTATGTGGGGCATAATCTAATTTAATCTAAGGGATATTACAAAATTGTTATTAATTTGATAGTATTTACCAGAGAACTGCAATGAATGTGATTCAAACCTCACAAATTACGATCATTCAACTCGACAGCTTTGTTACAATGTGGTTACTATGCTCAGGATACTGCAAAAAGGGTCGCGAGCTCGAACACGCTATAAAAAATATCAAACTCAATGATTGAGTGAACTGTAAAGCTAATGACTCAATGCAGTTTTCTGGTATTTACCTTAGCGTAAGGGAAAAGTGTTCACGGTATTCTTAAATAAGAGATGATGTGGCTAGTTTTCAATTCTTTTCAATATTTTCGGGAAAATTTTTAATCAGAGTTTTTCCGAAAACTTCCAAGTCATCTTCTAAGAAATTGTTTTGCTTTACATATTTGGTTTCTTTATATAAGATTGGCAATAGATATAGATATAATTAGTGAATATAGAAATAATTTAATTGGTGTTTCTAAATTTATTATGTAAATTAGATTTTAGGCGTTTCCTTTCTGGGTTAATGGTTTTTTTCGTTATTTATAATTTGAATTTTTTTCGTTTATTTGATTTTACTTTTCATTTCATTTTTAGAATATGTCAAGCAATGGAACATTATCCAAAACCCCCGACTATAAACAAATGGTGGCTAATGGTTCCATCGATTCCATGAACAAAAGTGTTCTCAGCTCGGATGCGGGAAGTTTTGAGGGCTATGAGCCCAAGACGCATTACAATGAGTATGTCAATCAGAATGCTTTGCGTCCACTTCATTCGGATCAGCAAGGATCACCGTTGGCGACGGGTGGCAAAGTGGCCACCATATCAAAGGCCAGTGGACATCGAGCTCGTGCTGTTGCCGCCGCTCTGGAACCCGATGCTTTCGAGTTGAGCTATCGTAATGAGGGTTTCCGCGATAACTCCACATACGGCGGAAATGGTGGCACACGTACCAATTCCATTAGCAACAGCATGGCCGAAGATACGCCGATTATTCATCAAACAGATGGTGAAATCGAAGAAGCTGGTTCGGATTATTATGGCAATGCCAGCACTTTGCCTCTGCGCACAGAAATGGCAGGCACCCGAGCACCTGTCGTTGGCGGTGGTCGCCGCGGACAGCCCGGGCTAGCTTTTCTCAGTGAATTGAAGCAAAATCTACCGGAATATCAGCGTGATAGTTCTCATAGCAGTTTTATGCCATCATCGTCAACGCATCAGCGTAGCAGCGGGGATTCGCTGCCCTTCGATCAAAAACTAGATCAATTCAATTACTCCAACGAGTCGTCGCTTTATCGTCCGGCACCGGTGGTGCAGCCAGCAGACATGCGTCGTCCGGACTCGTATTATACGGCCGTACGTAGTAGTAAGGCACCCACATCACATTATCGTACACCACGTCCGTTGGCTCAACCGCCAGCTATTCCGTCTCAAGCTACGTCCTCCTCCAATCAATCACGTCCAAAGACTGTCTATCAGGAGGCAAGACCCTCCTCATCCCAGGCTCCTTTACCTCAGCAAATCATTAATCCAAGTCCCTATCACCGTTCCAAATCGGAGGCCCTGTTAGAGACCGATTTCGATAATGATAATAGTGATAATGGGGGAGGATTGCAACCTCTACAGACAAATGGTCGTAGCCACAGTCAGCCCCTAGAGACGGCCATGTAAATCAATCAAATGGTCCTAGCAATAATTCTCGAGATTACTCGTATCTTTAGCCCGACGAACGACCCCACACGTTATTTTGTTTATTATAATTTTTTTTTTTAATTTTGTGTAAACTTAAATCATTCCATCCATTAGTTTAGAAACGAGAAACGCGATACGCATAAAAGACACGATTTAGTATTAAAATTGTTGTATATAAATTTACTTATGTACGTATAATTATAATTAAATATTTTATAAATAAAAAACGAATAAATTAAAATAATTTCATTTACGAAAAAAAAACATAATGCTTTTTTCTAAGGGGAAAAACATTTCAAATTATGATACAGAATTTTTTATTTCTTTAATTTTAGTTTATGCCACTAAAAATAATCACCATTATGTAGAATTTTTTATTTAAGAATTTAATCCATATTTTTTAACTTTGGCGGTGGACTTGCTGATCACCAAATTTTGAACATTTAAAATAAAAAATTAGAAGCAACTATTTTTTTTTGTATTTTTTACTTTAATTTCTAAAATTAGGTTATTTATGTATGTATATAAATTTTAGCACCAAGATTATAGTGCAGGAGTGTTTTCCAACAATTTTGAAGACTAGAAGAACGAAAAGAAAAAAATAAAACATTGATAATAATTCTTATAATTCTTAAGGTCTTGAAATAAGAAGTCTTAGTAATGATTGAGAGTCTAATATTTAAGCCAATTTTTGGTGGAAAAATCGTATTGACAGAGAGAATTATTTATTTAAAAACATATGAAAATGATTTAACAATATGTAGAAATATAAAAAGATAATTTTCACTAAACTTCTTTTAAGTACATTACTTTCCAATAATTAGATTATTTATTTTGTAAAAGAAGGAAAATAATTAGATGAAAGTTTAATCACTCACTAAACAAAACTCACTTAAAATTCACAAAACAAGCATCACACTTTATATACATATTGATTATTAATGCAATAACATTTATTATTATTATGCTTGCCTTTTTTAAACGAACGCATTTATAAATGTTTTAAAACACAGAAAAAAATCAAATTTTTTAGATATTGAAACTATCAACCCAATTTAAAAAATACCATAGCACCAAGAACACGTAATTTAATTAATAACCAATTCATAAAGAATGTTATCAAATTATTTATATTTTTTAAAATGTTGCTTCGACTCATCTTTAAATTAACGAAACTTGTCTTATATTTTTTGTTTTTGTTAGGGTCTAGGATTAAAACATTATTTAAAATTGTAAATATATACATAACGGAACTTCTAAAGTCAGATCATGAATATCGATATCTTTCACGCAACTTAAATTTTATTTTGGTTGTGAAAAATGAGAAAGAAAATAACGAACTAAAATATATTCCAATTGGAAACTCCTCAACCGATGCCCCTTTTATTATTTCGTTTCACTTAACTTATTCGTGAAAATTTTGTATAATGTTTTTATATATTTTATTACAGTCTAAATGAAACCTCGTGTAAACATCGTGACACCGTTTCAGTTATCGACAAAGCTTTACCATCTCTGGTGGAATAATTTGGTTCTGGTGCGGTGTGTGTGCTCCCTGGTCCTCTGTTTGGCTCGTGGCTCTCCCTCTCGCGTTTACTCTCGCTAATCGTAGTGGAATTTGAAATGTGAAACTAAAACAATTCAATTAATAAGAGTAACACCAACAACAACAATATGAATTCGACAATAAAAATAAAACGTAAGTGTGTGAATAAAAAAGGTTTAAACTAAAACTAAACTGGCTGTATATGTATGTAAGTGAGCCTGTGCATCAGTGTGTGAATTTATGGGCTTGTGTGTAGGCGGACGAGCGACTTGACATTGAAAAGTTAATTGCATTAAGCTTATATAAAAATGTTTATTGGGTTATGTCTTTTATGCAAGGCACGCACAAGCCAGTGTCAGAGAAATATAGTGGGAGAGTGAGAGAGAGAGAGAGAGAGCGCGAAATCAGCATCCCAATAGGCAAAGGCTGCAATTTTTGGCGTAAAATTGCTTACAACAGCAACAATTTTATACAACTCATGCACACACGCACACACATTATCACAAAAACGCTCATAGTGGGAGAGCGCTTGCGGCGCGTGCTCTTGTTGGGTCTCTCTTTCTCTCTCTTGTCAAAATGCTCCAAAATGCTTTTTGTTGTAGTAGTAAAAAAAAAGTCGCCCCCATTTAAGTCCAGCCATTCATATTCACCGTTCGTTTGGCGGAGTTCGAAAAGCAACAAAAAATTCATTCTAGCTTATAATTAGGGATTAAATTGGAAAATCGCATAAAAATTTTAAAATAAATTTCGGAAAAAATTTCAATAATTTTGAAAATTACAAGTATGTAAGTCTTATAACTGTTTATTTCTGAGCTTTTCTTCTTTAAGTGTTCGGTCTATCTGTTGTGAATGTGAGTGTGTATGTGAGTGTGCGTGTGTATGGAGTTGCAAAAGTGCTAAATTTAGACCTAAAGCAAGGCTGCAGCACGCAGTCGCCTTTTATGCCTCCCACACACACACAACACACATAGAGCAAAAAGACAAAAAAAAATAAATTTTTGTCGCCACATGCATACGTCAGACTCTGAGGCTCTCTTTCTAACAATGTATGTGTGTGTGCATTTCTCTGTTTGTGTGTGAGTGTATGTGTGGTATGAATGGAACAAAAGTACTTGGCGTTGGAATCAATAGTCAGCCTTTTTTGTTGTCTCGGGTGGTGTTTTGTGGGGGGGGTTCTGCAGCTGCCATTACGTCTCTCTCTCTCTCTCTCTCTTTATTTTTTTCGTAGTATTTTCCGCGTAAATTGAAAGTAAATTGAACGTGAATTGAAAATAAAAATCTTAGGCATGGTTTTTCTTTGATTTTCTTTTGTCGAAATTTTCTCATACAACGAGTTTTGCACGATTCGCTTTTTCTTTTCTTTGCTTTTTCTGCTGCCTGCCACAACCTGCCCCATGGTTATATCTGCTTTTTACCCTCCTCCTCTTCCTCAGTTACTTCTGCTTCTTCTTCTGTCCAGAAATACTATGTACTACGACTACCTCTGGCTAGTTGCATTTCCACGACAAAGTCATCGTCGTTGTCGGCACGAGTTTGTTGCTGCCTCGCGCAGCAAGATGCCCCACAGTCAGTCCACTTCACTTTTCTCGCAGCTCTCCCATTTTACGTTTTTCCAGAAAATGCTAAAAAGCTCCCACACGGGCATCATCGCAAGAGTCCAAGTAAATGCAATATGCGGATGTGTGTGTGTTTTGTGTTTGCATTACGACTGCGAGAGTTGCCAGATGGCATAATTTTTAGTCAAATTTTAAAGAATCTAAATCAATCATTATTTAAAATAAACTAAAAAATTAACTATCTTGTATTAAATACACACTCAAAATCAATATATTTTCAAAAAAATCATAGCGAACGGAAAATTACGTTGATCAACGTAAAATCACCTTAAAGTATGCTATGAAAATTGTAAAAAAAAGTGCAAGATACATAAGTAACAGTAATAAACAACTCATGAACTTGAATTAATTTATTTTCTAAGTGCTGTTGGCATAACAAAAACTTCTTGCATCAATTGTTCCTATTTGAAAAATTTCGAAAGAATGATATCGGCTAATCACATAAAACCTATAGTAGATGGTTTCATAAACTTTTTGGTTAAAAAACCAGTCAAGAAAAATTCAAATTCATTGACTTTAAATTAAATTCGCAATGATATGCATTTAAATACATCACTTAATATCTTACTCATTTAGAAATGCTTTGTTATGAATTTTAAAGCAATATATAAAATAGCTCTATATGGATCTATTACAAACTTTCTGCCTAATAAGAAATACATTTGTATGAAAATGCATTCGCTAGGTTTTCATCTCCAGAAACATCTGGCAACTTTATTATTAGCGCGCTGCATTACCTACACACACATACTACAGTAAGTGCAGCAATGGAGGAGGCAGACCAGAGCTCCAAGCGCTGGTGCGCAGAGATTTCCCGATTCGAGGCAATAATTTTCTCAGTTGGAGCGCAGCACTAGCCGGTGACGGGTGATGACGATGATGAACATCATAGTAATACGTAGCACTTGAAACCGCAAAACGTTACAACTGATTAAACTTTTTTATTTGAAATGAATTCAATTCCAAGTGTTAAGCGCTGATAGAGTGAATCAGCAGTGTGTGTTTGTTTCGGTCAAAATTGTTGCAATTTAACGACAAAAATCAATTAAGTGAAGGGACACACGTTGTCCTGTCGTTGCCGTCGTCTGGCTTCCGTTATATGAAAATCAATAATTCCGTGCTGTATAAGTTACGGCAAAAGGTGCGCGGACACCATACAACAAGCTCAACATTGTCGTCGGCTGGCATTCGGCTCTCATTACTTGAAGCCCCCGCACCCCGTTCGTTGTGGAAGTGGGGTGGCTTGGGAGCGGGAGTGGGAGGCGGAGATACCGAAACGTGATTGAAATTTTTGCACAAAAAGGAATAAGCGCTTACACTTTTTAACGTAGGCGGCAATAGAATCCAGAGAGAGACAGAGAGCGAGCGTGAGAGAAAGAGAGCGAGCGACAGTGAGTGGGGTAAAGAGCATGTGCTATGCGCCGTAATTCTCTCGCGTAAATCAGGAAGCAAAAATAACAAACAAAAATACAATTCTGAAAGGGGGGCGGTAGTTCGAGGAGTATGCGCGCGGTACCGAAGGGGTCTTCAAACGTGTGTGTATTTGTGTGTGAACGAAATAAATAGGAACGACGTGTAAAACGTAACCAGCACAAAAAGTAGTGTGTGTAGTATGTAGTAATAGAGTAGTAGAAGAACGAAAAGGCAAATACACAGAAAGATAGAGAGAGACACACACACAGCGTGGGAGAGAGAGAGAGTGAGAGAGCGAGCGCGAGAGAAAGAAACTGTGAAAGAGGCTCCAAAAAGCAAACGCATGTTGCTGCAGTCGACTTCTCCGTTGACGTCGTAGTAAGTTTCGCTGCTCTGCTTGGCGTGTTGTGGGTGCAGGTCGTGGCGTAAACACGCGCCTGCTTGTGTGTGTGAGTATTTCTCCTCTCTGTGTGTATGTGTGTGGGCGCGTGTTCGTTAGTGTGTGTATGTGTATACGTGTAATGTAGGCAGTACAAAAAATCATGATAAAGTTTGTCAGGCACAACAACAAAAATCGCGAGAATTCATTAAAGGCATCGAAAAATTTTCTTCGCAAAAAGGTGCGATTATAAAAAAATGATAACAAAAATAATTTGCTTAAAAAATTGAATGAACTTCTGGATAAATTTTGAAATAATTTTTTTTTTTCTTTTTTGGTTACAGCGTGAATCGAATGACTCTGGAACTGAATCTGATGGTGAACTCCTCGATGTGGAAAACAAATGTCACTTAGATGTGGATATGGAAACTAGTGAGTGTATGATGAAGATTAATCAAAATTGACATGGTCGAAAAGTTCACAAACCATGGACAGGAATAGAATATATTTTTGAAGGGGGTCCAATAAAAAAATTAAAAAAAACACCCCTTAAGACTTGCTGAAAAAGTAAAAAATTATTCCAAAAAAAAATCACCGACAAAAAATTTATGGATTTAGAAATGACTTATAATGTATTTAAAAGTTGAGCCTTAAATAGTTAAGAGACCTATATATGATTTTCATTATGAGATTTGCCGAGATTACATCGACTAATAATTTAGAGACCCAAAAAATCACCTAATAGTAATGCTTTTATTACTATTTCTTTGTCTAATAGTTACGAATAGTATTTGACAAATGATTATTTGAGATTTTATCGTCCAATATAATTTTGAAAACCCCATGACATGAAAATAAAAACAAAACAAAAAATTACGATAAAGAAATGTTTTTTCCCGACTTGTAAAGTCCATTCAATACTACATTAAGGGAACAGCATACACATGAAAGCTCGGAATTTGTTGATGATTTTTTCAATGAAAAAACTTAAAAGAGTATAATTAAATGATGAAATATAGTTCTTGATAATATGTTACCAAAGCGGAGGACGTTAAACAATTTTTGGTCATTTTATTTTGCCTATGAACAAAGCAAACAGCAAAAGATAACAAAACGACAATCTATGACAAAAACAATATCTTGTTGAATAGAATAACTACGAAAAATTTCAAGGCAATCGGTTTATTAGGTTTTAAGAAATTTTCATTGTCGATTTTAAAACTGGTTCAGATATATGTGCAACATATCTTGGCATTTTTCCCGACCCTAATCTAAGCTCTATTTGCGTTAAGAAACCCATCAAATAACGTAGCTAAAGTACAAATTCGCTATAGAAGAATATGTATTTAATTAAAATATTCAATATTTTAGAGTTTTTTATTTCAAGTTCAGGGACATACATAAATACTAAATAGACATAAACTTAAAATTTTTGTGATTCACTCAAACTTAATACTGGATTTCTTTGTTTTTTATATAATTAAAGGTTTGAGTTCCTGCCCGGATGCAAACTTAACTACAAGCAAACAAACTGCATGCTCATCAACCGAGTTTTCTGTTGCTGCCACTACCACCACCATTCCTCCAGCTCCTTCTTCAACAGGTGCTGCTGCTGTTGCCGCTGCAATGATGTGTCATCATCAGACCACAAATTCAGCATCATCGAGCTCCCATCTTATGTATGATCAGCATAGCTCCGAAGAGGAATTGGAAGTGATTAATGGGCCAGCAGCAGCGGTTGGTGGCGGCAATGGCGGTGTATCGTGCTCATCACGCTTATCTAATCGAGGATGCACTTCCTCATTGGATACAGAGGCACCATGCAGCAGTAGCACTGGTATACATGCTGGAGCAACTGGATCAAATTCAAAACGTTCGAGCTCCTCTTTAATTGTGGAGAATCGTAAACGTTCATTGGCCCATAGTTCCGATGATGAAGTAGGATGTTAATGAAATATATGTTTTTTGATTTGGTTGAAATATTTACATCTATTTCCTTCTTTTTTTTTAGCTGCGCAACTCGCTGGAACCCATATCGACACCCGTGAATTTTCGAACTTCACCGCCATTGGAGGCATTCAAGCCAAATCGTAGCCATATGATGTTCCGCTCCACAACGCCACTGATTTTATCGGAGGCCCGATGTGGCATCGAAAATATTAAATTATGTGATAATAGTGTAAACGAGGAGACAGCAACGGCAGCAGCATCATCATCATCATCAGCAGGAGGAACGGTTGCGGCAAATGGCAATAATGATAATAATAAATGCAACAGCAGCAGCAACAATGATGCCACCGATGAGAATGAAACGAGCAGTGTGATCAAGGCTAGCTCCTTGAAAATGAGCAACAGCAGTCATCATATTTATCAACCGCAACCGAAATATAGTTTCCATTATAATAGCTCACGTAGTAGTCCGGCCAGTACAACCGGACTAGATAATATGATGATGGAAGTTCGTTCGGTTAGTCCGCCAGCGAAATTATTTCATTGCGCCATTTCACCAAGACGACGTCCTAGCAGCAACTCAACTGGTGGCAACTCAAATAGCGGTGCTGCATCAACAACAACGACAACAACATCAACAACACACAATGCTGCCCAGCGACCGCATAGGCCGTGTTTAGATTTTGATAAAATGCAGCAAGTCAGTCTTTAAGGCAAACCAAACACACACACTGACACATACAAAACACACACCTACACACATACAGAAGAACCGTTAGGCAAATGGCAAATCAAAGACTTTTTATACCAACCAACCATAAAATAAAAACAAATAAAAAAAATTAAAAACTACAACTGCAAGTACCTTAAAATGGTTAAGAGAAACAATGTCAGCAGTTAGAAGAGATGCAAACGAAAAAAAAGTAAAACAAAAATATCCTCGATCAAGAAAAAAAAACAACCAACAAAAACTATGCAGAAACAAACGAACAAGCAGAGCAAAACTAAAAACAAATATCATCAAATCAAATTACATAAAGAACAGGAAAAAAAAAATAATAAAATAAACACTAACAAAATTTCACATTTTAAAAATTGAGAACAAAGAAAAAAAAAACAACAAAAAATAATACTTACCATAGAAGCAGCTATTTTTTCACCAGTTTTAAACAATTAAAATAAACAAAAGAGAAGGATCTAAAAAAATAAAAACAAAGAAAAGAAAACTTTTTGAAGCCAAATGGCAGAAAGGCGAAAACGGAAATGGGGCAACTGGAAGAGAAAAGGCGAAGCGTAGCAGCTAAAAGGCTGTGTCAATGAAAGATTTAAGATTTAGATTGTAAAACTGTAAATAATTGTAATTGTGTGAAACGAAATTGATTAGAAAATGATTTAACAACAACACAAAAAACGGCCGAAAAGTATTTTAATTTTATTTTTAAAAAAAATAAATAAATACCAACAAGAAGAAAAGAAAATACGACAAAGACTCAAAAAAAAAAAAAAAAAAATGAGAGCAAAAATTATATTTGTATAGAAAAAACAAATTCGATTGAAACTGTAAGCGGTTTGTGGGAGCAGCAAAGGAAAGATAAAGATAGAGAAAGAGAGAGAAAGAAAAAGAATAGCGTAGTAAACACACTCCAAAACAGTCAGAAAAGAAACAAAAACAATGTGAAGCAACAATAGCAACTTAAACTAACAAAAGCAAACACAAAAACAAAAACACTTTTGTAACTGATACCTATCCCCCCCCACACACACACTTCAACTGTTTAAACAACAGTTTGATATTAAAAACAAGCAGTTAATGAAATTCTAAGTTTTAATCACTCTATAGTAACGAAATAAACATTTATATATATATATATATTTATGTATTGTATAAATAATGCAATTTCGAGTTGTGTATATGTTTTACATTAGTGTTTGGCGATTATCAATTAAGTTAGTATCTGATATATATTCATGATTTATAAAAATTAACAGATGTGAAAATATTTAGGTAGATAAAAGTAACGTTTCATTTCTTTTTATTATGAGGAGTATGTATTAACTTTCTGTAAAGCGATTGGATAATCTAAAGTTTCAAAATTTTTACATCTAAAATGAGTTTAGCTATAAATGCATTTTTTTTATAACTAAATGACTGCCCTGTTACTGTGTTAGTTGAGTTTTTGTAAAAATTTACAAAGATAAATTGACACTTGGTTTATTTTTAAGAGATTCTCCTTAAAAAAGTTTTCTAAATTTAGATAATCGTTTAAACACCTTTGCAATATTCTATATAACCACAATTTACTTATTTTTTGTGGTCGTGACTTCTTAATCACTAATCGCTAAACTTGAATGACAAAAACTAAACACATCTCGAAAATGATCTGAAAAATTATACAAAAACTTATTCACACTAAAAAAAAAGTAAACCACAAAAAATGCTGCCATCAAACAATATTCATATTTATAGATCATTTTCATTTTTGATTACATATTCATTAAAGGTATATTGGAAAAAAAAACTACACAAAAATTTTCTTAAAAAGTCCATATTAAATTTGAAAAAATTAAGAAAGTAAATTAATGTGAGCAAACATAGCAAACAAAAGGAAAAAACAAACAAAATGTATGTCATTTTTAAGTACCATATATATATATCAACAAGAAACAAAACAAATATGCAAAAGTAAAACTTATTTAAAAACCGCATTATATACGAAAAACCAAAAATTTCAGTCAACTCCAAAACAAAAAGCAAAAAAGTAATCAAGGAATTAGTAAATAATTTTCGTAAAATTATATGTATAATTTCAGAAAAATGATACCGAAAAACCATTCAGTTTGTAAATTAAAATTTAAACTTTAAAAAATATTTTTAGATTCGTTATTTATTTTGACAAAGTTTTTATCAATTTAAAACCATTTTAAAAATTTAAAAATTATTTTTGGTTTGTCGGTTTAATCAATGCTTCTAAAAGCAGAATAAAACTGACAGGATTTTAAATTTGCTAACGATAATAATCTGTCATTAATTTCGGTTTTTGAAACAATTTAAAGTTTAGTTTTCAACTATTTTATTTACCTTTGAAATATCGAAACTCATTTCGGTATCATAGGTTAATAATTTTTATTTTCCACATCAATAATCATCAAAAATATCAAAAACAAAAACAAATGTTTCACACACTTACCAGAAAAAAAAAAGAAACTAAAAACAAATCTAAGTAAAACCAGAGCATAATCCACACCACCAAAATGAAAGGCAACAAAACGAAAACCACATAAAAGCAGAGAACGAATGAAAAGTAGAGAGAAGATAAGAGGGATAGCGCAAGCAGTTTTCATAATTTTTAAAATTAACAAATTATATTATATGTAAAAACAAGAAAAAACCAAATGAGAGACAAGAAAAAAAGTTGATGTTGATGATATCATGGACTGAGCGTACATTAAAGTGAAAGCAAAGTGAAAGAATACTAGGATCTTTAGTTTATAAGTTTCAACAAGGAAAATTATTGTGAAAATCTCTATATATACATAAATATATTTATGATATATATATGATTATCAAGATAATGTGAATGATGAAGGGCCACAAAAAGGCTAAGAAAACAAACGAAATGAAAAGGCAAAGCACACACAACAACACAAAATAAATAATTTTTTTGTATCAGAATTGTGAAATCTATGGCTGCGTAGGATTTATGTTATATATCTATATATATATATTCTTTTTTTGTCAAAGTTGTAACAAACAAAACAAAAAAACGAAAAAATGTCGAGGCAGAAGAACAGATAAATGAAATACAAAACAAAATTTCATTGGGTCGGTCCAAGGAGTTCAGTTAAGTCGAATCGAGACCTCCCCGTGTTGTACATAGTTACATTAATAATACCATATATATATATATATATATATATATATATATATAGGTATTTCTATATATTATATAGATATATATATTTAATATATATATACATACTTACTCATTGAATGAAAAGAACACAAGAAACAAGAAAACGAAATATATGATTTAAGTCTCAGAAGAACGGTACAAGTGCAAAAAAAGAAAACAAAACATAAGGAAAAGAGAGAGAAAATTTAATTAATAATATAAACAAAACAAAATACGAAAAAGAAAATAAACACAAGTGACATATTTGACAAAGAAATGAAGATGAAGAAGAAAACAATTGAAAAATAATAAAGAAATGCTCTGCAATAGCACAAAAATGTCTTTTTATTTTAAATTTAATATTTAATTAGTTGTGTAATACATTCTGACTCAGAATTAACAATCCTTCCATTCCAAACAAAATATTTCCTTTCTATAATTTCCCCCAATACATTACATTTTGTTTATATCTATATTTTGTATAAACATATTACACATAATGTTGGGTCTATTTCATTATAGATTCATTCACGAGATACTTGAAGCACTTACCACAAAACTTTTCATTTTGCAAATATCTCAAAATTGTCATTCATGTTGCTTTATCCAAAATGGCCCTTAAGATAGTTATAAATTCAGGTTTAGTTTTAAACATTTTGATTGCCAGCTTGAGGTTATTTAATATCATTAAAATATTCTATATATTTAAATTGTTTTTAAAGAATGGTTAATCAATTTCTTTTTCCAAAATATTCGTACATTTTTCAAGTATTTTTGAAATATACATACTAAAGAATGAAATTTTTAAGAAAGTGAACCGATTAGTTCTAAATTTTTTGCGCTGGATCCACTCTTATATAGGTATGTTTCTAATCAGGAGGAGTTTTTTTATAATCAAAAATGTATCTAATAAGTGGAAAATACTTTCTGATTAGCAATGGCTACTTTGTAGCTTTTAAATTTTTCTGTCTCTGATAATCCTAAGAGGCTTAATAAAAATAATTTTTAAATCCCATCAAAGTATATATATATGTTTAGATAAACTATTTTCATTATCAAATATTAATATGTATATATACATATAAACATATATAATTTAGTTTTCAGTCAAATTAATACAATGTTTTTTAATTATTAACAAGTTGATTAGTAAAAGAGAAAAAGTTTATTAATTATATAGGTATTCACTGGCCTCATTATTAATATTCAGATTTCGTTTTTACTGTGGTCATTTTATGTTTATGCTTTCTGCTAGGCTTAGTAACTCCCATGATATACATATTTGACTTGGATCCTCGTTTTAGATTTGCATAGACTTTAATTAGCTGAAATTGTTCCCTTTAGATCTTCGTTCAAAGCAGATTTAAATGCTTCTCGTACTCCAAATATTGTGTCTGCATACTTCATATGATGAGAAATTTTTCTATTTGACATGTAAAAAGTGTAATCATAATATGAAAATGATTTAAATCCCCGAATCAGTATTTTGGATAATTTGGGCAGTAAGAGACGAACTCTTAATTGTGTATGAACTAATTTGCCAGCCGTATTTGCTTTAATGCATGCTGTCAATTGTTTAGCTATGGGCAAATTGATTCTGAAATGAATTAATTTGTTAATGTAAAATATTTTCCAATTCCAATTCAATTCATTAATTACCTTTCTTTTTCACACTTCACAATCAAATTGTGTATAATAAACTTGGCAAATTGTCTGATTTCAGAATCGTTTTCCATGGTTAATGAAAGAAATATTTCAAATATCTTTTGGATTTCATCAAATTCCCGGAGATGCCATTGCTTGGCACGAAGTGATATATGAGCAACAGATAGTATTGACATTTGCATATTTATGCTATACACCGATAGCAACTTCAATTCGGAAAGGATAGCATCTATATTAGGTAGAGTTCTAACCATAATCATTTCAAAAAGGCATCTAATATTGAATTGTTCAAATTGTGTTTGTAAGGCCAATCTTATTTGAGTGATGCATTGATATTTCGTTTTTTGAAGAAGCAACAAAGCCGAAGCAATACGGAATTTAAGTCTGTGCTCCTTGGAATTGAATAAATACTTAGGATTACTTTCAGACAACATCATATTGATGCGTAACAATTCTCTAACGACTTTGTATTGAAAGTCTTTTGATTGTTTTAGAACATAATGTATATACAAAACAGGCAAAGAACCTTCAGGCGAAACAGATTTCATATACGACATCTCAATCCTATAAATGAATGTAAAATATTTAGATACATATGTATGTACAGAAAAAAATAAATATAATTTATTTTTACCATTCATCTCCAGTCACTGATCCATAATAAAGTATTCCTTGTATGACATGATTTAAAGACAATTGTATTCCACTCTCTAACATTCCAATGTTATCTCCATTTTTGCCAAGTAACTCTGCAGATATTTTACATTGCTCTTCGGTAGTTAAATGCTTTACAGCATATTGCCCAATTGCTCTAGCTCTAGAAAATAGTATTTAAAATAAACTAGACTATATAAATGAATTCCATAACTTACGATTCATAACATGGAAAATTATGCAGCATATTTAGAATGGTAGATATAATGTGATCGTCCTTAACTTGATCCAAAGACTTTCCCAAAAGTTCTGTCAGGTGTTTTAATGTTTGCTTACCACCCTGTTTTAATAATTCCAGGGGATTAAGCTTCAACTCTTCAATTTGACTCCATTCCTCCAACTGATTCTCTACATATAAATCTATGGCAAAGGCAGAAACAATAGAATCCTCTTCGCTGGTCTGGCTCATTAGTTTTTCGAGCAGATGTTCTTGCAGGGCAGCAAGATCTCTACCTTTTAGTATTAGAGAACTCTCCACGCCATACACCGTTGAGTAAAAATCACGAATCTTTTCATTGTAATTATATTTCGAGATAATGTAGAAGCGTAGCCATCCGTGACTGGCTTTATCTACATGTTTTAGTTTATCCATGGCTGCAATCACAAACGATTCGGGTGTCCTTGTGTTGAATAATAGGTCCAATGATGACTTATTGAAAGAGGAAAGCAGCATTTGAAAATTATCGCACTTAAGCACTTTCTGTTTCAGGTTACAGTAGGGCAAATAATCAATTGATCTGTTTTTGTACAATTTTTCAATACAGACTATAACATCTTCTAATGTTAATGGATCCTGAAAAATTTAAAAGCCATATCAATTTACAATTGTACATCTTTTTATAATGGACGACTTACCCAGAAAGTTTGAATCATTATTTCGAGATAAAACCGCAAATTAGGGGATATTTTTGATCCTAGCACATGGGAAATCATTTTAAGCATCACATCCTTTCCTTGAAGACACGATTTTTGCTTCTGCAGACTTGTAAGCCATTCAAATAATGGAATAAAATGCCATTCCCAAGGAATATTTACAAAGATTTCCATAAATGTATCCATATTTTCACTTTGGGACACAAAATTCATAAAGAAAGGATCACTACGGAATTCATCATCGACATTATACAATTCTGTTCTATTGGTTGCCATTAAGAACTCTTCGATTACATTCCAATTGGTCAGATGGGAAAATTTTAATTCTTTAACAATAAATGTGACTGTTTTATAGACAAGGGATGTATCATCCGAATGCAAGAGTTTGTTAAATAATATATGGAGCCAGGGAGAAAAATGGTCAGCATTCTTGAACCCGATCAACAAGTTTCTCAAATCTAACTTATATGTCTCATCTTCCAGACGCTCCAATATGTATATATACGCCGACCACATGGATGAAGAGCAGTTTAGCTCATTTGAAACGATTTGGTTACTATAGAAAATCTTATCCAGTTCCTTCATTAAATGGTAACCCATTTGACGTTGGTTTTGCTCCTTCGATTGGATCAGCTGCTTGATGACTAGCAGTAATAGTTGGCATTGTTCAGTTCCAAGATGACTATTGTAGACATCAAAAAATTGAACCAACATCTGGGCAACAAATTGAAATTGATTCGACCATAACTGATCGGCACCGGAACACTTGCCCATCTGAAAACTTACACTCTCGAAGACTTGAGACACCAACTGACGCTGCTCCGCCGTGAGGGAATCAGACTTGATGCCAGTTTTAATAAGAGCTTGGATTATTTTCTTCAATAATATCGGAGATAAGTCAAAGTTTTGGTTACGCATCAGCCTGGATATGCAATTTAGCACTCCCATCGAGGTCATCTCGTTGATTTCATCTTCCTGGGTAACAGTAACTAGATTCGATAGAACATCATTAGCCAGATCATTGGCCAATCGTTTTGTGGCCAGCACATTGGGTTCAGTTTTCAATACATCTAACAGATCCAAAAACACATCCTTTAAATCGGCGATAACATTAAGTTGAGATTGATTTTCCATTTTTTATCTTGATTTAATTATATTCTTTTAGTTTACGTTTTGAAGTTTTCCCGCACAGCGTTGCTGTAGAGCAAACAAATCTGCGGTCTGGCAACACTCAACTCCACACACTTTTTTCGCAGCTGCCTGGCCACACTTTAATCCAAAATGGCAGAAATCAACTGTGTGGGCAAAGCGTATCCGATTTTAATTTTTGGCAGTGTAATTAGCTTTCAAATAATAAATTAAATAATTTTAAATACAGGATTTATTCTTTTTTTCTTACTTAAATCAAGGAAATTTTAGAAGAACCATTTTATTTTTAAAGAAATATCGGTACCTTTTGTGTGACGAAGATCAAATTTTCAATTTTATGAGAAGAAACAAGGTAAACTAGTTATGAAAAAAGTAAAAATAATAGTTTTGAAAGTTTTAATGCAAATTACAATTCCAATATGGAACTTGGTCAAATAATGACTGAGTTATAGATTCGCATTCAATTTTCGAAAATTAAAAAAAAAAAAAATTATTTATGGTCATTCCATAGAATCATAATGTTATTGAACTAGAAATGTAGAAAAATATATTTCGATTTTTTTGCGAAAACTTTTTGGAAATTTATAAGATATTTTTAAATAAATTTTGGTGATTCCACACATTTTCCTCCGATTGTCTAAATTTCAATGCTAAAATTTTTTTATATGAAATTATATCTATTATATATATCAGATTTTTCAGTAATAGGAAAAAACTCGACATTTTTGAAATTAAAAACATTTTAATAGCTGGAAATATGATGACGTAAAAGAGATTCATAGTTATCGTCATATGTATAAGCCGTAAAGTAAATTACGATTTCGTGTTTTTGTTTAAAGATGATATCGAGAATTGAACGACTGACGAAACACTTACTAATTTTTTAAAATCTATTTGAATGAGGCGTTTTAAATTTAAATGTGCTAGGTACCAGAGTTGTGCCTTTAAGCATTACCATTACTTTTTCATTAGCTTTGAAAAAAAAACAATGCTAATGAAATTTTTTTCATGAACTGTTTGATAAATTTTGTAAGGATCTCATTTCATTTTCCACTTTTCTGAGTACCTACCTAAATCACTTGAAAAATTAGTTATAAAGCAAACTGACTGAATCGATGGATCGATTTTGGTATTCAAAATCCCCTTACATTTAATAATTGTATGTTGATTTTCAATTTGAATACAGTATTTGAAATTCGTAACCTTTTCTTACGGTGACCTTTTGTCAAAGAAGTGTCAACAGTTGTCACGTTACGGGCCACGACATAAAATAGCAAACAATACTTTTCAATTAACTTTACGTTCTGTCTTTCTCTGCATTCATTCATTCACTCATTCATTTATTCATTCATTCCCTCTCCCTCATTCCATTCTCTCATTTTGTTTTAGGTTTTCGGTTCACTTGAAGTGCCCCCTGAAGCATTTCAAGCTGGCTGCAAAAGTCGAGCACTTGAGAAAAAGTTGCAGCTACAAAAATAAAAGAAGAAAATATCCTGAAAAGACGAAGGATAAATAGTAAGTTGCATACATTTTTCGCAACCTACTCAATAAGAGGGATAAGACGTTGCAGCCTCTCTGATGAAAGGGGGGCAGGCAGGAAGTTGGCGAGCCTTTAGAGATAGATATGGAACGTGTTGCATATGCATCTTCTTCAATGTGAAGTTATGAGGCAAAGTTTTCAACTTTTCTTAGTTGGGGAAAAACAACAAGGTGGCAAGTCTCCTGCTACGTGTGAATGAGTTTTCCATTTCCTTCTTTTACTCTACACGTGTGTGGGGGTGTGGGTGTGTGTGTGTGTGAGAGAGCTAGAGTGTCTATGTGGTGGGTAGGTTAAATTGGGGGCAAATAAATAGTCAAAGTGCCAAGCCCAAGCAACTTTTATGCGCTTCACTTGAAATTTGTTTGCACTGAAAATTGTTTTAAAGTGTTGTGCCTTCTGCCGTGTAGGCCGGCCCAAGGGGATTTGCTCCTTGTCTGACATTTTAATGCCTTTCATTAATTCTTTAGAGTCATTTCTGGTTAGGTCAAACAAACACACATACACATAAATATTTTCTCAATGTGGTCAGGATGTGGACACCAATTAAGAGCACACAACCAAAGGTAAAAAGAAAGTTAAATGAATAATAAACTTTCCAGCACAATGAATTTTTGATGTAAATAAACATGATTTCAATATTAAACTTTGACTTTGTCAACTTTTGTATTTATATTGTCAAACTATTTTTTTTTTTTTTAAGGTGAACGCTTTAAAGTTAATACTTTAATAATAATAATAAAGGAGATTTTAAGTCAAATCTACACAGCTTCTTCAAGAAATCAAAAGCAAAATCTAAATACTTCCTTAATCAACACAAAATCCTTCTTAGAGATTTGGTTTTTCTTAAATTGTTAGATCCTATAGGTTGATCTGTTAATATGTTTAAATTAAAAATTATCCATATTCGTCCCATTTATACTGTATTCAATATTTGAGAGTATTTTACTTTTTTTCATTTATTGGGCGAAAGTTTCAAATGCCCATTATTTCCAGTGCCGGATTAGGCCACTTCTGCTCTTGTAGCAAAACAAAACAAAAAAAAAAAAACAAAATATATGATTTCGTTATGTAAATATTAATTTCAAAATCACTTTCCAAATTACCAAAAAATATAGTTTTGTTTAATATTAATACAGATTGAAAGAAATCATTCTATCTTGTAAATAAAGACCTGAATGCTCTAAATTCTTTAAAAATTGACTAAATTAGAGCTTTAGAAAATTGAAATTCAAATTTTTAAAATACTTAGCTGATTGGCAATTTTATCTTTCTTGATTAGAAACCTTAATAACATTCCAACTGAAGTTAAAAGCATTAAAAGAGTTTTCAATTCTCAAAATCATTTAAAGTTTGGCAAAGTAACAGATTAGGAAATTAAATTAAATTTTCGTCAAATCAACCTTTCAGTTTCACAACACTCTAAAAACGCAGGACTAATCCAGCGCCGATTATATTAATCTTAATAGAAAATTGTATAGTAAATTGACAAAAATTTTAATATAGCCAAGTTAAAAACTTAAACGTTCACAATCTGAGATTGAAGCTCGGCAGAAGCGCAACCTTTCAGCTGTCATTTATGGCTGCCTTTGCCGTGGCCAACAGCCGACCGTCTTCAGTATTAAGCCATTAAAGCTAATTAAACACGAGTCTGCTTAGCCCCCCAACTAGACCTCAACGCGAACCAGAAGGCGACCTCAACATCCTATTCCAATGCCATCAATGAGACCGACGCACGCTTTATTAAGCCCAGGCAACGCGATTTCTGCCAACTGCCTGCCTGTTGCCCGTCTGGCTACGCCTTAATGAGTGCGTCTCTACGTCACTGCCAGATAAGTTGATGGGGTTTCGGGGCGGATTGATGTTGCAAATGGAGTCCATCGCAGTGTTGCCATGGATACGGCACATTTTGCACATCCAATGGCATCATCATAGACAACGTTGATTTTCCAGCACTTAAACTTTAAATGTTAACCACAAGTAGCAAAGCAAAAAGGGAGCAAGATTCGCTGGTTGCATTTGGATTACCCTCGTCCGAACGTGAGTTTTGTTGATAAACTGCAAAATAGAAAAATTACGACAATTTCAGTAAGGAAAATCTGCAATTGCAAAAGTCCTTTTAAGGTGGTAGAACTGCAAACGCCAAAATTATTGGAAACTTTCAGTAAGGAAAATCTGCAATTGCAAAAGTCCTTTTAAGGTGGTAGAACTGCAAACGCCAAAATTATTGGAAACTGCACACCATCAAAACGAACAAAAAATACCAAGGTCGACTATTGAAAATTTTAATGAAAAATGTATATTTAAAAAAGGAAGACTTTGGAGTCTTTTTGAGTGCCTAATTGTATACGACAGCAACTTTTCCAATTTTGAAATTTTTTTGGCTTTTGCCCTATTTTTTATAGTTTTTTCTAGCTGGCCCACAAGGGCTAAGAATAAAATTACCTGATGGATCTAGCTTTCAAAATATATATATCATTCCAAATTCAGTCTAGCCATCTATCTCTTAAAAGGCCAAAACAAAACCCAATCCACAACAGGTCTATCTTAGATAGGTAGATAGATAAATCTTTCAAGGCATTCTCTACTTTAAATTTACATTTTCGGTCTCTGATTTTGGTTTTTGCTGCAATAAGATCTGGACATTTAAATAAAAAGTTTAAAGAGTGGATTTATAAAAGGCTTTCTTTTCTTTCTATGAGCTGGAGGAATACCATTTCAATCATTGGTTTAGGTAGAACTGAACTTATGTCCAAAGCTTCCCATCCATTATATCCATTATTGTTGAACTAGAGGGACAGCAATGGGATTGTGGATTTGTATATAAACCAGCAGAAAATATTCAAATTTCTGTATATCATCATATTTTTCATATTTTCTTGATTCTTTAATCAAGATAATTCTGCTATTATGAATATTATGAATATTCTATATAAGAATTTTAACGGCTGGAAACCTTACTAAAGCTAAGAATTGATTATGTTTCAGCTTGTGACTTAAAATATGTCTAAACCTTTATTTAATTTTCTAATTTACAAAAGATGTAGCAAAGAAAAATCTTTCATTATGATTAAAGACCAATTATTGCAGCCAATTTGCATAAATTCAATCCATTTTTAAAAAAACTAACATTAATTATGAATCAGTTTCGCTGCCAATCCGCAGGGAATGGGTTTATATATTTTAACAAGTTAATTTTACTATGTTTACGGCTTCCATGAGAACAAGCAAATTACGTGGCGTTTCCACAAAGGGCAATTGAAGCGGGGCAGAGGGATAGGGGAATGGGGGCAACACCAAATAGAGACCATCAAGTCAACAACAACAACGAGGACAATAATCAACCGCTAATCAATGCATATGCAGACACCAACAACAACTAAATTGAATTTTGACTATTGATTGAGCTAACAGCATAACACTGACAACAACAACAACAATAGTTTTGGATAAATTATTATTACTAATGCGACATGCGGTGACTGACCGCAGCTAGTTAATGATGAACGACATAACGATTTTACGATAAGGACCAAATCGAACGAGGTGTTACTAAGAAGTCAATGAAACACATTCAAAACAAATAAATTGAGTTCATTCATAAATTTTAACATAAAATAAAAACAAAACATCTATTATCATATCTTTATTATAAAGTAGAGGAAATCCATTTATAAGCCTTTAATGCTGATATGAAGCAAAGAAAAAGAATTGAATGCAGACGACGTAATTGAATTGATTGAAAATTGGGAGGAAACTAGTACTGACTATGACGTTGAACTTGACATCGAAAACAATGTACCTAATGTATTCAAAGTTACACAGTATTCACATATATTCATAAATTTATTCACGAGAAGAAAACTAGGTAAACATTTTCAAGAATCCGATGTTATTTTAATCTACTCAAACAATATCAATAAGTTTACAAAGATATGATTTTTAATAATAAAATGCTTTTTACAACAATTTTTTCCAAAAATCTCATCCATGTAAAAAAATTTAGCAAGTATCGAAAAAAAATTCAATCAGGTTACTTAATCAAGTTATGAGTCATAGATTGTAAAATTTAGTAAGACAAGATTAATTAGTGAGAGTGCTATCATTTAATCGTTTAAAAATAGTTAGCGTATTTAAAGATTCAATTTTTCAAACATCAACAAATATACAAACTATAAAAGTGCATTCATTATATATTCATATTTGTCTAGGTTACTAGCTCTTTGATTTATGGTTGGCTCGAATTTATCTTACTTAATATTAGATCATATTTATTTCTTTTGAGTTAAATAAATGCCTTAAAATACCTTATTTTCTGTCATTTTTTTGTCAACGATTTTCAATTTAACATTTTTATTTCTTTCGAGTTTAACGAGTGTTTGTCAGTAAGTCATTTACTGTGTACAAAAGAGTTTTATAAACTGAATAAAAAATGAGTAAGCGAGAGAAAAAAAAATATTTGTACTTGTCGGATAGTGTTGATTATGAGACTGATAAGTCGAAGTCTACTGGGTAGCGAGGTCCTATATAAGGTGGGGCCTTGGGCAGAAAACAAATCCGACTGGAATTAATCGCACGGTATCTCTAAATAAAAGTGAAAGTCTTAATGGTCTAACTAAGATGATATCGATCCGGCTTAATCGCAAATTTTATACTTAAAGCCTCAAATGGTTTTTTCTGTCATTTTCCTGGTAAAGCTTAGTCAAAGCCTTTGCCAAAAAGCTGCAATACCCATATTACAACAAACACACTTTCTTTTATGGAAAAGAAATAGGTAAGAAGGAAAGAGATGGGAATAAATTATAATTGATAAAAACAGCACAGATTTCTGAACGAATAAAATCACATTTTCATTATTACCATTTTGTCAAACAAACTTTATGTTGGCCCCTCGATTATTTTGGCATGGCTGTGATCAGCTCAACAGTCAATTATATACAGTTCTCACTTAAATGGAAATTTGACCTGTGCGTGTATTTGAAAGTACTTGCATTTGCATACATGCTATAAGCGTGTGTTTGGAGGGGGGAGGTCTTTATGTGTGTGTATTTGGTGTCCCTCTCTCTCACTCTCTTCGTTTGGCACCGACACTTGTAAATGTAATAATAAATTTTACACAATACTTACATATATACACACTTACACACACTTGTGCATACATTGAGGACGGTCAATGCCACACATACAAAAACTAATTACACGCCACAATGATTACATTTTACAATGCCATCGAGTTTTTTTGGGGGGAGAGTTTGGGGAACAAACATTTTAAGCACTAGTAAGGGCAAATAGTTAAGCATTACGAAAGAGACTATTTATTTAAGTCTATTCCCCCTTAGACTGGTTTATAATAATAATAATAATAATAATGAAAGTTTTTGAGAAAATGAATGAGACCCTAGGGGAATCGATATGCAAGTGCAGAGAATGCAATTGGAGAGGAACAATTTTACATTCACCCAGAACAACAATTGCCAGAAAGTTTATGATAAATGTAGTCCACATGCATAACATAAACGAATATTCATATGGAAGTCAGACGAACCGAATAGTTTCCGACATTTAAAGCATACTTTTCAGCGCAACAATCTTGTGCTCTCTGTCTGCCTGTGTGTGTGGGGTGCAATGTGTAAGAGTGAAAATTCTTTTGGTCACAGACAACATTGGTTGGATGAATTCAATTCTCTCTGCATATTTTAATCGCCACAACAATACCATCATCGTCATCATAATCATCATCATCATCATCATCATCATCATCAGCATACGGAGAACCGGTTGCCATTGAATATGCTTGTAGAACATTTCATTTTATTCATTTTTCGCGTTGATGAAATGAAATTATTGTGCAATACAACCAAACATGTGCAACTCCATTCAACATGGTTTGTGTTTTAATTATAACTGGAGGGCAGGGCAAAACCAACAAGAGAATCCAGATAGGGAATCCTGCACCCACATCCAACACATAGCCACATAAATACACACACACACACACACACACACACAGAAAGAGACAGAGAACCATCAACAGACTCAAAAAACCGGACGGCCCATTCCCATTGCTTGTTATTTATTGAAAGTGGTTGTTGCTTCTTTCCAATCTTTGTCTGACTGGCCCGAACTGTTGACTGTATTTTTTCCCTCGTTGTTGTTGTAGGCGTTGCCCTTATTTTTTTCTGCATTTTTATTGAATTCCTATAAAAGGAAAAGCGCTTCAATTTGGGCTTACAACTGGTGAGAAAAGGGTATTAATTTCACTTTAAACTTTCAGCAATTTTAATTTAATTATTTTGTAATTCCTTATAGTTACGCAACTTTATTGAAAGTATCTATCACGATTTTGAAGTATTATAAAATAAGTTCATTTATTAAGTGGCTATAAAATGATGTAATGATTAACAAAAGAAAAGTATATTGTCCTGCATATTATTTTCAGCTGTTCCTTTAAACTCTCCACTCCACTAAAATTGTCATGACGAGTTAAAAGGAAACTTATATTTAAATATTCTACTTAGTTATATGTTAAGTTCGTAATTTTGGGAAACAATTCTTTAAGACCAATAAAAAATGCAGCTTTCTTGTTCCCCAAACCATTAAGAAAACGGTCCAAGTACCATTAAAATATTCGCTATCATCAAATTGTACAAGAAATTATTTAACATTATGAGAGTCCTTTGCATCTAGTTTTTGCCAATTTTGTTTGAATAAATTGTAGAGAATTTAGATAATTTATATCTGTCAATCTAGGTAGATATTTTTCTAATTGTTTTTTTAAAGTTGAAATATCCGAATTTAGTTTTTCTGATAATTCTCTACTCAACGCTTTATTAAATTTTGCGGTTTTTCTGTCAATTTTGTCTTTACGTTTTCATTTTCGATTATTAATTTAATTTCTGTTTGAATTTGTTTATTTTTGGCTTCTTTGTCATCTGTCTTCACTCGTACAATTTAATTTCATAAATTATTTTGCTCAGTTATGCTTTCTTCAATTTGTTTAGCTGATTTAAGTTGGATATTTTCCAAATCCTTCTTTAATTCTTCGATTTCTAGATAGAAATCTTTAAATTCGCCTGAGAATTTGTTTTCATCTCCATTTGCTTCTTATTACACAATGTAATTTTCTTCTAAGAGCTTAACTTTCGAATTTTACGTGATAAGTGAAAAATGCTAAAAGAAAAAAATTAGAATATCTTGATTTAAGTTTAAAACTTGTTTAAAAATTTCATGTCACATATTTGTGAATTCATTTCATATTCGAAATAATAAGGCAAATAAAAACATTTACCTTGTATAAAGATATCCCTAAGGAAGTAAACTAATTGGGCTGAAGTCTACGGAATTGGCATAGGGAAGTAAAATCATTTAAAAATAAAATAAATTGAATAATGATTTTTCATCAATATTCTTTTAGGCAGCATCAATAAGCAGCGGGATATCCATTTTTTGTTTAATATTTAAATAAACAAAAGCATTTTCTGCCCTTCAACAATTGGTACAAAGACATTGATGCAGCTAAAAATGCATTCACTCCAGGTTATTTTCCTGAAATTTTACCGTTATATATATTTCCTTTTTGGTGAGCAATTAAAAGCAGCCATGGTCGTATCGAATTGTTCCAAAATGCATTTGCATTGGTAATGCTAAAGTTAACGTCGATGCCAGAGATGGGCGAGAAGTGGGCAGTCGGTGGTTATTGCCAAACGATTTTGGCTGAACATGGCTGTAAATGGGGGGGAGTTGGGTAAATATATGGTTTTTGGCTACCTGACCATTGAAATATGGCCAAGACAAATTATTGGTTTTTCTTTGAGTGCGTTTAAAACAAGGCAAACAGTTTAATTAAAATGAAGTGGACCGATGCGTGTAATGGTAACGAAGTATTTTGATCGATGGTGCTAATAACGTGGTAACAAAATTTGGTCAAATGTTACATTTTCCCCCATTTGAAATTCAGCTTATTTGCGAATTTTATTAACAAACTCAAAGCCCGGAAAAATTTAGCGTAGGTAAATTACATTTTACATATTTAAAATATAAATAATAAATGAAAAATATTTTAAAAATAATTAAGTTTTCAGAACACAAGTAGTGTTATTTTATTTTGCTTGGCATGAAAATATTTTAAAAATTAAAGTTTTGTATGTTCTGAAATGTTTTATGTAAATATAATTTTTGCGAAAAGGGTATCTTCATTTTGGTCAGAAGAGGAAGCATCTCCGTCTATTTATTAACAGCACGTCGAGACGAGTTGATATAGCCATGTCCGTCTGTGTCCCTCTCTGTCTGGTTGGACCATAAGAGGTACGGATCTGAAATTTTGCATGTAGGCTTGTCTATCCTGCACAGTTTATATATCTCAGATCGGTCCACTATATCAAAGAGCTCCCATACAAACGGCAAAGTCGCGAACTGAGCCATTTTCATAAATTTATTTTCATATTTATGCGATTAATGTATCTCTAAATGACTGTGCCGAATTTGATAAAGATCGGGTGACTATATCATATAGCTCCCGCAGGATGGATCGGTCGATAACAATGAGTTTTATCAATAACTTTGTTACTTTTGACGCGATCGTAATGAAAGTTAATATCTTTCAGTTTAATAAACTTGTTAATAACTGTGCCAAATTTGACCAAATTGGATAACTATATTATATATCTGACATATACAAATTGGATAAAATAGGGGAGGATTGCTTCAGAACTAGATTGTAGGCCTTTCTTTTGCGAATATTAGATCTATTGCAGTCAGTCACAAAAGTATTCGTCTCTAGGTGCTCCTTTTTCCTGGATATTCAATAATAAATTCAATCTTTTTTCACAGGATGGGTTAAATCCCATATTTAACTAAATCAATTTAATTTAATTTTATTTAAAAGTTCAATACTTTAGATTTTTTTAGTGTATTTTGAATCTATTTCGGGGAAAAGCCCATTTACTTTCTGGAACCAAACTTAAAGTATCTCATTAAAAATGCCAAAAGGTTTAGAATTAAACGATTTTCTGAAAAAAATCATACTACACCTAGACAATGAGGGCAAATCGAATAAATATATCAGTGAGCTGTTTGATAGAAGTGTCTCTACAATCAAAAGCGCGATTTCTAGAATGAAAGCTCGAAATCCTTTGGAAAACCTACCACGTGCCGGCCGACCAAAAATTTTGTCAGGCAGAGAAGAGCGAAAAATTGTTGAACAGAATAGGAATAATCCTCATTTATCGGCTCCAAAGATTTGAATAGGGAAACCCGGAGAGAAGGAAAATAACCCAATCTTCATTCGTTGAATTCAAAATATGAACTGCTTTTATTTATAAAGTACGGAGTTTATATAGGGAATCTTAGGCTCTAGGAGGTCACAATTGTTCTTAGGGGATCTTATTCTAGTGCGACTCACACCCACGTATTCGGGGGTTGAAAATTGTTTATATTTCATGCTCAGCGTTGGCTACTTGACACCGCACCGCTGTTACAATCTGAAGTGTTTTCCACAGAGTGTGGATGCATGTTTTGTTTGGTATTAAGCAATAATTGTCATATGAATCTTTATGACTTATTTTGTTTATGGTTTTGTTTCGTTTTGTATATTTCTTTGGTCAATCTGATTTGGTGAAGCCATTTCAGATGAACACAATGTTTAAGATTAAACATTCTGCCAAGGGCCGCCAAATGGGGCTGGTTTAGAATCTGTGTTTAATCTTAGTTTGCCTTATACAAATTATTATTAATATTAAAATTAGTAAGATAACTAATATTAAGGAAGCATGACCGGTTGCATGATGGAAGTTTAGACCTAGTAAATCGATATGATGTTCCTTTAATGATTGAAGCTGACTTCCTATTTTCTCCAATTCTGCCGAATGGTTTACTATGTTTGCATCTACTGGATTCCATACTATATTTGCCATGTTACTAATCTCGCCTACGTGTGATGTTTTAATAGCTACGTACGACTCTGACTGGACGCTATGATGAGCCACTAAGATTTTATCTTCTGCCCTAGCTGTGCAGCCTGACCTGAGGTTCAAAATTCCTTGTTCTGGTATATCCACTACCTCCTGCTGCTCATTACCGCATTGGACTCTAGCCTTAATTTTATGTGGAACCTTGAATAACCAACTACTGCTGCTACCTAATTCTACCCAGTAAGATCTTGGTTCAACAATCGTTGTGTATAAGCAGTTAGACTTAGTATTTTGTTTAAGAGCTATCAGCTCACAGGCATTATCATTGGCACTACTCCATGGCCAACTTCCTTCACATGTTCTCTTGTTCGACTGCCAGTTTCGACATTTTTGCATAGCTGATTCAGACATTAAATGATACGAGTCTATTTCAAAGTTATATATTAAGTACTGGCTATCTAAATGGACCATTACCATTTGATTATTGTTTAATCGTACTGGTACTGGAATAACTTTATAGAGAAACGACGGATGTCTACCAAAAAGTGGTATTTTTGCATTTATAATTAGTTTTCTGTCAATAAAGATACCCTTGGCCGTCAACAGAGTATATATATCTTTTAACTCAGTACCTGCCCTTTTACCTGGTAGTAATAATGCTTCGGACAACTTGTCCTTTATTTTCGTTATTTCCAACTTCATCTGGCTTGGTTTTAAAATGTTAGGGTTCAATCTGCCATGGTTAATGTCTATTAAGAGGTTTATAATTCCTGTCTGAATTTTTTCACATTCATCAACCACGGAACTCAGTTGCCTTACAATCATGAAGAACTGGATGGATTCTCTATATACGTAATAGCTTTCTTTTAGTACTTCTGTCATATTTTCAATCCGGTTATTCATGTTGCGAAAGTTATTATTTATTTCATCTATAGATGTCTTAAGAATGTTTGCCGTGGAGTCTACTATTGATGTCTGCTTTTCTTCTAGGTGTTTCAAATTTTGCTGATTTGTCAGTAAACTTCTCATGTTCTCTTCCATCTGTACTCTGTCATCTGCATCCATGATGCCAAATAATATGTGGTACAGTGAACCCATGAATTCAAACGGTGCTCGCTTGCTTCTTGGCTTACTTTGACTCATGAATAATCTATTATTTTCTTCGATTTCCGTAATTCGTTTTATCGTGTTGTCTAATACAGAATGGCATTGGTCTTCGAAATTATATAACTTTTGACATAAGTCCCTCATTTTAGGAATCAGTCTGTCAGCTTTAGTAAGCATTTCAAAATATGCTGACATGTCATAATATACTACCAGATCCCATGAGGACGCTACTACTTCCACTTCACCCATTGGATCTAAGTACAATGCAGCTGTTGCGTTTAGTTCTTTTACCGTAATTTTTGGTCGATTATCTTTAATGCTTGCTGCATTCGAAATTTGACAAAGCAGCATCAACATTGCTAACATCATTACGGTTCCTACTTTGGACAGATGACCGAATCTGGTAGATTTGCGATATCGATTCTCCTCAATGTCTTCTGATTTTACACCAACGAGTGGACAGATTTTATTAATAGGCCTTGTAATTGACCCTTCCTGCAATTTGACTTTTACCACTCTTACTTTATCGTCCCTGCCTTTGTGAATTTCCTCAATCTTGCCCAGAGGCCACCTGGCTGGGTGACAATTCTCATCTTTAATCAGTACAACCTGTCCATTCTCTAAATTTTCTGTGGTTCGTCGCCACTTATTCCTTTGCTGGAGAGTATATAGATATTCGTCTTTCCATTTCAACCAGAAGTCTTTTTTCATTTTCTGAATTAATTTCCATCTGTCTAAACTTCCGATTTTTTCTTCTGATATGGACTCGGCTGCTTCTAATGTTGGTCTTCCAATTAAGAAATGACCGGGAGTTAACACTTCGTTGTTGTCCATATCTTCACCCGTCGTATACAACGGACGTGAATTTAGTACGGCTTCTATTTGGCACAACAATGTAGCAAGTTCCTCATATGTGAGGTTACTGTCTCCTATGACTCTTTTCAGGTGATATTTAACCGATTTTACCCCAGCTTCCCATATACCTCCGAAGTGAGGTCCTGCCGGGGGGCTAAAATGCCAGCTAATCTGTTCTCGTTCTAGTACTGGGGCAACCTGAACGTTATCTTGCACTGCTTTTTTGAATTCTTCATCAAGCCTCCTAGCTGCTCCCACAAAATTTGTACCATTATCAGAATATATGTTGGCGCATTTACCCCGTCTTGCAACAAATCTTCGAAATGCTGCTAGGAAGGCATCAGTTGTCAAGTCACTAACAACTTCTAAATGTATTGCCTTAGTTGACAAGCACACGAATACTGCTATGTACCCTTTGAATGTTTTTTGTCCCCGGTTTTTTGAGCATCTTATGTGATATGGACCGGCAAAATCAATCCCCGTGTTATGAAATGGAGGTGACACCGTAACCCTATTTTTGGGTAGGTTACCCATAATTTGCTCCGCAGTTACTTGGCGGTATCTGGCACAAGTGACGCATTCCCTTAGGTATTTTTTAAGGGCGTTTCTCAATCCGAAAATCCAAAATTTCCTTTGAATTTGGCTTCTCATAAGGTTAATTCCTCCGTGTAAGGTTTCCTTATGAGCATCTTTAATCAACAGCATTGTTAGATGTGATTTATCCAAAATCACAGGATGTTTAGTATCAAAACATATGTTGGCATTTTGCAATCGTCCCCCCACGCGTAATATTCCATCGTCATCCAAAAATGGATTTAAGCTTAAAATTTTGCTTTTCATGTCAATTGGCTTGTTCTGCGTAAGATATGATATCTCTCTGCTAAATTGATATGCCTGTTGCTGTTTAATTATAAAATTTTTAGCATTCTTAAGCTCATTGACGGTTAAGTATGATGGGTAAACTTTATCTGTTTTTTTAATGCCAATAAATCTTAATACGTATGCCGTAATTCTGGCCAGTTTATTCATACAGGAATACTTTTCAATTAGCTCCTGCATAATACTACTCTCTGTATATAATAGTAACGAATTTACCATAATCTTGTCATCTGTTTTTTGTTTAGGCCATTTATCTTTTGCTTCACCGAGCCACTTTGGCCCATTCCACCATAATTCACAATCTTTTAACTTATTTGGACAAATGCCCCTTGAAGCTACATCTGCAGGGTTGTCTTCAGATTTTACATGGTTCCATGTTATTTCTTTGATTTTTAGGATATCCTCTATGCGACGCCTTACGAATTTTTCCTTACTAGCACCGTTCTTTATCCAGCACAGTGTAATAATAGAGTCACTCCAAGCATATATTTCAGATGGAACAGCAATAGATTGCTGGACTCTTTGTAACAATTGCGATAGTAAGTGTGCTGCGCATAATTCCAATTTAGGGATAGTCTTCCTATTTTTGATTGGATTAACTTTGTTTTTGCTGGCTATTAAGGTAACTACTTCACCTACTTTAGCATATACTACCGCTGCATATGCCTTTTCTGACGCGTCAGCAAAACCATGAATCTGTAACAACATATTAGGCTGTGTCTTGATCCATCGGGGTAATCTGATTTCTTCCAGATACACCAAATTGTCCCTGAAGGATTTCCATTGTGATGTTTCGTTATCGGACAACTCTTGATCCCAATTTTGTTCAGCTAGCCACAACTTCTGCATAAATAACTTGCCTACTACCGTTACTGGTGCTAGCCAACCTAGTGGATCATAAATCTTGGCTAGTGTGGATAGCACACCCCTTTTATTCACTTTCCTGTTTTCGTCACGGTGTACCTTAAACTTAAACTCGTCTTTAATTGGTTCCCACTGCAAACCCAAGGTTTTAATTGCCTCGTTCTCATCAATTTTTAATACTTTATTATCGCCTGTATCAATAACCTCTTCAACAATTTCGGACTTATTCGAAATCCATTTTCTTAAATTCATTCCTGCTTTTTCCAGCTTCTCTGGAAACCTGCTGAACTTTGTGTTTTGATTCTTGTACGGTATTACCTCCAGTCATTAAATCATCCATGTAGAATTCATCTCGAATAATTTCACTAATCACTTTATCCTGACATCTGTTTGCTATCTCTGCAAGTACCCTTGTAGCTAAATAAGGTGCTGACGCCGTACCGTAAGTTACTGTTGTCAATTTATATGTTCTTAATTTTTTCTGCGTTGAATTTCTCCACAAGATATGCAAATATTTTTGATCGTTTAGATCAATGTTTATCTGCCGATACATTTTTTCAATATCTGCAGATGCTACGTACTGCCATTTTCGCCACTTTATTATTATGTCGAATATGTCTTTTTGAAGTCGCGGCCCGATCCACATCACATCATTGAGACTTCTATTATTCGTGGTTTTCGCGGAAGCGTCAAATACAACTCTTAATTTAGTTGTCAGACTTGCTTCTTTTACTACTGCTTGATGTGGCAGGTAATACGCACCTTCATCCTTAGTTTCGACCATATGGCCCAACTCCAAATATTCGTTAATGAATTTTTCGTACTCCTCCTTTAATTTTGGATTTTTTTGAAACTTTTTTTCCAAGTTAAGAAATCGCGCAGTTGCCTGCGCCTTTGAGTCACCTAATTCCTTTTCTTGCTTAAACGGAATCGTTACTACATATCTTCCTGAGGCATCAATCCTAGTCGTCTTGTTAAAATTTTCTTCACATTCGCTAGCTTCTGTATTATCTTTTTCATCTGCTTCCATTTCCCAAAAACGCTCCATATCTGTGATATCTATTGTTGTAGCTACTATAGACTCATCTCCTTTTGATTTCGTACATCCCGACACGATCCAGCCAAACTGGGTATTTTGTCCTAGCAGGCCATTAATCTTGGCAACTCCACTTTTTAAGATGTGAGTGTATACGTCTACCCCTATTATCATATCGACCCTACCAGGTTTATTAAAGGTGGGGTCAGCTAGCACGTAAGTTTGCCATTTTGACATATCCACGTTTGCTATTTTTAACGGAAGAGCTTTCATTAATTGTGGCAATACAATTGCTTCAACTTTAAGTTCTATTTCAGAATCACGCGTCTTCATTTCAATATTTACCTTATACTTCGAAGTTCTAGGTTTCGTTGAAGATACGCCACTTATTTCTGTTTGTTTCTTGATCTTGGGTAATTTTAATATTTGAGCGGCTTCTTCAGATAAAATAGTGCTCTGAGAACCACTATCAATCAAGGCTCTCAACGTTTCATATTCTCCATTTATTTTTTTAACTTGTATTAGGGCTGTGGCCAACCATTTTTGTTGCGCCGTAACACAAGTATTTACCTTGGTCTGTTTTTCCCCAAAATGAAGAAGGGTATGGTGCCCCTTGCTGCATAATGAGCAGACCATTTCATTGGTGCATCTCTTGTTGCTTGAATGCTTCAAGCATCGTGTACACAATTGTATTTTTTTGGCTATTTCCACCCTTTCTTTAGGTGTTAGCGCTTTAAACTTATAGCACAGCGGTGCGTTATGCCACGGACCTTTGCAGATCGGACAACTATCTTTGAAACCCGTAACCGACGTTTTTTGTAACGGTTTTTTCTCTTCTTTTCTCATGGCACTTAGCGAGCAATATCTTTGCTCCAAGTATTCCATGACATCCGATAACATTTGAACTTGCCTGGTTTTTCTAATCTGACTCTCATACAATTGTAGAGCCTCTCTGTCAAATTTCCTAAGTATGAGTTGTGCAAATATTGCGTCAACTTCATCGGACAAATTTGCTTTAATTTTAATTAAGTGCACTGACTCATTAATTATGTCAATCACTCCTTTTACACTCTTTGCGGATTCATTGTTGATCATCGGTAGATCAACGATCCGACTTAATTGTTCGGAAAATACCCTCCGATTATTTTCATACCGCTTGGTCAACAGTTCCCAAGCGGCACTATAACTGTCAGCTGAACCTGACAATAAATGAGCTACCATGCTCCTCGCTTCGCCCTTTAATGCGGATTTTAAATAATTGAATTTAAGAGTAAGATTTAGATCCTCTCTATTTTCAATTAATTCTGCAAATAACTCTACAAACAGGTCCCATTCTCTTGGCTCTCCAGAGAATGTGGGTACCTGAATTTTTGGCAACACCGGTAATTCGCTTCTCACAGTTACATTCTCAGTTTTAACATTTTCCTTGTTGCTCATTTTCATTTCTAGCATTGACAATGAATTTTGGACATCAAATTCTAAATCCTCCATAGTATTCTTATATTTTGCATCTTTTGTCAATACCTGGCACGCCTGTACTTTCTCCCATAAATAGTTAATTTTATTAATATATATTATCCATGTCCCATTGCCTGTTGACTTCAACTCTACTGCCTCCAAATATTCCTGAAGCTGTCGGACTCTATCCATAAATATCTCCTGGCTAACCTTAGCATTTTCATTACTGGAGGTCGCATCCCGGCGTGACTCTCCTTTGCTATCTTCAAAACTCTCCAACATTGTTGCATCTGCTTCAATGTCTTCCAAATTGCTTGGCTCTCCTTTGGCTATTAAACTGGTTGCTAAATTTAACCCTTCCTCATATTTTCCCTCTGTGAAATAGTGGTGGTCGGTTACTCCACTCTGTAGCATTTGGTTATGGTAACTGATCCATTGCTTCTGTATCTCACTTACTTCGTTAAGAATCTTGCTAGTTAACTTAGTGGCATCTAACTCTCCTAACTTCTTTAACCTTTTATGCAACTCGTGCTGCTTCGCTAATAATTTTTCAGTTTTTGTGGGGAACATTTTATATGGTGTCTGTATATGTATGTGACAATATATTTATTTATTTTTGTTAATATATATTTACTTAAAAAATTTTCACTTTTTTTTTTTTTGTATATATATATTTTTTATATCACCAATTTGGGTATTATTTTTTTTTAACTTCCCTACTCGATCATCGCAGTGATCTTCCTACCTAATGTTTTGCATAGCTTTACAGGCTATACTGCTATCGGGCAGATATGGTTCCGCACAATTTCACAATTTTTCTTACAATATATGGATGTATGTATATTATTTTTTTAACTGCACCTGCTTTTTTTTTTGTTTTTCCCGCATCAGCTGGTCGTCGCCGTTTGGCTAGCTGATGCTCCCTCGAAGGCGTAAAAGACGGCCTGCCTTTCACGCTCGTTGTCAGCTGCTGATGTCCAGGGCTTATGGGCTCAGGCGGTACCGGTGCCGGTCAGCGCACCAGATTTCCTTGTATTGGCAGTGTACGTTCTCCAGCGACCCAGGGCACTCTTTGGGGCGCTCTATCAATCTCCTTGCCAGGACTTCTCTTACGTCTTGTGGGCGCCTGCCACCGTCCTTCTCTCGTCTCTGCAACTCTAAGTAGTTGCCTTGCTGCTGTTGGTAGTTGCCAATTTGCAGCTACATATAGTGTATATATACACTAGTTCACTTTTTTCGATATTAGGGCTTCGAATACGCCACACACCAACTTAATATTTTTATATTTTTTTTTTTACCGCTGCCGAAATTATTGCAGTTGCTCGACTAGCCAAACTGCCTTTAAATAATCGGTCTCACGCACTTTTTATTTATTAAGCAATATTTTGCTTTTATATTATACTCTGTCTCTTACCACTGGTGGGGGAAAACAAGAGTTTTTTATTTTGCTACCTTTAGCTGATCTTAGCATTTACACTTGCATAAGAATCCAGACTTTAAGGAGCTGATTCATTCTCTGAGTCTCTTACCACTGGTGGGGGAAAACTACAGAGTTCCTTTTACTCGAAGGACCAAAATGAATAGGGAAACCCGGAGAGAAGGAAAATAACCCAATCTTCATTCGTTGAATTCAAAATATGAACTGCTTTTATTTATAAAGTACGGAGTTTATATAGGGAATCTTAGGCTCTAGGAGGTCACAATTGTTCTTAGGGGATCTTATTCTAGTGCGACTCACACCCACGTATTCGGGGGTTGAAAATTGTTTATATTTCATGCTCAGCGTTGGCTACTTGACACCGCACCGCTGTTACAATCTGAAGTGTTTTCCACAGAGTGTGGATGCATGTTTTGTTTGGTATTAAGCAATAATTGTCATATGAATCTTTATGACTTATTTTGTTTATGGTTTTGTTTCGTTTTGTATATTTCTTTGGTCAATCTGATTTGGTGAAGCCATTTCAGATGAACACAATGTTTAAGATTAAACAGATTATTAATGCCTTGTTTTCAACCTTGGGATCCAACGTACCTAACGAAACCGTCCGCAGGGTACTCAGAAGAAACGATTTACATACATACATCGAAGATGCCCTAGAAAAAAACCATTGCTTTCCCCTGTTAATGTGTCGAAATGTCTAGACTTCGCAAAAGCCCATGAAAGCAAAGATTTGAAATATTTACAACTTTTTGACGGTTATAGGTAAGGGAATATTACCAACAAAATTTGCAAGGGTATACAAACTACAGCACGGCCAAAGTTAGCCCCGGCCCTTTGGTTATTGATTTCTTAAGAAATATCTTCTAACAGTTAAAGTCCGTGGTTTAAATGATCTTTAATTTCTAGTTCAAACCGCTGCTTGGTTTTTTAATAACTTTCAGTAGGAAGCAAAGGCCAATGATGAATAAAACTTTTTTATTATGCGTTGAACGAATGTTGTTGACCAGGCAACAGGACAATTGTTTAACTCGACAGCATTTCTATGTACTAACAAATAAAATTGATGTATAAACGTATTGTTTAAATTGCACTCTGTCATTATCCGTTTAACAATCCCTCACTCTTTAGTGTTAATTTGTTATTGTACGTATTTCATTGTAAATGCTATTCGTTTCGAATGCAACTCGTTTCGTATGTTTCGTTTATTATGCACATTATTCTTGCATTACACACACAATGAGCTTTAGCTTGGCTTAATCAAATTATACATATTTATTTTACCGATTACGTATTAATGAAAACTATTAACCACAAATTGTTAAATGCAATTTCCATTCTGGTCAAAATGGAAAATGTTTGCAGGTTTTTTAGTCGTGTCCCCCCCCCCCCCAAAAAAAAGGCAAGTTTTTAATTTCCGTATCAATTGTTATAAAACATCCACACACAATACAGGAAATACAATGCCCACAGAAAGCAAACGGAAAAAGGTATCTACAAAATGGACAGAGAATATTCTACAAAAAGTTACAAAATAATATTGTACAATAACTCGACAAAAGTTTCATGTATGTGGCAATTGAACTTTGACCCCAGACGATACAAAAGAAACATCATATACAAATAAAATATCTCTCAAGTGGCTGAAAACTGAAGAGCACTTCCACCCAATACAGTCGACTTTTTAGGGCTTTAAAACGGATAATTCAACTTGAAATGTGTGAATAGGTAGGTCTTCAAAGTAAAAGCTGTTTCTATGGTACTTAGAAAGGATAAAAAAAAAATACTTTAATAAATTTGGCAAATTTGATTTCGTTTTTAAAATTTTAACTGTCCAGTAGCTAAATGAAGTAACACCAAATTTTTATTTCGTTTTTAAATTTGGTGTTTTTTCGGATACTCAAAGGCTTGTAAAATTTATGTTGAAAGAAATAAACCCTTCTGAAAAAGGGTGACTACTAAGTCAAATATGGTATATAGAATTACTATTAACAATATTCCGAAGATACAACCATATTATATTTTTAATTGTCCTTCTTAGAAATGCATCTTATTTAGTTTGCTTATTATAAAAAAAATAGATAAATGGGTGCCATTTCCAATACGTTAAAAAATGGCTGACCACTTTGCCCTTTTCAAAAATTGTCGATCCATATATCCGACATAATGCTCTTTTAAAGTTTCATACTCCGACCTATTACTTTTGAGTTCTCAGTTAATTAATACTAACTCCATTTCCATACTCAGAGGCAAAGGCTTTTCTTCAAAAAATATTCTCTGTGTGTTAGTTTTCAAAAGTCAGGTAAGTAAGTACAATTTTTAATAGAATAAAGCCAAGGTATTCGGTACTCTTTCGTTCCAATTCAAATTCGTTTAAAAATACTCATGCAAAAAAGAAACCGAAATATTCTAGTACCAAATACAATTTGAATATTTGAAAAGTATTTCAAAACTATACTATTCGTTAAAGGTTCAAGTGAATTAACGTATAAAATGATTATATATTCGATAATTTGTAAAATATTTTTTTTGATGAAAATCTTATTTTTTCTAACATTAATATGAGGGCGTAGAAATGGTATAATAAAGTCGGTAATATTTTCCTATTGTCCATTTAGGATAGATTGCAAATATAAATAAGTATTAAAAAATATAACAGGTAGAGGGACGCATATATGTACCTATATATTTAACTCGTTCATCTGTATATAATAAACCAAATAAATGTAAATAATTTAAAGGCCCTTCTAATTCTTTGTTAACTAAAATATTTATGTTTACCTTGCAGCTTTGGGCACAAAGTAGAATGTTTCCCCGTTTAGTTGCAACAATTAGCTATTCTCTATTTAATACCTATCTAGAATTTTCCACTACAAAATGCCGTTATTCCCAAATGTTATCCCATCTGCTTCATTATAATTAACAAAAACTCTCCGTTAAATAGTGACAAAAATTTGTCGAAAATTGCCAAAGCATATAAATATCTATGGTTATGATGCCAACGAGACCAGGCAAAACATGAGCCAAGCCAATACACACAAAAGGAGGAAAACTCTCTCATACAAAATATGCTCCAGCCAATTTTCCTGGTGGCATTGGCGCGTTGCATGCATTCAAGTGCGAATTTTGCACCGACAACGACACCAATATCGCCAGCAGCACTCGCTGCTGCACTCGCCGCATGCCACTGGTTCATTTTTATGATTATTTTTCATTATCAAAGCATGCAACACTACACACACATTCTGTGTGTAGTTTCGCCTTCTGGTCTCTGGGCCCTCAGTATCAGAATCTTTTACTCTGCCAAACAAAAGCAGCGACCAACAAAAAATCGACGACGACAAATTGTTGAGCTGGTTGTTTATGTTTTTTATTGGGGTATTGCATAAAAACCATGGGGAAAAATTAATAAAAAGAAAATATTTAAGCATTGAGTCATTTTACATACATTATATATATATGTAGGTATGGTATATTATCATGTCGTATACGTAATATTGCCAGCATTGTGGACAGCCGCTTTACCCTCATCCATTTTAGGTATTTGCCTACTGGGCTTTGTTTATGCACCTTTTTAGCCAATTTCATGCATAACTCGTACAATGAGGATCTATATTAATTAGTCGATGGATTAAATTTGACGCATTTTGCCGTAAATTGACTAAATTGAAAAATGTTCACAGCGTGTGTGTTTGTGTGTGTCTGTGAAAAATTGATTGATGTTATACTTTTTGATTCTAACCAGCTAAATGGGTTTTCAATTAAAATTTAATCGAAAGAAGCTCAAATGAAAATCTTTGTAAATAATAAACAGAAATAACAGAATAACTTCGTTTGTAGTGCTATAACAAACTTAAATATATCAAGATTAAGTAACCACTATTTCTGCTAATTGAATGTAAGAATATTTAAAACGACCCTAGGGTACAGATGTTTTGAAACAATGTTCCCATATTTATTGAATTAGCTCAGCTTTTTTTTATAGCTCGAAATATTCTACAAAACTTAATTTTTTGGAACCTCATTTCATGTCGAAATATAATTTTTTTCCGAAATCATATTATCTCAAAATTCTACATATTATAGATTACCACTTAAAGACGATTAAAAATGTTGTAAATAAAACGTATAAGCAGCAAAACAATGAATACTTTTTGTTAAAGGAATGAAAAAATTTAAATAAAACTAGCATTTATGTTGTGAGTAGTAATGGTACAATGAAATCTTTTACTTAAGCTTACTTTTTAATTGTATCAAATTGAATCGACAATTGATTAATTGCCCAAATGAAAGAAATGAATTCTAAGGAAGTCTAAGGGACAATCATTTATCAACCTATTTATTGAAATCATTTATAGACTCTATCACACACGGTTCAATCATGGTTCTTAAGTCCAGGAAGACCTAAAGATTTCCTAAATGTTCCTATCATGGACTTAAATCGGAACTTAATCAATGCCTGGGACGATTTCTATATCGTCGATTCCAAACGTTTCAGCTTGTCGATATTGTAGACCCATAGTGTCTTTTTTTTCAAACATGGGCTATAATATGCTTTAATATGCTATTTGCTTTAAAGATAAATAAAACGACCTTTGAAAATATAAAATATATATATATATATAAATACAAAATTTGAAAAAATCAGTTGAATGATCGAATTTTTGAATGTTTCTTATTTGATTCACTAAATGATTTAATAATTCACAATTTGTGGATAATAATAAAAAAAATTTACCCAAAAGTTATAATTTCTTCAATTTAATAAATATTTTTATATTTTAGTAAAACATAAAAATTGAAAAATTGATAATTAGATTAATTATTTGATTTGTGCTTAAGACCATATAATTTCCGGAATAAAATAAAATTTGAAACAATTGAATTAATTTTAATCACAGCCAAATAAAATTATAAAATATTTCTTTCATTATAAACGATAAAACGTTTCACTTTCAAAAAAAGATTCATGTAGGAAAATCTTAAATACATATGTAGATTTATACATAGATATTTGAATCCCGATACCAAATTGGTATTATTTTACTACGAGATTCTGTTATAAACTGCACCATTCCATTGTCATAGGAATCTATGCTGTATGGGATCCCTTTATAAGATGGGTCCCCAACTATTTTTCACGTTTCACTTAAATATTGTTAAATAAGTATGGTATGGCTAGAAAGCTATCGTTTCGCATTTTCCATTCAGCATTTGACACGCAAATCAAATAGGTTGCAACAGGCAATGCCATTTCCTTTTATTCATGAAATGAATTGCAGAAAACGAGAGATATCAATATACCAACCACTAAGCTAGAGTAGAAATAAGTACACGAAAACTGTAAGGAGAAGCGGAAATGGAATAAAACGGCAGCCAGCCAAGAAAAGGAAAAAAAAAATACAGTATTTGTATATATATATTCTCCGTGCTGCATATGGAGTCTATGCCTCTGTGTGACTCTGGCAAGGCGTCAACGACGCCTGCGAAATGTACATAGAGTAGAGTAAAGTACACCCAATGGGGGGTGGAGAGGAAGAAGACGCTCTGCCGGCATTTGCAGGAAGTGGATACACAGACAACGAGACCGGGAAATTGTGTGGCAAAGTTTGTTAAACAGCCGCTAGGAAAATTATTGAGGAAACGTTTCTACTTACAATCTTACTGAAAGATGAAAACCGACGCACTGCAGCCGGAGGTAACATTCTGTGAGCATATTTAAATATTTGCATTGATGTGCTTCGCGGCATGGAAAGTCGCTGCTATAAGCCTTGACATCTGGCCGAACTCCAGACTTAAATCAAATTTTTGGTTTTCCCGCCCATTGTGTTCAATTGATACTTAAGCACACATGTTGGCAAATTGTTGTAATCAGAAGAAACAAAGACTTGCCCCTTTGTAGGATAAATGATGAAGGAAAAAGGAAAAGCGAACCCAAAGCCAATTCATGTTCAATAAATATAAACAATACGCAGACACAAACAGCTCTCTTTTCATACAACCCAAGGCGACATTAAGGAAATTGTAAGGATGTGGCCATTGGACACTTGTGGACACGACAGCTGCCTGGGAATTGGTCTAGAGAAACGACAGAGGGAAATTGAAGTTAAATGGAATGAGCATAAAGGCATAAATACCTTGTTACTACACAGTGGACGATTTCGAATAACTTGATTGAGTTGGCAATTATTTTTGTGTAGCTGAAGGATAGTGGAATTTCATTGCTGAAAGATTTTGTAATAAATTAATATGTCTCTCGATCTAATTCGATTAAATTATTATGCAAACCGTTTTTTTTACCCTTATACGCTTGTAAAAGACTATTTTTAATAAATTTTTGAACTTTTAATAAAAAGGAAATAAACCAACGAAAAATTTACCGTCAATAATCTGGCAAAAATAATTCTGTATTAATTAACAAATCAAAAAGTTTCATTAGCAAGAAATAAAATTCTTTCATGAAGCATGAAATTTTTACTTAGAGCAAATTGCTAGCTATTCACTTATAATTTTATCCTCCCACAGAAATTTCTCCCCTCTCACCATATAGCCACATGACAACACCCGTTGAAACTTTCTCATTTGCGGTGGAGTAAGAACAACCGAAAAACCAACATGGCAATAATTAAAACCCGGTTGCAAGCTGAGTAGAAAAAAACAGAAAAACCACAACAAAAAGAAAAAAGGGAGAGAGGGAAAACAACAAGAAGAAAAAACAAAAAACTATTTATCTAGCCCCGATGCCATAGTCTGTCCCTTTGTCGTCTTCCGTCTGCTGTCATAATAAAACACGCAGAGCCAACCACGACTGACAAAAATTGCCAACAATTTAAGCAACTGCAACAGAAAAATTTACACAAAAAAAAAAAAATATAAAAAAACTCGAAAAACGAACAAAAAAAAATAAACCCACTAAATAAATAACACCAAAATAAACGCATGAACGAGAAAAAGGGTGAAATGGGGGCAAAATGTTAACCGTTTTCAAAAATCTACTAACAAAATATCATTTTTATTTTTATTTTGGCCACAGAATAATGGATACTCTAACCCAATATCTTCTTCTTAAAGACTTAATAAACGACTGTTTTTCATTTTTCCATTTTAGCTTAATTTTGTTTAGGTCTGTGGCATTCTGAATATGAAATCCGCTACATTTTTTCTGCCTAGGATAAGTCTTCTAACAAGGTTGAGGTTGAGATAATTTGTATAATCCCATTAAAGATGAGAATCCATTTTGTGAAGGTCCTGAAATCCAACCAAGGCTCCCCTCAAGGTTAATTCTTAATCTGTTCTTGAGATAGGAGAAACTTTTTAAAATCTAATTAGTCCCCACCTCATTTCTGGCTAGTTTAAACTATAATTAAAGATGAGAAACACTTTTATGATACAATGGCCCATATATTTGCAGTTAATATGTACTTACCATGATTGCTGCTCTCTGACAACTTTGATGAACCTTTTTAGCCAATATATATATAGACAGGGTATCTTAACACATATATGAAATAAAGTTGTGAAAAATTGCAGCACTTGTAATGAAAGAAGTTTTAAGCGCCAGTGAATGAAGGGATTTGCAGAACGATGGGGAACGAGGGCCAGAAAAAATAATAGAGGAGCGGAGAAAAAGAAATAATAAACTCATAAATAGTGTGACAAGCGTGTGGATAAAGGGACGTTAAAAGAGAGAAGGAAAAGAATAAAAGACGAGGACAAATTACGCCAACAGCTGCGCGAACACAAGGATGCCATGAGGATGCTACTGAAGCTGCAAAGAAGGATTGTCGGCGAGAATTGGGACTGATGAAAGATTTAATATTAGGGACCCAGGGCCCAACAGCAAAAGGAAATGAACAGTTTTAGTCCAGTCAGTGAAAGGGGAACTGCTCCTAGATACAAGAGCTGCCAACACTCGTCTAATCAACGCGAACATGGCAAATTGTTTTGTGTGCAATAGTAAAAGATACGAGATACAAAAACTCCAAAAATACATTGTTCTAATTTGCAATCTCTGCTCTTTTGCCAACATCACCAATGCCAAACTTTATTTTATTTTTCTATATTAACTATATGTATGTGTGTTTATACAAAATATCAAGCGAAAAGTTTCCTGTTGTTGGTAATTTTTGACTGAGTTTTTTTTTTGCGCTTGGCTTGTCTTTTGTTATAGTTTTTGACAATCGGAAAATTTTACTCGTTGGTTACGTGTTGCTTTTTGGCCTCTACAAAAGTTTCTTAATGAATGCGCAGAGAAATTTAATTTTTGGAGTTTTTACCTTTTAAAAATTTATTTGCCTTTATAGTATTTGTAAATTTAAGTCGATGCAATATGATTTACATGGCATAAAAGAACTTGAAACCTTTTTGATTGAAAGGAAAGTGCAAACAAATGTTTTGCAAATAAATGCATTTATTAATAATTTATGCTTGCATTTATCTTAAAAACACACACACACACATAATAAAATCTGTATAGCTAGAAAATTTAAACAAAAAGTATCTATGGACTAAAACTTTACAACCCACTTCATGCTGTGTTTCCCCTTTGCCCTTTCTCTACTCGTATGTCTCTCTTGCACTTAAGTTCAACTTTTGAGTTTTTACAACTTTACAAGATGCCTGAGGAGAAGAAGAAGACAATGTCATAGGAGAAGGAGCAGAGGATAAGGGGGAGCTAGAAAAAGATTTTCACATTTCCCCCCAAAAAGTATTTACCACTCATATGCATAAAATGTGCAACAGACGCAAAAGGAAAATCTTTGAACATTTATTTTATTGACTCACAAAGCAAATACCCAAAGGTATTTTAGGCCACCAAGTTAATGTTGGAGTTGGAGTTAGAGTTTGTGAATATATATTCGACACTGACACACCTGCAGCCCAAGTTGATAATTTTTCTGAAAACTTTCTAGTTTATTTGCATATCAAAGAAAATAGAAAAATACAAATAAATAAACAGAAAATTCTTACAGATCAAATGAGGTAACGACTACGAAATACTCTGTATAAATTGAGTGAAATAATTAGCCAATTTAAAAATTCTCAATCATGAATGATTTATTGATTGCAATTTTAAAACTCTCAACCATAAATGATTTATTGATTGCTGGGATTTATAACAAAACATTAACTAAATAACTTAGCACTTTTCATTTGTACATTTTCACTTACAAAATTTTCTTTTAAAAATTCTTAAGGTTTTAGGAATTTCTTCTAATATAATCTAATCGTGTTAGATTTTTTACAAATCCATTGATACAAAAAATTTAATTAAAAATAGAAAATATTTTATTCTAAAGCTTAAAAATTGAAACTAGAAAATCACTTGCCTTTCATTTTAAGCTTAAATTTTTAATAATATTAGTAAATGATATAAACTAATAAACGATATTTTAATATAAAGTTTTGAAAATAATTCCAACTATGTATATAAAAATGCGCTGCATTATAAAAATGAAACTAAATAAAACATTTGTCTTTTATTTTAAAATTAAATTCGTCATTTAAATAAACATTCTAAATTATTGAACAATATTCTTGAATTAATTACTTTAAATATTAAATTAAACTGTATAAAATGCGCACCATTATGAAATGAAACACTTAAATATTGAACGATATTCTTGAATAAAGTCTTTCAAATAATTGAAACCTTCATATTAATATAAATGAAATATATTTTATTTATACTTTATCTAAAATGGCAAATAAAAAAAAAAAATAAATTACTATTTCAAAAACCTAATTGCATTTTTGATTGATCTTAATTACGTTCTATTACTGACAAAATTAAATTGAATTTGAACAAGATTAAAATAAGGTTTATAAATTTTCTACGTTATTAAAAATACAAAGACACAATTGTCTCTAGCTTAGTGAGCCCTCAAAATATACTGGGTAGCAAAAAAAATCAATTCTTATTATTTTGCAAAAATCATCTTGAAAATATGTTTTGCCTTAATTTCAATGTTATTTTTTGGTGATGCTACTGCTGCTGCTGGATCAACAAAAATATTTTGCCCACAATAATTTTCCATATTTTATTGTAAAATTAAATTCTTGGCATATTTTTTTGGGCGAAGGGGCACAAAACAAATAAAGGGCTAGGATCCAACATCTGGCAAAGGTTGCTTTTTAAAATATTAATAATAACAATATAAGCCAAGAGTCGCAACGATTTTCTTGTGTCTGGATGGTTTCTGCTTTAATATTTGTCGTTTCTTCATATTTTTCCTTTGGATTCCTAGACAATCGAAACAAAGGTAAAATGTAAAATAGATTACGTCAATGGAAAATTTATGCTGATTGCTTTGGTCACATCAGATTTATTAATCTATAGCTCAGCATGGAATGGCTTTCGTATTCCGGGTCGAATAGGAGATTGAATAAATTCAAATTGCTTAGTTCTATTTGTTTCTCTTAACTTAATTTCACTTAGATAATGTGTGTGATACTAGAAGTTTAAAGTCTATATTGTTTCTAGCAAGGACTGTAAATAATTATTATTTCTTAAACTTTCTAGAATGGCCTTGAAGATTGCTTAATATAATTTGATATTGTTTTAGGGTCTTGTTTTTTTTTTTTACTGAAGTTAGATTAGGTTTATTTATTGTTCATTCATTTATCAGTATATTAACAGAAATTTCAATTTGAAAAATTCGAAAAAATTCTCTAACACTTTAATTTGTAAATCTTGAACTTTCCCAAATTTTAACCGATTTTCAAACCCTTTATAAATGCTTATTTAATTAAATTTTTAACTGGAACATCGGTAATTATTAAGGAATTATTATTAATTCAATAAAGCTTCAATATAATACATTTTTGGAGTATTTGAAAAATGTATGTCATTATTTTAGAGTTAGAATGCTTTCTTTCGTAATATCGTAATTTTTTTTTTTTTAATTTTGATTAGCCTTTATTTGCTAAAGGCCTTGCTTTAACAATAAAACTAGTTGTGAATTAAAACTAATTAAGTTAAAAAGCGGTTTATAATTTTATTTGGGAGTTTTTGGTTGCTCTAGGCCCCCCACTGCCGTAATCCAGCACTGACTTCAGTGCTAGAACTAATTGCGAATTACAATTATATAAAGCAAAAAGTTGACAGATCACCTTACAATTCGTAGGTTAAATTTTTAGAAGTTCTATAAGTTTTATTTTATAAGTATTTTAAAATTAACTGTGCCTTAGTATATATGCAATGGGCAATCATTGCACTTTTTAAATTTTGACAAAATGTTTATTTAAAAAATTAGAAACAAATATGTTAAATTATCACAAGTTTTACTATCAAAAGTTTGAAATAAGTCAAAACACCCAAAAATGCGAAAAAAAATCATTCATTGACAGATAGGCCTTAATCAGAATATTTGTTATAAGTATTAAATGGTAAAATATATTCTTTTCGTAAATATAATTTATCAGAGAAGGTCGTAAATAATCTATAGAATCTATAGGCCAAATAAATCTTCCTTACAAGCTGGAAAGTAACTTAATATACAATTCGTAACTAACTTAATATATATTAAGTTATATTTATATATTTTGCAGATATATATATTGCCTTAAGAAACGTGGGCAATAAATTTTAATTGCTTTTGGCAACAAGTGATGTGATGGTTAAAAAATAGTCAAGTAGAAATCGAAAGTTTTAAATTTTGCTTGTCTCCTCCTACAGGGTATTTTAAAGTCGATATTCAGAAATGATTGAAATGTGTGCAAATAAAAACGAATTTCGTTTAATGTGAATCTTTCAAATTGAATCATTGAAAAATGTTTTGCTTTTGAATAATATGTCATCTTAGAAACCGATGTCTTTATCAGTAAGCAATTTTTTCACTGTCCTTATCATACTAGCTCTTGCAGTAGTAGTTTATCGTTTACATTTTACCATATACCATAGCCATAACATCTGCTGAGAACTGTCTCTGTGGGCAATCAATCAGCCACACTCGTTCACATACTCAATCACTTGGTGCCATCATCGGGAGTTTTGTGATGGGACTCGCTGTCTCTGAATCTCAATATGCTTGTTGATTTTTACTACAAAACAAATACAAACACACATGCACACACACACTCAAAAGACTACCACACACAGCGGGGGCATAGACAAGACCAAATAAAATAAATAATATAAAGTCCAAAACTGATAAGCAAAAAAAAAAAAACACACACACACAGAAACGGATGAGAGTTGACAGTAAAATAAAAATCGAAATCAAATCAAAGCTGTTGCTGCTGCTGCTGCTGCTGCTGCTTCTGATGTTGCTGATGTAGCTGATGTTGCTGTTGGAGAAGGGCTTTTGCCTTTGAAATATGGCGACTGCCTAAACCATTGCCATTTTTTTGCCTTGCCTTTCTTTTTTGGTTTGCCATCGTTTCGCTGGTTTTTTTTGTCTTTTTTTGTTGAATGATAATACGAGCTGACAGCCATTAGGAATTCAAGCTGTCCATGTATGTTTAGTGGACAATGTCTTGCATTTGGCATCCGTATGATATACGCGCGACAATTTTCATTCATGATAGACGGCAGCGAGTAGCCTCCATTCAGTGGAAGACGTTCGATGTTCCGAGCTTATAGCTATCTCTCATTCGGAAAAGGAAACGAGCTGATTTCACGACGAACTACAAAACCGACAACACCATCAGCATCAGCAGCAGCAGCAGCAACTGAACAACTGAACAGAATTTCATCTCATTCGTATTTGCCGCTTTGCAGGCAACGGACGTAGCCTCTGAAAAGGTTCAAGTTGAGTTGAATTGTCGTTGTCGCCGACGCGTCTCTATCAAAAGCGGAAGTAAGGATAATTTCTTGTTTATTCATTTCTCGTTTGCACTTTAGTATTGTGTGTGTGTGTCTGTGTGTGTGTGGTTTATCCTGTTGCGCCGTCGCATTTCTGATCAGCCGTTAACACAAGTGCTTCAAGTGTGTTTTAAGTGTTGGCCCATCCTCCCTTTTGCCCTTTGCCTTCTAGGTCTCTCTCTCTCTCGTCTTTGTGTGTCTAATTTACCGGAAGTGAACTTGCAACTCATTAAAAGCCTCGCATTTACTTTAACTGTGCACACTTCAATACGGGGAAAAAATCTAATTACATCTAGATATTTGCAATTTTTTTTCGCTTAAAAGTAGGCTACGATAAACAAGCCAATGAGTTAACGATTATTACAAAAAAACAAGTGAAATCTGCATTAAAGTGAACATTTCAATCGAAATAACCTAAAATTAAACATGTGCGCTGAAATTAATAAAGAATTTTTCTATGCATACGTGTAATAATCAGTCTGTATGTGATAAGATCAGTTCAATAGTTCAACAACTGAAAGTTGTATAAATAACAAAATTGTGATAAGAAAGAATCTATAAAAGTGGAAAGAAAAAGAGCAAGAGCAATCGTCTAAAGATGAGCTAAACAAATTTTGCAATTCAACAAAAAAAAAAAAAAAAAATTTCGAATGAAATACATATATATATATATTTCAATACTAAATACATATACATGAAATGAATTGAAAACGTGCAGTGCTGATAAGGCATATTTATTTGTAATCTACTTATTAACTACAAAGACCTTAACCATACATATTAAGGCAAAACAGCTAAGTGAAGAAAGCGAAATATATATTTATATACATTGTTTTTATTGTTGTGACACTGAAAAATATTTTTAACATATTAATAATTAAGTATATTAATAAATGTAACAGGATAATGGGCTAAGACTTGAAGCATAGATTAAAGTATACGAAAATGGGAAATTATTTCGATAAGGATGGGTAAAACCAAGATCTAGATATTTCATTTGTATTACTATAACTTTTGAATTTTAAAATTAGGAATTTTTCATGTAATTTATTTTCGCAATCTTAACACACTCTTATTTGTTTTTGTGAATATTATTTTTATATAAAAGTAAAGAGTTCTCGCTATCAAGGTATTTTTTAGTTTGAAAATAGTTAACAAATGTTTGATAAAATTTAAGGATGAATCAGTTTTAGTAAGATAGGCAAAAAATCTATGATATAAGAACTAAGTGTAAATAGTTGCTTTGAGTTTTGTAAAATACTCACAACTTGGTCTTAGCTTGCTTAAGGTCATTAAATCTTATAAATATATAAGATTTCAAAACAAAGGCGGATCTGAAAAGTGATAAGTTTGTCTGTATAGCTATTTTAAGAACTACCAATACCTATCATCAGCAGGCTTTGCCAAAAAATCCAAATTTGTAATGGTCATAACATATTTTCAGCACTGAAACTGGTTGGGAATTATAACTACATAAATGAAAGTGAATTGATTTCACCTACAGTATATACATACCTAGAATCCTTTAGAATTCGCCTTAATCAACTGTACAATACAATATACTTTGTATTATATTGTATTATACATATATCCAAAAGCATTAAAAATTATGATTTTTGGAGGATAACATTTAGGTAGGCTTCTTTGCCTCGCAAAAAGAGGCTGGTCATTGCATGTGAGAAAGAGATGGAAATAAGGCGGTTTTGCGAGGCCAATAAGTCTATTTAACTGTTGTTCGATTCTTAAAAAATATATCTTAGTCGATGGGGAATTTAATGCACTTTGTTTCATAGTTCAACAAAAATATTCGTTTTAATTAATTAGTAACGTAAAACTCCCTGAAAGTTAAGTTGTTAACTCGGCTTGAAATTCGATTCTGGGACTAAATTCAAAATTTGTGAAAGATTGAATTTTTAGTGTTACAAGAAGCACAACTTTCTCTTAGCGTTTAAACTTTTAAAATGAATTGTCCATACTTAAAATTTTTGAAATTGTGGCCTGTCGGTATATCCTCTAAAATACTGGAGAAAAAAATACTACAAAAGTTGGGTTCTCGAAATTTACATTTTCTAAATCCAATGACCAACTAAAAGCGACATTGAAATAGGTGCAATCTGTTTAATAAAATGATTTAAAATTCGCAAAATTCGCTTTTATGTATAAATATTAAATATTATGAGAAAATATCACATTACTTTAGTAGCTCGTCAATTAGGTTAGTCATTAAAAATTTTGTAAATTATATTGTTAATGCATAATCATTGTTTTTATGCCTTTTTATTAAATAAAAAAAGGACAGATGTTTCGTTTATAATATTGTCATAATGTTTACATTGTGTCAAGTGTATTTTTACATCATTTAAAGGGAATTAAAAGCATAAAATCAATTACAATGAATACATTTAATGACATCATGAATCTTTTTTTTTTAGTATTTGTCAATTAGATTAACTAAAATAACAGCAACAAAAATAATACAGTGCTCATGATGACAAGTCATAAATACAAATTAATCAAAGTTCAAAGCCAAAAGTAAGGAAGAGAGAATAAAACAATTATAGCTGTATTTTAAAAAGTTATAGAACTTTTGCAATCATATGTCTTTCTAAATAATTTATGACATTTTCTGCTCTAATACTTTGCACCCCTTTAATGCTACTGTCAAATCTAAAACGAAAAAAAGAGGAAAAACAGGAAAAATAAAAGACATGACATTTGTTTAACAATCCAACTAACTCAAAATGTCTTTGCACTTCCTAGAGAATTTTCACGGAAAGTGGCCCAAAAGACAGAATTTCGCTTAGGTTTTTCTATTTCTTTGCTATGTATCAGGTGTGTGTGTGTGTGTGTGTGTGTGTGACGTGGGTGTATGAGTTTTTCCCTTTTACTTTTTTGTGCATTTCCTCTGCAGACACAAATGTAAAGTGACAGTCAAAGACACAGTAACAGCAACAACAGCAGCAGCAGGTAAAACAGCACACCCCAAAGCAAAAAAATGTAAATCTTTAATATTCCCATACATATGTACATACATATGTTCTATATAGACCCATATCAGGATTGTATTTTCATTTTTCCTTTGTCATATGCATTAGCAGAATAAACAAAGAACCCCGGCGGCAGATTTCTCTTTAATTTTTCTCTATTGTCCACTTGTTGTTCCATATATGTTCCATTCATTCGTGTCTGTCTGTTTGCTGGTCAACACTTAGTCCCCACTTAGCCCCAAGTTAACCCAAATATGTTATATTACACTGTTACATTTAGCTCGACGACGGCAACGAGGACATTTGACATAATTTGCTGTCGTCGCACGGTATGTTGTCACCCTGTCATCCTGTCACACTGCCTGCCTGCCAAGTAGAGAGCAGCACATCAATCTACCTTAACCAGAAATGGAGACACCTTCAGAGCTTTCAAAGCCGACACCTAAATATGCTTTGGTCCAGGTCACAGACAAGATTAAGTGGGGCGGATTTACCGTGGCATTGCCGGAAACTGGTCCAACGTGGCTAAGTGAGACCAAGTGCCAAGTGAATGCATCACAGAAATTATCTAAATTGGTAGAAGATGGTAGAAGAGTAACTAAAAAATATCATGAGTACTTTAGATCTTAAATATTATATGTAATAAGAAAAGGAATGGAAAACCTTTAAGGAAAATATACCTATAAAGGTTTGGGCTTAAAGTGGATATGAATTTGGGGTTTTTAATCTGGCAATTAATTGCACTTTTTTTTCCTTAAGACAAAAAAGATTTATTAGGTCTGTTTCCATATAAGAATCGTTTGCTTTACATATTAATTTAAAATGAAATACTAAATTCAAAAATGTTTATTGTAAAAAGGCAAAGATTTGAAATCGAATTGGCCTCAAAAATTAATTTGAAAATATAAATAGAGATTATATATAATTTCGACTTGGACAAAAATATTCACAATCCAAAACGGAAACAGGTTTGAAAAGTTAGAAATGCAATATAAAAGGTTATTAAATTTAAAAACAAATTCAAGTATTTTCTGCCTTTGAACTTAATTATTTACAATCTAAATATTTATTTTTTTTAACTTACTTTCACCTGCTTCTATTTTGGCTGGATTAATTTTCAGTTTTATTTAGTTTACTTTTTGTAAAGAATATATTTCTTTTATTGAGTTTGAGGTAGTAAAATTGATTGTCTTATTAAGATTGTCCCTTTTTCTTGTAAAGATTTTATTAGTTGAGTTTAATTGCCTTATTTTTTTAGTTGCAAGTTTTATGAAATTAAACTTTAAATCTCTCTAGAGCACATGCGGCCAACACAAGAGCCATGTTTAGCCATACTAAGCTCTGGGATATTCACTTTAGAGTCGTTTTCTGGTCCTCCTCGGTTTAATGTTAAGCTTCACTTCTTTGCCATGTTCTCTCATTTGGGAAGGACCAAACTCAAGAGCAACACGTGCATATTTCAATTAGAGCACATATAAAAAAGTCTACTAACTTTGGTAACCGTAAAAAAGAAGCTTAAACAGATGCCGGTTGGTTGGTTGGTACTTTTCCCTGTTTTGTTTTGGTACCAGTGAAAACTAGTCGAGGGTTTTTTTTTTCTTTTTTGTTTTTAGACCGGCGGCTTTTTGTGTCTCTACCCCGTCTTCTGGCTGTTACATACTTGGTCATAATTTTTTTTTAATTACAAAGCCATAAAAATTAAACGAAGCAAAAGTGCGGGAGACTAAAAACTAAGTAGCCTAACGACAGGAGCCAGGATAAAAGCAACAACAAGCAGCAACCACAAATACAGGAAGAAAAAGGCAGGCAGGCGTCTGTGAAAATGGAAACGATTTAAGCCACATGAAAACCAACAAACAGCCAAGGGAAAAGGCAGCCAGACAAACTGAGCCAAAAGCCTTACGAAAGAGATCCTGAAAATGAGAGGTGAGAGTGTTCTGCGTGTTCTGGCCAAGGACCTGGCCAAAGAACTCCACAAAAAAAATGAGGAGAAAAAAAATTGCGCACTGTTTACAGCTAAATGCTTGGCAACACCTTGAAATAAGTGGGTTCGACCAATCGGACTAGAGACTGGCTTGCAGTTTTGCCTGCAAGTCACCAAATGCTGCCTGTGAATACTTTTCCATATATATACGTATATTTTTTTCCAACATTTTAAGTAAAAATTTGCATAATAGTTTTTCTCTTATTTTTCCCTAACGCACACCACAAATGTGCCAAAAGATCTGGCATCAAAATCTAAGTGAGCATTGCCAAATGATGCAAATATTTGGTTACTGGAAAATACGATATCTGTTGGTTTTGACTTGGTTTGGGTTTGCTTTGCGAGGACAACATTGCGTATACGTACTTTGTTCGCATTGTTAACGCATCGAACATAGAGAACTGTGCATTAAGCATACCATTTTGTTACTATCAAATATGTCGAAATACTCTTTTAAAACAAAAAGAAACTTTGTGGGAAATAACCACACAGAGGTATAGTAAAAAATAAATACTAAAAAGCTTTCATTGTTTAATGAGTGAAATAAGCAGCTTACAAACACTTACTTTAGTTATTTAGGTTGAAAATATTTTCAATTAAATTTCTATGCATCATCATTTAAAAGGTGGTACTCGATAGGTTTAATTAAACCACAATCTGATTATCCTTATTTTATGATTTGCCACAATAAATACTGGAATTATAAAGTAAATGGGATAAATTATTAAACGAAAATGGGAGTAAGGGAAACAACAAATAAATTTATTAAAAAACTGATATGAATTGCAAAATAAACTCTATCAAAATAAGAAACATTTTTTTGCATTAATTAGAATGCCGATAAATTTATCTAACATAGGAAAATAAATGATAAATTACCCATTGTAATATCTATCAAAAGACGTAGAAAAATTTGTTCAACAAGGAAAATAATTAGCAAAAAATAAAAACTAAAAGTTTTTAAAAAATTTTGTAAATTTATTTATTTTGGGAATAAACAACTAAAACTTTTTAATGTAAACTAATGTCCAAAATGATTTAAAAAGTTGTCAGTATTAATGATTTTATAACAAATCGATATTTGCGTTGAAATTCTCTTAGGTCTAACGTTAACCATTTTGAATTTTACAAAAAAAAATATATATATCTAACTTTATTTTCCCTTGATCTTACTTTTAACTGCTAATATTTTCCAATCGTAATTTTCACTTTTGGACGTATAATTTTTAAATTTATTTAGTTTACTTTTTGAAAAAAATAAACTATCTATTCCCAGAATCTGGTTATTTATTGAGACGAGAAAATGAAGAATTATGCAAGTTTTCTTTTTTATACATATTTTACTAATTATACGAATTAATTTATAAATTTTTCATTCTGTTTTGTTCGACGTTAAGGGAGTTTTTCACTTTTATTTGTCAAAGCAATTATATTTGTCCATTTTGTAGTTTAATTTAATATTTTTTATGGTGCAAATTATTATATATTATTATTATATTATATTTATTTATTAATATTATCAAAGCAATTATATTTGTCCATTTTGTAGTTTAATTTAATATTTTTTATGGTGCATTAATTATATACCATAGCAACAATTGACTTTAGAAAACTAAAATTCTTTACAACCTTGAAAACTTTCTTGAGCAGCTGAAACCTGAAATACAAAATTCCATTTAGGTTTAATCGACCAAAAATTCAATTTACCTTTACTAGTTGTGCTTACGAAGCCATTTTTACCATCTCATAGATTTTTCGTTATTTTTTTCTCTGTCCCAATTCGTATTGCATCATAACTCAGAAATTCCTCAATATCTTCTTCACTGGCAGAGGCAGTTAGAGTGAAAAAATCACGCCTTTGGCAATTTTAATCTCGTTTATTAGCCATTTTTCAAGTGATACACATCATTTTCAATTTTCCAATTTCTCACCCAACACACGAACGAACATACATGTAATGCTTCACCCGGAGACTCCCTTCTTTCTCAGGCATTCCACCATGCCTGCTCTTTTGTCTTTATCGAAAATGAAAAAATGCATTCCCTCCCCCTACACACACACACACTCACACACAGTTTTTGTAGGAATGGCAAATGGGGAGGCCCATTAGGGCCACTGTAGGAAAAACAAAGTGAGAACAGAGTTGAGCCAGCGATAACAAAAACAAAAAAAAGGAGCCTACACCGAAACGGCAGAGGAACAAAGGGAAAAAGGAGATCCTGCTGTCTACTGTGTTTCAGTGTGTCTATGTGTGTGTCCTGAAAAACTAATAGAAGAAGCCATTGCCAGCCCATTCACAATGCATATTGGCAGCAATGTTTTTCCACTGCCATTTTAGGATCAGAGGGGGAGGTAAATGCGAGGCAAACAGGATGCATGTTACAAACTGCTTCACCTTTATGCAATAACTGTTTGTTTCCGTTGTCATATCTCACGCACTTTACCTCTTTTCTACAGGGCTATATAGTTTTATCTCTCTCTCTCGCTATCTCTCTTTCTTTTTACTTTTCAATAAACAAATTTTTGCATACGCGACTCTTAGAGTCAGTTTAAATTTAGTTGGCATTGGTAGCACTAAGTTCTGATCAACTTTGATGTTTCTCTCAAGTCTGTCGTCTAGTTTGTTATTAGATTTGCAGTGAAAAGAACTCACGACATTTCTGCATATATAAAATATGGGTATAAAAAAGAAAATATCCCACACATGTTTCAAAGTTTTCCACCCCCCCAGCCAAAAAGGTGGATACCCAAACCCAAACCCCAACCATTTCTTTTCTCCTGCACTTGACTGTAAGTTGCTGCAACAAACGTAATTGCATTTACTTGAGAATTTATGTTAGTGCAAAAATTTTTATATTACTTCTTTTTTTTTCGTGCCGCTCTCCTTTCTATATATATTTTTTTTTTCATCTATCTTTTTTTTTGTTGAAGAGGTAATATATTTTTAAAAGGTACGTGAAGATGTAAGCATATATTGGCATATTAATGATAGTGTAACATTTTATTTTATATAGTGCTTTAGTCCAAATGATGAAAACTTAGTGAAACTTATGAAAATTTACGAGCTGTATAAGTTTTTCTTTTGTAAAATCTTAGTAAGGCCATTTATGGTAGTAAAAGGACGTTATATAAACCGTTGGCTTTTTGGGGAAACCTTTTGATTGGAATATATTATGTTTTCATAATTTTCTCATGGGCCACCTAGAGAAAACCACCCTTTTTCATCTATATTTTAAATGGAAAGCTCTCTTACTTAATGTCAATTTCATTAAAAAACCAAGAACGAACAAATTTATTTTTAAAGGTTGTAGATCAGCAGGCTTTTGCATTTTTCCACAAAGTGGAAAACTTTTTTTTGCTTTAACCTAAAAAAACAGTGAAGCTAACAAAATTAGTTTGATTTCTTTCAAAAAATTTTAAAGAAATTTTCAATAATAAAAAGAAGCATTTTTTAAAATGTATTCTTGACATCTTAACTGATTTTTCTTTCTGACAATGATTTTTCTACACCTACACCTACACCAGCTTTTATATTGTATGTGAGTCCATACCTCTGAGGCAGAGCTAGGCCCTAGTCCGGGAAATGGGCCGTGCCGACTCCTGTTGTGGATAGTTAAGCTTTTCACTTATTATGAGAATAATAGACCTATACATGCGTACGTCATTGTAATGAAATTAAACGAAAAATTAAGAAATCATATTTAATGCATTTTATTTCGCATAATTTCAACATAATAATTAAAAAGTTCATATATTCATCATATATCGATTTAGTAATTTGTAAAATTAAAGGGCTACTAAATTTTAAGTATTGCAAAAATACATTTAAAAGTCCAAACGAGTCATAGAACAGAGAATGTATTGAATATTGGAACAAACGAATAGGCTTTAATATGTATGTAAGTTACTGCCTTTTCACAAGTCAAAGAACATAGATCAAAGATCAATGAAAATAGATCAATATATGTGAAATATATAGTCATTAAATGACTTTGAAACATAGTATTGATTTAGTAGTTTTGCATTCTCTTTGAGATGCCAAAAAATAATTAGGCAAAAGAATTGTTTCTGTTATTCAAATTTATTAAAATGACCATCATTATCGTCCATTTATTAAGTCTGATTCAGATTATATAATTTGTGTGAGAATAATTCCTAGTTTTCCCCAAATCATGATAGAAGATGTTGAGTGTTTTTCAATTGATTGAATGAAGTTCAATCGAAAAATTGAATGCTTCACAAATAATTGTTTTGTTTGCTTATAAATCTCTAAAAATCTTTTGATGTTGAAAGTATTCTTGACTATTATTTTTGCTTAATTGATGAATTTAATTTTTGGTAAGCACTCAGCAAGGGGATAGCATAATTCTTGTTTTTGAATTTTATGAGTATTTTAGTTGTTTTCACTCTCGCTAACAATCTGCTAAAGTTCTTATGGTTCCTACCCCCCACCCTCATCCCGCCCTATAGCGCACAAATGTTACCTGAGAGCCATGACTGTTTTTTTTTCACCGTTCACTTCCCCTCGAACTTTACCCTTACTTGAAAATTGCATTTTTACAAAAATGTTTTCCAGGGAAATTCACTACGAGTGGTGCCTAGAGAAGAAGAGGTCGACAGATATAGATAAAGATAGAGAGAGAGAGAGAGAGAGAGAGAGAGAAAGGAGTTAGGAAGAAAGGGAAAACGTGCAGCCCAGGAGCAAAAAATATGAAAACAAATGGCGTTTGATTTTTTTTTTTATTTTCTTTTTCTTGGTGTTCTTTGGTTTTTGGCCAAGTAAACGAAAACTTTGTTTGTTTGGGAATCGGTATAGGGATATGGATGGCAAGCGATTGATGTGCACTTTGTGGTTTTATTTGGTAAATTTGTTCAAGTCAAAGTGCTCAAATGGATTAACTTATAATACATTGATCAAAGTATACATTTTGGTTAAAGCATTTTCAAATGAATTCTATTTCCCTTTTAAACTCTTCCTCTCTCTCTTTCTCTCTCTAGCATAAAAACAGTTCATACTTTGTCCAACGGACGCGGAAGTTAAGCCGCTTATCAGCTTAGCCCCGCTGCCATAACCTGCGGGACATTTGGGTCATTCGCTGACAACCAAATAATAGAATGGAATATATAACCAATCTCTAATATAGAGTTGCATTCATGATGGGTTGTCACTGTCACAGGGAAAGCATCCGGGACAGTGGCAATGGAAGTATATGTACTATGGCTTGCTTGTGTATATATTTTTAGATTAATATTATGGTGTTCTCTGGTGTGGAATTTGCAAAATCTAACCTAAGGCTATTGGAAATATTATTTATGTGTTTTGCTCTTTTAAGTTGATAAACTGATAAATGTAATCAACATGCAGATGGGGGAAAAAAAAGAAGATACAATTTAAATTTTTTAAAGCCTGGTAAATAACCCAGGGGCTATATATAAACACGAGGGCAGTTCGATAAGTACTTCACGTGTTTTCTGGTAATTCTGAAAATTTTTGCGGAATGGTCCGACTTTATTTATCCATTAGAAAATACCATTATTTGGGGTCTTGCAATGGAGGACCTTTTAGCACTGATACTTGCCCTTATTTATCTAAAATTATCTACTTACAATTAGATATAGAATAATTGTTTGAAGAGTTTTAATTTATGATAAATAAAAACAAAATTTTCAGATTTGATAACATAGGAGTTTCTTTAGTGATGGTTTTCTAATATGAATCTGAGATTTCTTAAATTTTTTCGCACCAGCTCTAGTTCTTGAGATGCAGGTAATAATTTAAATTTTGATGTATAAGTAAAACAAAGCCTTAAAGCCGCTTTTCATTTTTTTTCATTGCCTTAGATAGGAGGAAAAATAATCCTTTCTTACGATAGTTTACTTATTCATTTGGAATTCTCATTTTTTCTGTCAAATTTTACAACTTTTACCACTTTAATTTATTTATTGTTGACTTTAAATATAAAATTAATACATAAAACAAAGGCCTAGAAATGTGCTTTAGATTTTAAGCTAAGCAAATATAAAAATAGCTGAAAATCCATTTAATGTTAAACAATAATAATGTGTTAAATCGTATATAATTTGTGCTGTAAATATTGATATATTTATTGTTTTATTATTATTAATCAAATTACTCGTCTATAATCAAAAATTTATGGCTCATGTAAGAAACTAAATTAAATCCAAAGACATGATTCTAATCACTAATAAAAGCTTCGGTGGAAGCAATTTGTTGCATTTATTGAAACTTTCAATTTTGTCAATAGGAGAGTTTAATGAATAAAACGAATTTATGTAGATCTGCCATTTGGTTTCCTATTCAGCCTTTTTGTCAAAGTCAAGCAATCCATCAAATTAATGACATTTAACAATTCCATGGCAATAAAACCAAACATGAAGATGCAATTCTGCATGTGAAAGGGCATAACCAACATGATTTATAATCAATATTTTACCCATCAACACAATAAATGGGAATGCGATTCAACAATCAATGATGGACAGAGTATACAAGGAATCTGACAGATTTGTTTGAAAGTTTTTAAGAATTGATGTGTTCTGTATATGCATGTGTACATATGCCGGTCACAAACTGGAACCCACAAAACCGAATTACAGAGACGAGACGACGCAGGATCTAGATTCTAGACTGAAGAGAATTGTAAAGGGATGCAAGGACCGTTGAGTGCTGGAGTTAAGTGCTCCGTGTAGCAGCAATCATTGTCAGCAAACACCAAGAACTACCGCAATCATTCCCGATTCTCGACCCTCGATTTGGCAAAGTGCAAGGGGCAAAAACAAAAAGCGTTAACAAATTTTTTTTCTCTTTTATGTGTTTTGCTGTTTATATTTCGTCTTCGTTTTTAGTGCTTGCATCCTGCGAAAATCAAATGCAAATGCAAACTAGAGTTGGCATCAATCGAGCTGTCGAATTCCGCCCACAACTCAATGTTCCTTCTCCTTCTCTCTCTCTCTGTGTGTGTCTCCCTTTTGATTTTGGATTGCTGGAATTAATGATGGGTCTTGTGGATTGAGCTTGAGGTTGTTGCTTTTTGTTCTTAGGTTTTTTTTTTTTGGCTTTTTGGGATTCTAAGTGTGTTTTATGTTGAATCAAGTGGAAATTCCATTGATTTGCTTTTCGTTTAAGTGAAAGGAAAACGCACAAAAACGAGTCGCGTTTATAATAATGAAAGGCATGACTGCATACATAGGGATTCCTTATTGAAGCCTACACCAGTCCACAGCAAGTCCACAATCAAGTAGTCATAGCTAAACGAGAACAAATGCAAAAACTCATTTGAGCGAAAAAATCATTTTGCACAAATATTATAGAAAAACACAAAATAAATCTCTAATAAACAAGGCAACGACTTAAATGTTACCCTACATCAAGTAAGCTATCTAAATCGTTTCCGTTTAAGCCACCCTTTAGCCTATGACTACTACAGGGTATTCAAAGCAAAAAGTAACAAGTAATGGCTATCGAAGTGAAAATCTGCTTTTGTCAGCATGTCATTTCAAGGAATAAGTATAAGTAAGATTTGCCTTACTTGTAATTTTAGGCTGCTAGTTCTGTCATTGCTTTGTGTAATCAAATGCAAAATTTATTTAATTAAAGTCCAGAATATTCACAAAAAGCTAGACAAAAGAGATAAAGAGAAAGAGAGTGAATAAAACGAAAGAGAGAGGAAGAGAGGCAAACAGAGGCGACAGTTATCAAATCAACTGGAAACGATTTTAACTAATGAACTTTTCTCTGTCTAAAACTTTTAATTGCTCAAAGAAGAAAACTTAACCTAAAGCAAAGAAAATGAACTACACAGCATAATGCCAGTTGTATATGATTATTAATTATTAGATCAATGTTATAATTTAATTTTATATAAACAAATGAATGTTTTCTTTTTTGAGTTAAAATGAATAACACAATGTCTTATGTTTCTCTCACTTTAATTCATTTTATGCGGCTTAAAACTAATTTAATTAAAATCTTTTATTTAATTACGGCTTTGATTAGCTCATTTTGGTTTGGTTATTGAAAGAGAATTCATAGTTAAATATAAAAATTTGGTAGATTTAAATTATGTGTTGAAAACTATTGCAACTTATCCTTTAATATCTCAATTAAAATGTTTTTAATTGTCTCTAAAAAGCTTTTCCATGGAATTCTATATATAGAAACCCATTTTGGTTTGGCCTAGTCAGCTTAGTTAGTACAGATCATATAGCAATTTAATTCGGCAACATTATGCAAAATAAATTTTTAAAACATAATAAAGAAGTTTTAAAATCTAAATAGAAAAAATTCTTCAATTAAACATTACTTATAGACACTTTTTAAGCTGCAAGGTATACCAAAAAATAAAAGTTTGATGAAATCAATCAGAACTTTTCCAGTCTATTGCATACTCTAAGGCGTAGAACCACAAATACTCCTGCGTACAATAAATTTTCATTTAATAACCAAAAATTTGTGCAAAGTCAGTTAAAATTGTGTGTGTTCTTTTCTTTTTGGTGATTTTATCTTTTAACTTTTAAACTAATTAAAATTTTATTTCATTTTTTGAAACTATAAAAATAAGATAGATAAATTCTCCATCAAATGGTGCATTTTCTGATATTTTCAAAACATACTTTTGAAGATGTCTTCAAATTTTTATGCAACGCATATGAGATACTTTTAAAATTATATATGAACCTCTATGTAATTTAAATCTTTTAACAGCTTTTATGGAAAATAACATAACCACTTGTATTATAAAGTAGTATAAGTTAGTAATACTTGAATTAAGTTAAGTATCCAATATGGTATTTAGGTAGTTCTGAATACATCAACTCATGTCAGTTGAAACAAAATTTGCTGATATTGATCGAAATACTTTATGTTATTCTTTCAAGTACTGTTTTCGAACGAGATTCAACTTTGCTTATAATAACAAAAATATAAAAAAAAAAAATAAAAATATAAAAAGAAAATAAAATAAAATAATATTTTTCTAAAATATATATATTCTTCACTTGGCTTATTTTTGATAATAATTAAAAAATTTATATTCATTTTGCTTACTGCATTTTTCAGGTTTTATATCCATGGTATATAATTTTCAACTTTGAACAGAGAAAACTAGCTTAACTAAGGCCCTTGGCCATAATGGGGTCATTTACCTCATTGGCAACTCAATGGATAGTTTTGGTACTACTTTTTGGTCTTGGTCAAGCAGCAAGAGAAAGTAAGTAGTAGAATTAATGGAACTTCTTTCAATAAATTTTTAAATGTTTTATTGCTTTCCTATAGATCCTCTTAAAGATCCACGTATTTGCGGTCGTCCTCAATGTGAACCGAAAACTTCGAAATTCAATTATGGCGAAGTTCTTTACAAATATGATTACACTGTCTCAGTACGAACAGAATTTGCCGGTTCTGGTGATAATAGTTCCGATTTGTTCTTAAAGGCAAATTTGGATATATTTTTCCCCAAGCCATGTGAGGGCTATTTGCGTATCAATGATGTCAAGCTCTTTGATAAATCAGAAGCCTTCACTGCTGACAATGCCAATTCTGATGGGTTCAATGAGAAGCCCAAGGAGGTTGTTGATTATTATGATACTTTGAATAGTGCTGAAAATAGTTTCGGTGATCAGGACTCTGTAATCAGTGAGGAATACGAGAATCTGCATCCAAAGAGTATGGAATTGTCCAATGATTTGAGGCAGAATCTTTTGCGATTTGCCTATCACGATGGATTGATAAGTGAAGTCTGTCCACTGGAGGTGGAGACAGCCTGGGTATTAAATATTAAAAAGGGAATTTTATCGGCATTTCAAAACACAATGTTGCGTTTCGATGTGGACTTTAATACAACCGAAACGGATGTATCCGGCGAATGTCAAGTTCAATACGCTTTAGATGCAACAGACAGTGTTTTCGTGACCATCAAGAAGACAAAGGATATTGGCACCTGCCGGCATCGGTATGCCACTCAATCAGTCCTGCAGACCACACCATATACCTTTAGGGACGACAAGACCATTTGGCCCATTCTCAATTCACAGAGCTATTGTAATGTAAGTCATAACTTTGATGATGATGACCAATTTGGCTAAACAAGCCATCAATTTTTGTAGCTAACTGTTGACAATAGTGTCTATAAGGAGATCAGCTGCCTGGAAACCCATTTGCTATTGCCATTCTCGAATGCCAGTTCTGGAGCCTTGACCACCAGTCAGAGCAAATTAGAGCTGAAGGGAGAGGAGTCATACAGCATAAGTGAATTCCTAGAGCAAAGTGAGTAATTAAATTTTGGTCCAAGATGAAATACGGGGTCTCAGTTCATCTAATTTGCTTCTACCCCCGCCCCCAGATACCGAGATGATAGAGCGTCGTGCCACTCTTGTTTTTGACCACACGCCACCCGTTAAGCCCACTCATGATGAGATAAAGGCCGCACGTGAACTTCTAGTGCAGATGTGTGCATCGGGCTTCCCAAATATTCAAAGGGAGTTCATTGATGTCTTTACAAATTTTTTGCAAACCGCAAAAAGTTTGAATTACAAAACGCTCTCCACATTATTACAGCGTTCGGCTAGTACCTGTGAGCAGGGAAAGTGAGTAAACTAATAAGATGATGGGGGGAAAAATTGTAAATTGGTGTTTCATTATTTTTCCATAGAAATCATGTGTTGGAATCCCTGCCTTATATTGGCAGTACAGCTTCGTATCAAGTGATGCGGGATCAAATTGTAGCCGAAAAGTTAACCATGGAAATGGCATACAGTTGGATGACCTCATTGTCCTTTATCACACGACCCGATGATGAGACTCTCGAGACTTTCTACACCATCTTGGAGTATGCCAAAAATAAACTGGATCCCGAGTATACCCTGGGTGCCACAGCTGTGGTACATAGCTACTGCAAACATCACGCCAATTGTGAAGAGAATTTGAAAGTTCAGCAAATTGTCAATTTGCTAGAGACCGAATTTCTAAGTCTCTATCAAAAGTATCGTGGTGAACGCAAGCAACGTGAACGACTTATTGTATTGCTAAAAGGTTTGGGTAATATTGGGGCCATTTCTGAGAAATTTGCTCAGCATTTGCAGAGAATTATCAAGGATAATAAGAAGACACCTGTGGAGATACGTTTGCAGGCTGTTTTAGCCTTTCGTCGTGTAGATTGTCTTAAATATCGCAATTACTTTTTGGATAGCTATGGCGACTATACTCTCAATTCGGAGTTACGTATCTACAGTTATCTACAGACAATGCGTTGCCCCGATTATATATCAATGGCCACCATTAAATCCATATTGGAGCATGAGGAAATCAATCAAGTTGGCTCATATGTCTGGTCACATTTAAACAATTTGGCTCGATCCAATTCCCCGGTGCGTATTGAAGCACAAGGTTTACTTCTGAATGATGAATTATCGGAGAAATTCAAATTGGATATACGAAAATTTTCTAGAAATTATGAGCATAGTTTGTTCTTTGATGAATATAATTTTGGTAAGTTTAACATATTAATAATAACACAGGACGTTAATTTGAGAGGTGTCCCTAACTAATTCGGATATGCTGATTCCGACTGCATACTCGGTTTTTACCTATTACGTCTAGATTTTGTGAAATCAGGGGATTTGGGGTTGGAAAATAGGCACCCAAAAGTATACTATAGAAAGTTGTAATTCTTTTTTTTTTACATTTTTTACAAATTTTAGAATATTTTTCTTCCTTTGCAAATAATTTGTTAGATGCTTTCTATTCCACTAATTCTTTAAAATTAAATAGCAGCAAATTCTTTGAATCCCTATAGCATACTTTTTGGTTTAAATTTAAGTCATTTTAGAACCATATCCAAAGTTTATGATTGTATGCATTATATCAAAGAAATACCCCATTGATATTTTGGAAATTGCTTTTAAATATCACACCTTTTAAATAAATAGGTTAAAATAATAATGTTTTCAGTATAATATTATGTTTATATTTCACAATAAAATATTGCATATGAGGTCATTTTGAATCTTTTCAACGCATTTGACGTAATGGACAAAAACTAAGTACAGGGCCGCAATCAGCACTCCCCAATTACCTTAAAAATGTCGGCCTGTGTAATTAACAGATAAATAATAAATTCTATTTTTTAGGTACCACCACGGATGCTAATCTTATATTCGGCACTGATTCTTATCTTCCGCGAATTGCCAGTGTTAATTTTACAGCAGATCTTTTTGGTCAATCAGTTAATTTCTTTGAGTTTAGTGCACGAGCCGAAGGATTCGAAGAGTTAGTATCTCAAGCCTTTGGACCAAAGGGTCCCTTTAATGGTGAAATTCTGAGAAAGAAACTCTCCTTTCTGAATCGCTGGTTGGGCAATGAAAGTGCAGAGGAAGACGACACTTTGGAGAATCTTTTAAATTTGGATAATTTACGTTTGAAGAGGAAGGCCCAACAGGGCTCAACTGCAGCTGGAGTTGAGGAGGACATTGATGATGATGCTGACTACACTTTCGAGGAAAGTCTCAGCGGCGGAAAACGTTCGAAACGCGATGCTCCTCCTACCAGTGGAAGGCAACAGAGTATTGAAAATAATGTGGATAAATTGGGTTACAAGCTAAAATATGACTACAACAATCCAAAAGCTCAGTTTGGTTTACGTGTCTTTGGCAATGATTTGCGTTTCTATAGTGTTGAATCCATGCTTGAGGTGATGGCTTTGGCCCAGGAATTCAATCCCTTCCATCAGGCCCAGAAGGTTTTGTCTGGCAAGGAATTCACTTACACCAAGTCAAGAGTATTCCTAGATGCAGCTTATAGTGTGCCCCTGGCAGTAGGATTACCATTGGCCATACATGCGTTTGGTGCCTCATCGGTGGATTTACGTATCTCGGGCAATCTTGAGCAAGTAGATCCTGTTACGGATTGGCATTTCGATGTACAGGGCAGATTTAAGCCATCCGTGTCAATAGATGTCATCACAACAATGCAAACGGATATGTTTTGGGGACAATCTGGCATTAAGGTCAAGAGTAATTTATACTCCAATTCGGAAGTGGAAGCCAAGTTAAAGGTGCGCGGCAGAAATTTAGTTTCCTTCTCATTCAATCTGCCCCAAGATAAGAATGAAATTTTCAGTGCCCGCTCCGAGCTGCTTGTAATAAGACGCGATGAGGAACTACCCCAACCGGGCATTGAAAAACGTAGCTCCAACTCCACCTGTACTTGGCCAGTTCTCGATCAAGCCATTGGCCTGCAAATGTGCTCCCACTATAGTGTGCCCGATCTGAGCAATGCTACAACAATTTATCCCTCACTTTTGCTTTCGGGTCCTTTGAACTTTAGCTTGATACTGAAGAAATCCGATTTGACGGCCAAGAAATATGCCTTTGAATACAAATGGGATCAACTGGAGACGGATAATCAATTCTCTTTGGTATTTACCACGCCCGGATCAAAGGTGCCACGTGTTTTGTTGGCCAACGTTACGAGTGTCCCGAATGCCTTCAATGCTTCGGTGGCCTTTGTTAATGGGGCAAGTAGAGCCTCTGCTGGTTGCAGTTACGATGGCAATCCCGACTATAGACGCTTGGATGTCTACTTGGATACAAATGGCAATCGTTCATTGGACCTGGGTATGGAATTGAGACGTTATCAGGATTTCACTGCCTGGATCTATAAGCCACGCATGCTTTTGGCTGTTAATGGTATCAATATAACTGGTCTAGTGGGTTCCATAAAGATCAATGAGAAGAATGGCATCAAACAACATGATGTTGAGCTATCTTTCGAGACCAGAAAACTTCAGGCAATGGTCAGTGGCAATGTGGTGCAGAGCGAAGTAACCACTTCGACAAATATGACCATTAACTATAGGGTAAGCCAAAGAGGAAATCTAAGTTTTATCTAGACTAATACTAATTATTTTCCATAATAGTTCCAGGCCAATAAGATTGAAACCATTAACTTTGCTGGACGTCTGGTCAATAATGGTGATAGATCAAAAACCGAATATCGTGGCAATATGAAATTACGTACCTCAGCATATCCCAAGCTCAATTTTGCTTCAAATGCCACATGGCTGAGTCTGCAGGGTCACACCGAAGGCATGATCACCTACAATAATGCACCAGACTATACAAATCCCAATTATACAAGTTTGATACGTCTAATCTTTGCTCGTTCCCAATCCGAAAACATGGCTGAAGCGTCCAAGACAAGAGCAAGTCTGGAACTTAAATTACCTAGATCGAAAATCGATTATCGCATTTTGGTGAAACATGAAGAGCGGAATAAAAATGGCACTGAACATAATGTGATAGTGGGTCTAAAATATGCTCCAGAAAAAGAAGTTACGGGGCTCTTTTCAGTTCACTTGCCTCGTCGTCAACTCTTTGCCATTGATGCCTATATGAATGTAACAGTGCCTGAGTTTAATTCATGTACGGCTAGCATAAAGGTCAATGAGAAGGCTGTAAAAGATTATATAGTAAGTTCTCAAAGGAATAACTAAATAATGGAACTTAATTAAAAGTTGGTTTTCTTTTTTTATAGATCTACATAAATGGTTCCTGGTTCACGGGACACTCCATAGCCATTAAGGGCAACTACAAGGATCGCAGTTCCAGGGTTCAAGCTTTGCATCATTTGAAAATGATAGTGGAGAGTCCTTCGTTTGAGACTACTTCCCTTAATATAGTCTATCGGCGCAATCAACTATTGATCTTTTATGATCTGCAAGCCAAATATGGTAAAGATCCATATGGAGTGACCATACAATATGCCGCAAATGCTCACAATCGCAACTCGAATGCTGAAGTGCGTTTCAAGGTCAAAGAGAGGGACTATTGGATCAATGCCAAAGTGTTGTCAGAGCAACCGAAACTTTTGCAATTGGAATTGCATGTAGACAAGTAAGTTGAATTTCAGTGAAAACTTTGCCAAAATTTACTTAAAATTTATTTTCAAACAGAATACGCGATGTCCATATCAAGCTGGGCCTGCTGAATATAGAGAAACGCAAAGAATTGTCATTGGAATTGAAATGGGATGCCAATCGAGATCCTACCCAACGTTTGGGTCTTCTAATTGAATACAATAATCCAGGCACTAAGCACTATGATGGCAATGTGATGCTTACCTATCCGGAACGTACTATCAATTGTGGCTTCAATACCTATACGGGAGGACCAAAATATTATGGCAAGGCTCATGCCTCGTGGAGCATCACGGAGGTGATTGAATTTAGCTATGATGCCGGCATAATGCCAGGTGAACATTTGCACAATTGGATACATGCAGAGCTAAGTACACCCTTCGAGGGTTGGCAGACAAATAGTTTACGCGCTGGTGTCTACAATATGGATAACTTAATCTTGATCAACTCCACTCTCTTCTGGGCTGACGATCAGACTTTGGAATTGGGTTACAAGAGCGATTATGATATACGCGATCAATTGGTGAGCTTTGACATACGGTTTGGCATCAATAGCACCATCAAGGATATACCCACCATTAATATAAAGGCCAAGCATTGGCAAGATAATAGCAAAATAGACACCGATCTATATCTAAGATATAGTGGACAAAATGAGACAATCAATACCTACAACATCTTATCCAAGTGGGAGTTTTTGCGCAATCAACGCTACAAGAATGTTTCGGGTACAATGCAATTGATAAGCCCCTTCGAAGGGTATCGTAAGGGTGGCCTAGCAGCCGAATTTATGCTCAACGATCAGCGTCAAGTGAGCGGAGCTGCCCAACTTGGCTTCGATATAAGACAATTCACCCTGACCATGGATGGGTATGTTAAGAAGTTCACGGATAATATGCTGACCATTAATATAACCACACCGCTGGAGAAATTCCGTACCATAAATGTGCGTTTCGGCCTCAATGAGAAGAAACGTCATGCTGTGGCAGAGGTTCGAGCACCAACAGCAGCTCTGGGAGCCGAAGCATTGGCCGATATTAAGAATCTGCTTGATTTCGATGTTAAATTGAGTGTGGCCACGCCCATAGAGAATTTCCATCAGGCAGCATTATTTGCCAAATTCAATTCGGAACGTGTGGATATGCGAGGCTTGTGGAATAATTCAACTCTCGGTTTCACTGGAGTCTGGCGTATGCATAATATCACCGATTTTGAGTATTCTTATTTGGTTTTTACCCCACTGCCTGGTTTCGAGGAGAATGGTTTTATTGTTCAACTGTTGCATAGGGATAACTTTATTTTCCACTTGCATGGCAAACTTTCACAATATAAATTGGGCGCCAAGATCAATGGCCATCCCATGTCAAAGTTGATTAATCAATTGGGTAAAAGTAAATTGAAGTTGGAAACGTTCTACGATGAAGACTTTAGTCCAGCAATTGCTGAGGATATTGATGAGCTTGAGGCGAATGAGAATTATTTCGCTTACCATGTTGACTTTGAATTGGATTCTCTAGTCTGGGACACTATAGTGGGAGAAGGTGAAATCGAAGAGATTGTTGATTTATATCAAACTGTGGGACATATTCAATTACCACAGGGTCGCATCGAATTCAAGGATCGTTTGCATTACCCTGACTATATCAATGTACTGAATGTCTTGAGTGTGACCACTCCCTTTAATGTGGCTAAGGATTTGAAATCCATATTTGAGTATCATGTCGATTTGCAATTCAATTCGTTCTATCAGCGTATTGAATTTGAGGTTCATGATGCTTTGGATAAACTGCAGGAAATGGGTTTCCAATTGAACTATACCAAAGTGGTGGATAATGTCAAGCCAAAGGCCCATAATGTCCAATTGAAATTGATTACTCCCTATGAGCTATTACGTGAAATCGATATCAATGGCAGATTGGAATTGGATGATGTGGCCTATAAGGGAAACATTACTTCAATCACTTCCCATACCCATCTATCTCTAGCTGCTGCTGTGGAGGTAAACTAAATTTATAAACTTATTTTTACTTTAAATAAATGTTACTTACTTTGGTAGAATGAAGACAACTTCTTGGAGACTTCAGTGGGTATTCTATTGGAAACGGATGTCATTCCGCATTATGCTTGTCAGGTGTACTTTAAAAAGGATTTCTCAGCTGTCGACAATCTTATAGATATACGTTTTGAGGTCGCCGATAATGGCACTGTAAATAAGGTAAGTTAGTTGCTAATTAACTAAATTTCTTTTGGTCTGAAGATAATTTTGTTTTAGCTACAAATTGAAACTGATTGGCATACAAATCCAGCGCATTTTATCAATGCCAATGGCAAAGTTCATACTACCATGTTGCCCTTCCAATTGGCCTCTACCTCCATACTGGTCACCAAAGGACCAAGTCCCCAACTTAACTTTGATCTTAATTTCCTCAGTCGCAATGGTCAGAGTATTGCTTATGGCACAAGAGCCAGCAAGAAGCAGGATGTCTTCAATGTGGAAATATGGACTCCAATGAAAAACTATCGCAACATTTCGATGCATGGCACACTTATACGTAATAGCCGGGATGCTCAGCGATATGATGTGGTCGGTAATCTCTATAGAAACATGGCCACCTACGGCATTTCAGGAGCTGTGCGTATGGCCGATACTCTGCCCATTGATGTCACGTTGCGGGTTCAGCCCAAAACTGGAGGACGCGATGGTGTCATTGAGTTGAATATCAATGAAGCGGGATCAAAGAAAATACGCTTCTCCTTCAGTGCCATTGAGGATGGCAAGATGTGTCAGATATCGGGTGGCTATAGTGTTAGCGAGACAAACGGAGCCATGGACTTTTCGGTGCTGGTTGAGAGTACAGAACCGGAAATAGCACGCATTAATTTCTACGGCAATCTGAAGCCTGTGGAGCAGGGTAGATTCATTGGCGACATTAATCTGCAGACCCCATGGAAAGAATTGGGCATTGAGACGGTGCATCTCCACTCCGATGTGGGAGTCCGAAACGATGGTGGCAAAATAATTGGCGAATATAAAATTGGCAAGCACATTGGACGCGGCAGTTGTCTATGGTCATGGATCCTGAACGAGAATCTGCAATTGGTGCTAGAGAGTTATATGGAATGCCCGAATGCCAAGCCCAGAATTGTTCATGCCAGTGCCAAGTATCTAAATCCGGGCAAATCTTTCCTGCAACTTCAGACTGGGGGACGCCTGAGTGTTGACTCCAAATGGAATCTCGATGTGAATGGTAGTTTGCAATTTAAATCACAGGATGACTTTGCCTTCGGTGTCCTCACCCAGTTGCCCCTGCCAGTGGGCGATCATCATCAGTTATCTGCTCTATATAGAGGTAATATTATCAGTAAACAATTCAAGGATCCCAATCTCTTCGTCGAGGGCAGCTACGAGGCTTTGCAGGCTAAGCGTAAGCTTCTCACCCGTCTCTCATATCGCAATGCCACAAATGATCTGCAGGGATTGGCCCATGTGGAATGGGGATTAATCCAGAATCTATCGATTGTCGAAGGAGACTTCGAACTGCAGCGCAAACAGGGTGTGAGGAGGGAGTTCCATGCCAAATTGATTACACCACAATTCAAGGATGAACACACTTTCGCTCTCACTGGACACTATGACCTGGCCAATGCCGATTATCATAATTTGGTTTGTGCTCTGGCCTATCCAGCCAGTCGTCGTATATCAGATTTGGATGTTTCCTTCAGTTCATTGACCAATATGCATGGAGTTTTTAACAGTACCACGCCCTTCCTCAATGTCACTTGGTTCAAGACTGACTTTGAATTCACCACAAAAAGGTGAGACAACAAAATGAAATTGTAAAAATCTACATAATCTACATTATCTTTTTCCAATTTCCAGTGGTCGCAGTTATCGCTATTGTCGTTGCCATTGGCCCAAGGATAGCGCCTATTTCAAATTGCAGAGCACCTATGATAGCGATAAAAATAATGTCAATCACAATTTGAATGGCAATGTTGAAATTGAAGTTCCTCTAACCACTCGTCATCGTGCCGACATTGTCTATGGGCTACAAAAGCGTCAAAATCTGGATTCTGGTAATGTGAAAGTGGTTTACAATGAGCAACAAATTCTCGATGGCAAATACAAGCGAGTGGAACAGCAAAAACATCCCATCTATAAGGACACTACAGATATTACCCTAGAGAACGATATGAAACCATTGGGCATACATTATGTGAATACAAGGGACATACGCGATCCAAGTGGACTTCGAGACATTAAGCACATTGAGGTCTATGAATTGCGTAATACACAGAATTTCAATTTGACTGGTGAATTGCATACGAGAGCCACAATCAAGGAACAGGAATTCAAGGTGGTGGCCATTCACCCAAATCGAGCGGTTGTCTTGACCACAAAATACGAAGATGTCAGCCCTGAGGTGGTTAGACAGCATACCAAACTGGAGTTATCGGAAACGGCTTGGATTGGTTACAATTTGGAATTGGGCAACTTTAGTAGGGTAAGTCATATGAGAAATAAATCTAAGAGCATTAAGTTTTAACTTATTTTTTCTTCAGTTTGGCAATGAATCCCAAAGCTTTGCCTTGGAAATCTTTTATCCCAAACGCAATCTGTCGACTAGTGGTGCGTATTATGTCACCGATAATCACTTCAATTCCGATTTGTCCTTTAAATGGGCTGGTAAGGATTACTACGAGCAACCCCAGGCCATACGCAGCAGATTGCAATGGACCGCTGAGCCATTGGCCAAAGGAGATCGCGATCATCAGACATTTGCTTTGACCGTATCACATCCATATCTCGAGAAGGATATTGATTGCAAGGCCACATATTATCGTGGCCTGGTGGACTTGCTGAGAACTCATTTGACCATCAACTATTCAAACGAGCCGGATCAATTGATTGTCTTGGGTGCCCAACTGAAGGATCTGTATCATCAATTGGGTCACACGAATTACACCTTCAAGTTCTATGGTCAACATGAAGCCTCCCAATTGGATGTCCAACTGAATGGCACATTGGCAGCCCGACCCTCGTACTATAAAACCGAATCGAATGCCCACTACAAACGTGACATATTCCCAGCCAGATATGGTAAATTTCTGGCTCTCCTCGATATGAACAAAAAGGAATTGGAATACGAGCGACGATCACCTTTCCACACGGTTCGTTTGTGGCTATTGCCAACTATCAAATACCCTCTATATGGTCTGAATGCAACTGTTTGGGATACCCCGGATACAAATCATTCGGGTTATGTCTACGTCGACTTGGCCGAACGGTATGCTCGCATGGACTTCAATTTGACCGAAGATGCCAGCCAGAATCTACAAATGGTCGGCTATATTCCGGATACTCGTAGTGGTTATTTGGATATCTGGAGAAACTATGAGGAAATACGCATTATAGATGTTAGCTCGTATCTGAAAATGAATCATTCACGTTTGATAACTGGTCGCTTCCATTGGCGACCCACCATCAAGAGTGAATTGAAGCAGAAGATCAGTGGCGTAGGCAATTCCATATATAACTCCTTCTCGGATGGCATTGATTTTTGGATTAAATCTGTCTACACGGAATCGGTGGAATCAGTTGGCGTTGTTTGGAATACGGCCAAGGAATATAATAAGCCATTCATTGATGATATTGGTCAGTTAAGTGTTTTGGATGAAGACTTGGAGGATCTACGTCTATTTGTCAATCAATCGTATGAGGCCAATGATTTCTATATCAAAGATGTGGTCAATTTCACATTGACCATTCTCGATGAGCTGGCCATACGCGATCATATTGAGTCACTACCGAAAATCTTCTCCGAATTATGGCAAGCCATGGGTGATTCGGGTAAAGCTCTACGCAATAGCATTGTCTGGCTAATAGAGACCATTAAGACCACCTACAATAATCTGTTGGTGGCTGTTAGCCGTTTCTTCCATGGTGAGAGTTTGACATACATATCAACGCTTATGGAGAAGGGTATCGAGAAGTATGACAAATTTGTTAAGGAACTGCATATCAAGTTTATTAAATACATTGAAAACTTGTGGCACAAGACCTGGACATTGGCCGAGAATCATTGGAAGAATGTGCTAAAACGTTTCGAGCCGCATATGTTTAAGTTTATAAGTTTCGTAGAGACCACAGCCTGGGATCTGAGCAAAGAAGTTTTCGATTTCATCTATAAGCGTACCAATGAACTAGCCGAATCGCCGTATTTCAATAAGGTTTCCAGTTTCACAGCCGATGCGGAACGTTTATACCGCGATTTCAAGGCCAATGATGCCATTACAAATATCAAAAAGTATTCAACTCTAGCCTGGAATTTTATCAAAGAGAAATACTTTAAATTGGTGCCATTTGGTGCCGAGTTGAATGAAGTGCTTACCGAAATCTGGCAGGAATTGAAGGAGCTAGAGAAAATTGAGCAAGTGCAGCTTATGGTGCAAAAGTATTATGAAATTTTGGCCCGTCTCGATTGGATAGCCGATGAGTTGCAATTGGAACATCGTTTGCATCAGATTTATGGTTTGTTGAGAAATAAATTCCGCAACTATGCCATGAATGCCCTAGAAACGGCCGACATGTATAGGGAGGCAAAGACGAAATTTGTTTTTGATCCCGAAGTGGGTGTTATCGATTTGGAGCAAAAGCTACCCATGTCCTGGCATGCCTTCAATGAGACACCCAAATTTGAGGAGATACCCGAATATAAGGTTTTGTCGAAAGTACAATCATTCCTATCGGAAACAAATTCATCCATAATCATGAAGCTTTACAATATGAGAGCACATTTGGATCCCAAGACCTGGTTGCCACCTTATTATTGTAAGTATTTTGAACTTTTGTGTATAGACTATAACTAAAGGATATATTATCTTTCCTTCAGCACGTGCTTTGCTTATTGACTCCCGTCATTATATGACATTCGATCAACGTTTTGTGGGCCTGAATTTGAACTATGAAGAGATCACTAATGGTAGACGGAATCCTCAATGCAGTTATCTCTTGGCTCATGATTTCTTCAGGCGAAACTTCACCCTGCTCTTAGAGCCAGGAGTAAGTTGAAAAGAAATTGACTTGAAAAATTTCTAATGACCTTTTTTTAGGCCCAGCCACAAGCAGGACGTGTTAAGGAAGACTTCTCCACACGCAAGTTGAGTTTCATAGCCAATGGGCAATTAATAGAAATTGATTTGGGTACAGATGTAAGTTTTTAAACTATAATCTTTTATATATAATAATGTTTATATATCTTCAGCATATCAGCATAAATGGCAATCCTCAGCCAGTGTTGCCTTTGAAACTGGATGCGGTTACCATTTATCGAGAATTGGATATTCTATCCATTATCTCTGATACTCAGTTCAGTTTGCATTGCAATGTTCAATTCGATCTTTGCTGGTTCGAGGTTAGCGGTTGGTATTTCGCCAAAACAGCTGGTCTATTGGGCACTCTAAACAATGAACCCTTCGACGAGTATACCATGTCGAATAGCCTAATCACGAATCAAACTCAAGAGTTCACGGATTCATGGAGTTTGCAGCATTGCAAGCAAACACAAACAGCCAAGAGGCAAGAAGTCAGCAAGGAGGTTAACGAATTGTGTCACAGTTTCTTCCGCACGGGAATTCTGTCGGCCTGTACTGCTGTACTCGATCCCACGCCTTTCTATGAAATGTGTCTCGATCTGGGCATGAAATCTCAGCCCATACGCAAGGATCATCCCGCTGTGAAGGGAGCATGTGCTGCTGCATTGGCCTACATTGAGACCTGTACGGCCATGAAAGTGCCCATGCGAGTTCCCACACAATGTGTTTTGTAAGTGCCACATAAACATTTTAATATTTAATATTTATGAGAAACTTAATGAGATTACTTTTCTATATAGCTGTCAGTTATCAAATGGTTCGTATGTGCCAGAGGGAACTTTCATGGATTTAACTGCCGCTGATATACCAGAAAGTAGTGATGTTGTCTTCATAGTGGAGGCCAAGGACTGTAATGCCAATTTGAAGGAATCAAAGAACATCTTAAGCGTAGTCTCCAGCATTGATGAGCAATTGCAGGCAGCCAAGTTGACCAATAACCGGTAAGTAGTTGGGAAATCTTATCGAGAAAAAGAAAAGGCTTTGAACTTGACCTTTCTTCCCTTAGCTATGCTGTTGTGGCCTTTGGCGGAGCTTCACCGTATGAGAAACAGCGTACTATAATCTATGAACGGAATGTGTTTACCAGCAAGCCAGAGCAATTGGTCAATTACTTTGATCACATCAGTACGGGTAATAATGGCAGCAGTGACATCACTCAGGCCATTCATGCCGCTGCTCAATTGAATTTCCGTCCGGGTGTATCGAAGACCTTCATTCTCTTATCCTGTAGCAGCTGTGCGGCAAAGGATATGCGCTATGATTACACTTCCATTTTGCAGTATATGCAAGAGGAGGGTGTCAATTTGCATATTCTAGCCGACACAGAATTCGATTTTGAACGTACACGTAAATTGCGTCACTTCTTCGGCTTGGATCGCGATTTGGTCTACTCGAAGCGTTTCCCCGAAGGAGATGCGGAGACACGCAAACAGGTCCACATACCGAAGAGTAATCTGGGCATATGCACTCCTTTGGCCCTGGAGACTGGCGGTTCAGTGTTTAGTGCCCGGAAATTGGCACCAGAACGCAAATATCCGATCAAACGATTTGCCACCATATTCGCCAAACGTGTGGCACAAAGTGCCACGCCCAGTAGTAAACAAAGATGCGAGTGCTCCGCCTATAATACGGGAGTGGCTTATGTATCTTGTTCGCCCCGGTCATTGCCCGAGGAGAATGGAAGTCTCGATGAATATGTGAGTAGAAAATATGCCTCGGCATTTCGAAAATTTATCTAATTGTATAATTTCAGGATGATTTCAATGATTGGGAATGGGATGACGAAGAACTGAACGATGCAGACTAAACAGAAACTTCTGTTTAATTAGTTCATATTAAACGATTAGTTAGTTAGTTTAGTTATGTGAAAGCGAAATGTAAAGTTTTTTATAATAATAATGATACACACACACACCAACAACCACAACACCATACATAACCAAATAAACTACATATAAATATTTTGTAAAAAAAAAAAAAAAGAAAAACTCTTCGATATTTTTCACATTTCAAGTATTCATAAAGTGAATAGATTTATTCAAGAACTTGAGAACCTTTATTGATTGTGTAGTTTATTATCCCAAATTTTTATTCAGAATTATCGCATTCTTCCCCAAATTTTATTTTAAAATAAGTTTGAGTATGAACTTTCTTCGTCAGTTTTCAGAATTTCTGTTTTCTCTTTATTTAGTTGCGATTCCCAACTAGTGTGAGCGTTGAGGACATGATATGGCCATGATTAAAAATCTTAAAAATTGGTAAGATTTATTGACCTCAAGCCGGCTTAAACCCAGTTTACATTATTTCTTAATTTTTGATTTGTGCTTTAAGCTCAGTTACTCCGCCCTAATGCAATTTGTTAGAGATCAATAATGATAGAAAATAGTATTTGTAAAATAAATCAAGTTAGGCGGTAGAGTTAACAAATAGTTTTTGGGAAGGAAGTTTCTTGGGAAAAGTAGAATTAGTTGGTATCACATCAAGAAAATTTGTTATTAAGACCGGAAATACGACATTTTTTACTTAGATTCGAAGTTTTTAGGAAGTTTTCTATCAAAGAATAACTTCAACGCATCTAATACTACTTTTGATTTTTTTTTAATATCCAAAGGTTAAGGTTCTTCCAGGTTTAGGTAAAGTGTGTCCAAATAGAAAAATAAACCCATTATTAAGATTACTTATTTTAGCTTTAAACTAAACTGTATTTCTTTTCAAGGTTACAAAAAAAAATATATTGGCAAGAAAGGTTTTCCATTTTACCCCACCAGTACATTTTCTTTTAAATGAAATAAATCTTCACTGTGTGAGTTAAAACAATGTTTAGTCTAAACTTTAGACTCTTAGCTAGACTTTATGTCTTAAGTTAAATAGGGTAAAAAATAATGTTGTTCATTAACTCTTTACCAATTTATTGATACGATTTTTTCCATGTAATAATAATAATAATAGGTTAGTGCAATTGAAAAATTCATTTGTTCAATTGGTTTAAAAAGATTGCATTCAACAATGTTTTTTATACCCTTGATAAAAGGGTATATATAATTTTTGGTAACCAGTGTGCAAAGCAAAAGAAGGAAGCATTTCCGACTCCATCGTATCGGGTCAATGTATTAAAAAATTAGTCCAAAATAATTAAATATGTTTTGCATTAGTTAAGCTTTTAGTCCTTTCTCTAGCATAAATTCTACTTTCTAGATTAAATGTTTTTCGTTCTGTAGACAAAAACTAACGCAAAAAAATTGGAAAGCCATAAAGTTTCGGTACTCACAAAGTTAGCCTGGCCCATTCAGTTTCTATTATGCAATGAACCGAATTTTTACATTTCCAATGCCAATTTCAATTACGATCTCTATGCAACTAGCATCCTCTAACATTGTAGGCACCCAACTAAAATAAAATGAGACATGAGACATGCCTGACCAGTTTTGAGTTTCCACTTCAAATTCAAGCCCATTGCCTGGCATGGGCCATGCCCATTTGGTTCATTCATTGTTTGTGCAAATCCCAGAGAGTCTGACGATGATTAAAAGTGGTCAAACAGCCTGTTGCAGATGGTAACTGACTATGACTATCACTTTTTTGCTAGAGTTGCTGCTGTAACTACTCCATGGTTGACGGAAGAAACTGCAGAACTCTCAAGTACGGGTAACAACCTTAACCCCAAACCTGGGCCAGTTTCCCCATTCACTTTGCAACTTGCCACTTGCCACTTGCCACTTGATATCGCCACCACTAGTTGAACCCAATTTTGTTGATATAGCATTTCCCGAATCATAATGAAAATTATGCGAGCCAAATTGTAATATAATACTTTCTATTTCAATGTTATGGTTACATCAACTCTCCTGGCAAAAAAAACAACAAAACAAAAAAAAAGAAAAAAACACAAATGAAAATCTTTCACTTTTTTCTTCTTTTCTTTATATCTGCCCAAGAAAGTATATAAAGCGGCAGACAGAGGGCAACTGTTCGCATTGGTTAGGCGAGTTCCGGCAAGATAACGACAAAGACTCAGCTGCATCTGAAAATGTGGAGATTTGTAAGTGAAAGACTTTAAGCAATTCAAATCCAATTTCAATGACCATTCCAATTATCCCTTTTGCAGCTGTTAATCTGTAGCTTACACTTGATTTATGCCTCAGATCATGGAGGCGAAGGCATTGGGGACGGCCACTATGGAGCAAGTGGTGGGGGAGGAGGCGGCGGCGGTGGAGGACATTATCACCATCAGGATACGCCCACAACATATTCAGAAATCTCTAAGCATGTACCCGTACATGTTATCGAGAAAATTCCACTCCCTATACCCCATCCAGTGGCCGTAAAAGTGCCAAATGTCATTCATTTGCAGATACCAGAACCCTATGCCGTTCATGTGCCTGTCCAACAGGAGATTCAGGTGCCAGTCTATAAAATTGTACCAGAAATCACAGAAAAAAAGATACCCTATACAGTGGAGAAACCGTATCCGGTGGAAATCGAGAAACCCTATCCCGTTGAGGTCATCAAACAGATTAAAATTCCGGTGCCGAAACCGTATCCAGTGCCAATAACCATCTACAAACACGTGTTGCATAAGGAACACGGTTGGTAATCGATTCGACGAGTATTAAATAAGTGTCCCTTAGGCCAGTTAAAAGATTACTTCATCATCTAATTTAATAAGTATTGTAAATTAAAAAAAAAAAAAAGTTGTGCAACAAATTATATACGATTATAAATACTAAATTGTTCCTTTAGCCAGTTACTTTGTTTTACTATTAATAGGAATTGCTTTTAAAATTATGAAATTGAAATTGAATTTCTGGGAACCGAAAAATTTTATTTTAAATTTTGTTACTAACTTTAACTTATTAAAATGTCCGCAATCTTGAAAATTGAAAAAAATATTATTTAAATAGACTTTGTCAAATTCTTATGCGTTTAAGTACCCATGTACATAAATATTAGTCGTAAATATAGGCAACGATTTTCACAAAACTCAAAATATAAAAATAATTAAATTGCAAAACCCAAAAAAAAAAATTCCAATTTGACGAAGACATTTAAAGTAGTTTTTATTAAAATTTTATTATATTTATGTAAGAACTTACTTTAGAATCCAAAGATGTTATGTAACTCGTATATTAGGTTCGTCTTTATGCATTTTATTTTATTTTATATTCTTAGCGATTGGAGCTAAGGTTGCATAGAGTAAAAAATTAGCAAAAAAAATATATTTTTAAATAAAATTATGAAGACCGCACCTAAAATTGTGAGTTATTTGAAGAGATGAAATCTTTTTTCGAAAGCAGAGTTTATAGTTCAAACTTTTCGAAAGGGTTCGGAAACAATTGGATAATTTTTTTTAAAAGAGTTGAATCAAGTTTCAAAATTCAATGCATGGAAAGGAAAGTTTTTGGGTGAAAACCAACCCATCGTATTAACTCGTTTGGTGTGTTTTTTAACATGAAAATTCAAAAACTATTAAGCATCTCAAAAGTCAAGATTTATTGGCAAAATAGAGACAAAGGCAATGTTGGGCTACTGCCATATTGGGCGCTGGGTTCATTTAGAATTTAAATTTAAATTAAATTTAAAAAATGACTATTTAATTAACCAAATAAAATATAACTTAGTAATTGACTAACCTTACCTTTTACCTGAAATTTATAGAGTTTTTTGATCTTGATAAATTTTATTTCCAATTATAAGATTTTAAATTGAGTGCCAATTTATTTTTCTAAAGTATTTGGGTGATTTGTAAGGTATTTTGTAAGCTAATAAAACAAAATTAATTTAATATGGGCAATTCTCCAAAAAGTCAACCAACGGCGAAAATATTAACATTTCTTTTTAATGTTTTTATTAAGAAACAATCAAGTTTAACTAAAATAAATAAAATGTCTATTTATGCATAACCCTCTATAAAGAAAAATCACATCCAAAGTCGAATAATTAAATATAATTAAACAATTAAAATATAATTATAAACAATAGTTTAAGAAGTCGAAAAAAGTTAAATTCCAAAGGATCGCTGGCATCTAACTATACACATAATAAAATTACTTGCGCCGGATTTTTTTTTTAAAACTTAATATAAACTAATTACATTAAATATCCTTCTTGAGGCAAGCAGCTTTTTTTTTTAGAATTTCTTATAAATATTTTGGCATATCTTGACTACAATAAAAAATAATTGATGAAAAGAAAAATTGGAATTCATACTTTTTTGTTAAATTTTCAACATCCTTAAACTAAACTTTGCGTCTAATTTAATAAAGATTTAATAGAGGTTAATCCTTTGAATCAGCACAAAGAAACTAATTGGAATTGAATTTCATATTTTTTTTTAAATTTTCAGCATCCTTAAAATACATTTTGCATTTAAGTAGAAGCCAAGTTGAATAAGATTATTTTAAAGACAGCACAAAAAATATTTGACTCAATTTTGTTCTCACACTCATAAATGGTGATGAAATAAATACTGTTGGGCTTAGATTTAAAAAGGACTTTTTAGAGGACCGTTGAAAGCTTGTGATTTATATTACAAGGATATCTATGATGCTTATATCCCTGTATAAAAACCCAGACAAAAACCTAAGAATCTTGTTTCAAAAGGTTTGAAACGTTGCGCCACAGCTTTTCTATATACTATAGCTTTTTGTTTGGGAGCTTTAACTATGTTTGAATAATGGCGTTAAGGTGCGTATATACCATCAGAGAGTACAGATTGACTTGTGCTAAAATGTATATATATGTATATATATATTTTAATATGTGTAAATGTATGGGTGTGTTGTATATACAGGCTAAGAAAGTTCGTTAAACTTTGGTGAATGGCTTGATGTTGTACCTAGTGAGGCAGTTTGACTGAATGACTGACTGACTGGCTGACAGTCCTACTGCCTATTGCTGGCTTTGCTAGAAAAAAAGGCCAAGTTTTCACCTGCTAGCCGATGACGTGCCTGAAATGTGCGCACACTCTTCAAGCCACCATGTCATGTGCTGTTATGTTTAATATGTCCCATGTCCTTGGTGAAGGATGTGTGGCAGGATGTGAAATTCTCTATTGGATAGCTGATAACGGCATACGACATACGTGTATAGTGGCCTTTGATTTATAATACTAAGACTGTTGCATACATATGCGGCGATCTAATCAATTTCGTCAGTCAGTCAGTCAGTCATTTACTCAGGCAGTCAGTCAGTCAGTCAATCAACCGCAGCTGGTACAAATTATTTATGCACAACTTGTAGCTAACACAACACTATGCACAAAATGTATCCATAAGATACGTGTTGCGAAATTTAATTTCATTTACACACACACACACACACACAGACAAAGAAACACATACGCACTCAAATGAAATAACTTGGGCATTTGTTAAGCAAATCTCTTTTTGTTTCATTTCTAGTCAAAAGTTGAGCAGAAAACTTTTACCTACTGCCAAAGTAGGAAAATTTATTTAAATGAGAGAATCCATCATAGACATCAACTTATGCAAAAGTAGAATTTCGAAACAATTAGAAAACACCAAAATATTTTCTTTCATCCTAATTAAATTGCCGAAATGAAAGAAAATGCCAATGAAACTTAAAGTTAAGAATATCCGTGTCTACGTTAAATAAAAACCATAAAAATTATTTTATCAATTTTATTGAAATGATTTATTTATTGTATAAAATTCGCATAATTCGATTGTCTATTAGCATTTATTGTTAATCATTTGGAAAATTATCTAATTGCATAAATGCCCATGGGAATGGAAAAGTGTTTTGGGTCAGTGTCAGATTAAAATGTTTGCTTGCAGCTTAAATTTACCGTTATATGTATATGTAGCTTGAATAAATTAATGGTCCAATGATTTGTATGTGCAAAGTTAAACGTTACATAATTGAATGCCTCATTTGCTAATTTCATAAAAGGAATTTGCAGCATGCAACAAAGGGCATAACGAATTATAATTAATCAATTATTTATATGCAATTTGACAAAAGATCTGTTGCACAATGTACACATACAACTAACATAAAAGAGCTTAAGTGCTCATTAAAAAATGAAACAAAGCAAAAAAAAACAAACAATGTGGAATGTGCAAAATCATAATCATGTTTTAATATCACAATTATAAGGTATTAAGAAATTAAAGCTTAAAACGATTGGGACCTGGCTTTGTCCGATTAGTCTGAAATTATATATATTTTTTTAACGTTAATGTTTGTTTAATTCTATTAAATTTTATTAATTTAATTAAAAAATAGACTTAGTTTCTCCGCAAATTATAAGGTATATTTTATACAATTTTAAACTTCATTTTAACATTTAAATAATTTTCGTTATTTCGTTTATTGATATTTAAGCATATTAATGGGTCTTATCTTAAAAGATTAAGATTAATATCTTAAAAGATAGTCTAAATAATTAAAAATCCGATCTATTGAGATAATCATAATTTGAATTTTACAATTTATTTAAATTACGATAGGTGATAAAAATTAATTCGGAAAATTAATCAAAAAATATAAATTTTTCATCTATGCATTAATCTTATATTCAGAAGGATCAGTGTTATTTTATATTGGGTACTTTGTGTTGATTTCTTTTTTAAAGAATGGTATAGCGAATTCGGTTTGACTTCCTTTCTTTATGTTTAACTATCCACAGAGAATAAAGTGAGTAAAATTTGAGAACATATTTTATATGTATTTTAGTTATTTTATTATTTTTTTATTATTTTATTATTTTATTGTACATATATTTAAAAAAAAAACAAGGATATATACACTAATTCATGAAGTGTAAAGTATGATGATCTGAAGTGAAGACCCTCCAAAAAAATTATTTACAAGAAAGAACTAGCAGAGTATATCCAAGTCAATGTACTATTTGATAGTCTTACATATGAGATATATAATTTATATTTTATATATTTTTGTTATAATTTATTTCTTTTTTATTAGTTTTATTTGGTCTATTATAAACATGAAAAAAAAGGATTAATGGAAAAGCACTTCTTATCCAATACAAATGTTAGTTTTGGGTTTCGTTTATATTGGTTTGAAAACTTTAAACTTAATTTTCTTTAAAGCATTTAGTGCTTAGGTGGTATTAATTTTAATGAAGAACTAGTTTAGAAACTTTGTGTGCTTTGGCACGACAAATTTACATTCAGGTCACACACACATGCTGACAGAGAGGGAGAGAGAGGAGTGGGAGTGGGAGCGAGAAAATTGACCTAGCCACAAAATGTCCTTGCATTAAATCGTAATTCAATTACCCAAACTGTTTGAAAATCGAAATCAGTCATGCAGTTACAAGTGCAGAACAGTTTCGGAAAACTAATTACAGCATTAGGTGATTAGTTGAGAGGAGTTGATGCCAAAGTTGCTCTCAAGAGGTAAATTATAGAATGGATTTTATTGTTCGCTTTTGTGGTCGATGCTGATGAGGTTGGTGGTAAACCAATCAATAATTTTGCCGCAGGCATTTTTCAAATTTTTCCTTGTTCCAAAAGTGGTATGTATGAACTCTCTTGCTGAAATGAATGCAAAGGATGCCGAGGTTTATGTCCAACCCATCAAAGGAGTCTCTTCATTCACACCACTTTACACTTCATTAGACACATGGGCGACACTTTTGTGTTGTGCCTCAAGCTATGCCCTATGTGTATACGTGTGTGTGTGTGTATTTTTTCTCTCTATTGGTTGCCAGTTTAAAAATAAACGAAAATTCTTCTTCTTTTGCATTATTCATACCTTCAAATCAATGAACAATTAATTAATTCAGCGTAAATAATAATTTAGCCAATGGTTTGAGTCTTGACTAAAACTGATTCGCCATCTATTTATATATACATATGTATATTATCGTCAGCAACATCATCTCCATTATCTTCATCCACATCCACATCATCATCATCATTGTCGTTGTCGTCGTCATAGGGATACATTTTTTTTCCTTTCTCCTACAGGAAAGTTCATCAAAGTCAAGCACAGACTGTAGCAAATGCCAGGCCCAAGCATAGGACCAGGAGCAGGACCAGGACCAGGACGAGAACTGTTCCTGTCTCACCATGCCAAGGAAGTTGACACATGTGACAGCTGTATGAGGTGTATCCGTGTATGGAATATGGGCGACTGTAAGTGGCTGTGTGTGTGTGTGTATGAGATTTTCTAGAGGAAATTTATTTTCATTACATTTCAACACCCAACAGTTTCAGACTCTCTTGAAATGTCGATTCGTTTGACTATTTGACTGGCAAGCTTCCGTTTCAGTTTCCCGTTTCTCATTTCCCATTTTCTCATATCTATGGAAAATATTGTTTAAAGCAAACTTCTGTATATATGTATGTACATGCATATGTAAGCCAAGTTAGTGCCATAAAAATACAATTAAGTTTAATTAATTCAACAAAAAAAAAAAATAAAAAGTATTTATATATTTTTTACATGTGGATAAAACTTTTTTCGTTTATCCTCTTTTTTTCCCACACACACACATACACAAATACACATGTGGCGCAAATTTGGCATCTCATTTTATAGCCTCAATTCTCAAAGAGGGGAACTTGGTAAAGTGAATGGCATTGTTGGGGGAGACGGTTGATAGGGCTGGGGGAAGGGGACAGACAACGAGTACGAGTACGAGTACGAGTAAGAGCTTAGTATTGTAAATTTGTTTGGATTGCTGCGCCTGGTTGGGTTAAGCTCATTGGCTAAAAGAGAGTTTCTGCTTCTGCTTTGGCTGTAATGCCAAATGCTCTGACAATTTAATTTGCATTTTACGTGGCCAACATAACCTGCTATATATGTATATGCATGTACGTAATACGTACATAGTATGTATTCTATTCGATTGGTTTGGCTTTCTCTCCCGCTCCCTTATTCACAACCTAAATGTATATTATTCAAAGTTAAGGCCTGGTAAATTCAATTGCTACGTTTTGACTTTGTGTTTGGCTTATTGTGGATAGAATTTTCTATGGCCTGTATAGACTGTAAGTCAATTGTAATGCATATTGAATATTGAATTTTGTTGAAATTTATTTAAGTTAACTGAATGCACAATTAGATTTGGTTACCTTAGACTAAATATTTAAAACGTCAATATTATTTATTGCATAATTTTAGGCAAAAGCATAAAATCTATGGAAATTGAGACGACTTCGGTTAGAAAGTTCTTGGAATCTTATGTGCAGCTGTGGTAAATAGACATAAATCTAAAGTATAATATAAACTAAAGTTAAAAGTAACAACAAGCCAGAATTGTTGGCTCTGTGTTAGGTGTTGCAATTTGCTGTTGCAGTATGATGATGTGACCTTAAATTTTAAATCATCTTGCTCAAATAAATATTAAATATGTATACACTATCAAACAAATGAGAATTAACTTATTATTGATTTACAGATCCACCGCAAAAAGAAAAAATCTGAAAAATATAACTATTAAACTTTTCGAGGGCGAATCTAGAAAAGTGAAATAAAGAAAACTTTGCCCCTTAATGTATGCCATAGGAATGAAAAGTATTCATCATTTGCAACAAATTTATAATTTTTCTTATGTTGTTTAACTGAAAAATTGTCTACAATCATTTGACATTTGTGTTTATTTTGCCCAATATTCCATATTTCAAAACTTTTTAAAATAATTCCTGGAATGCTTGTTGCATACATTTGGAAGTAAATTTCCCTTATTCTCTTAATTTCATAATAAAGAATACTTTAGGTCTTATATAAAATCCAAGCTCCTCATTTCACAGCCCTAGATTGACCTACACATAAATGTTAAAATGTCACTCATTTGATATGTATTAGCTGAACTCGATTTGTCATTATACCTTGATTGAAACAATACTTTTGACTGACTAATGTTTAGTCGATTGTATTTACTTTTAAAAACTTCAGCATACTACCAAATGCATATATGTATATAAACTTAAGTCGATTGACTGCCACAAAGGGTTAGTAATCTGAATTAAGCACCTTTATCGATATCGGTAACATGTTTTTCCTTTCATTAGGAAACTTGCTAACTTTGCTTGGTTGCCTGGTTTCTTTTATAAAACTGTTGGCGTCTTTTGTGTTTTATATTTGCCTTTCATGGCACCCCCATAATGACGGAAGCTGTGCGAAATCCTCTTAGTCATAAACATAAACTATAAATAGCCAAAAAGGCCAAATATTTGCCATTAAAGATGCAAGCATAACAAAAGAAAACAAAAATGTAATAATAATAATAACAATTTATGAATCAATGCCCCTCGAGTCAGAAGGGGTGCGAGGAGCTCTTACCGGATGCTTATACAAAAGGCAAAATCAAAAAAAAAAAAAAACCAAACTGAAACTTACCTAACAATGGACATAATGACAAATCCCTGGCAAAAGTAAAAGTGGTTGGCCATTAAAGTCATAAAAGTCGCGTGGACTAAATTAGAAAGAATTCTACTACCATCTCCCTTTTTGCCACCATCTTGCCAAGTCCACATCCTTCCGCCTTAGATCTCTTTAGCGCTCTCCGTCTCTCTTTTTCCCTCTTTCTCTCTCTCTCTCTCTCTCTGTGTATCTGGGTGTTAGCAATCGCATCCCCTGCTGTTTGTATTTTATGTAGGTACACAACAATTTTAAATGACTTTGAGCAGACGACCTAAGACTGAACAACAACATATACACATACACACACTTACACACATACATTCATGCACAGGAGCAGCATCTGAATCAGCGAAGCAGCAGCCGAAAGTAACAGATAAGATTAAACTCACAGGCCCAGAGTGACAACAGGCCGAAGTCGATGTTGTCGTCCCAAGATGGCGTTCCACGCCCACAGCCCTCCCATCTCAATGAGCATCCCCATCGTCAACCACATTGAGTGTGCGCGCTCGTGTATGCCGTAAGCGAGTCAAGGTTAAGCTCCAAAAATTTCTCAGCATCCGTCGAATTCGTTGAGGAACTGCTAAAAACGAAGCTCAGCCATCAAAGGCAAAGCTACAACAACAACGACCAGCAAACAAACAACAACAAAAAAAAAAACTAAAAACGTATTCCAGCAATCCGGCTAACATTTTCTCTGGCCAAATCTCTTGCTTAAGAAATCTCTTTGCCCCAACACAAACTTTAGATATTTTACCCTGAATGCGATTTTGGGAACCTTTCTCAATGAATTTTTCCTTGCGTTGTGCGCGTGGCATGAAGGCAAAAAAAAAAAAAAAGAAAGCAGCTGCCTGGCTCGTAATGATTACGAGAGTTTTTATGAAAGAAAGTAGGAAGAACAAAACAAAAAAAGGTGCAGCGCTCCTAACGAAAAGGTTCTTCTTCAGCAGCAGCAGCAGCAGCAGCAACCAAATCACCAACGTTTCTCTACCCCTGCTACCGCCCATCAAACAGCAATATCCCCATGCCCACGCCCACCTACAGAGCCACTTCAACGCGCCCTTTATCATTCGCACATCGTTGGCGAAACAACAGACACAAAGAAAACAAAAAAATTACCAAAAAGAAAGCAAAAGAAAAGTTTTCTCCCTTTTTGGTTTTTTTGCCAAAATAAAGTTTAGCATTTATGCGAGCTGCCTAGAAGTAGGCTATGATTTCTTTCTTTTGCCCGCTCAAATATTATACAGGAAACAATATAACGTAGATGGGAAGCGAAAGCGAGAGAGATTAGAATAAATATGTCATAAAACGTTATTGTGAGAAGAGCAACAGAAGAGTCAGCCCATGAGCCAGAATAGCAGTTAAAACGTTTAACACTCAGATTAAATTTTGTTCCCTCTTTTCCCCATGCGAAATACATCTCTAATGTGTTCAATAAGACAGCGTTCTAAGACTTTAAGTATCCAAAATTATATAGACGACATCTCACACTAATTTTAAAAAAAAAAATTGGATTAGGAGACAAACATGCATTTAGGAAAATACTATTTCTGAAGCATACACCACAATTTGGTTTTTTTTTATCAAATTTTATGACAAATTTTTTATTCTAAATGAAATTACTTTGGAATTTTATTCCAAAAAAACCCTTTTTTCTATATGGTACAATATACCGTGTATAAAATAACAGGTCGTGAATTTAGTTTGTTAAGGGCGAAGCTCTTACACTAATGTTTCATAGCGCCGAAGGGTATGCACAAAAGGTGGTCTTCGGTATTGTAGGCTTCGCCAGCTTTTTTCGCTTCATTTAGTTGGCAATGTAATTCCCAACTAGTTTTAGCGTTGAAGACATGGTATGGCTATTGCAATTCTGGAGTTCTTTAGCAAAGTCTGCTGATGATAGAACTTGGTAGTTCTTGAAATAGCTTTACAGACAACCTGCTCACCTTTTTGTGTGTTGCCTTTGAAATAATCTTCTTTTGTAAGATTGACCTCGAGCCGGCTAAGTTCGATCTAAAAAAATAAATATTTAAAAAACAAACGCTTGTCACGTCCTGCTAATTTGCGTGAAGAATGTTTATAAAAAACTCGAAAACGATCGGTCAAGTGGCTATATCTTTGTCACTTTTATTCCGATTTATTTCAAATTTCATACAACATTCTCTATGCAGATTTAAAAAATCATCAAAAAAAATTCAAAACAAAACAATAATTTCCTTATATATATATATTTTACCCTATCGTCCCGCATTTTCCTTAATCTGATAATAAGTTTTTATTTTTTTTTTAAGTATGGACAATCAGCCGACAACATTAGATTTTAGGACAGAGATATATATACACAATAGATATTAAGTGAGCCAAAAATAAATCTTGAAATTTAAATAGCAGATCATTTATTATTTATTTTATACACGATGATAAAACCTTTTATTTTAACTAGTTTTTTGGAAATTTCATCGAACATCTAATAATAATGCCCAAAAGTATACAAACTAAGTTTTTTTTTTTGTAGTTTCACAGGAATTGGGTAAAGAAAATTATACAATTGTAAAAAACAAATATCGAAATTCATTTATATGTCTACCTAAAAAATTTGGCATTATTTCAATACCCCAAAATTAAATTTCTGATCATAGTTCTGTGAAAAGGATATTGACAAAAATTTGTCGTCTATGCATTTCAAAAGTAGAACCTTTTAATATTCATACCTTAATTTAATTTGTAAATAAATTAAATCTCAAGATGAAGATGTGTGAAAATGAAATTGATAGCTCGCTTACCTAAATGATAGTAGTAAAATGGTTTAGAAATTTATTGCTCTAAATGTAATGTGCTATTTAGAGTTAACATTAGTTTATGAAGATTCTCATTTTACTTTTAATAGAATACAGTCTGGCGCCATTTATCTGTTATTGGCTGTTTTACCAAAAAGTGTCGCCATGTGTTGTTATTTCAAACAATTTTTCTTTTATACGTTGCGTGCCAAAATAGCGAAAATATATATAAGTCTTTGTGCAAAAGCGCATAAATCAAAAGCAAACACACACAGACACACGTACACCTAACCCTGATATTAAACGACTGTATGTATAATGCCGAAAAAAAAACTACGTGTTTGCCATATTTAAATATTATGTTAAATGAAGGGCAGATGAAGCCATCGTATCCCTTAGCCATAACCGCATTCAAAGACCTTCAAACATATTGAAGTGCGTTGTTATCATACCAGTATTTGTACAAGATATATGTCATTTGCCATCTTGCTTCTTTTATTCAGCCATCTCACTCACACTTTAATTCGGTGCTCGCAATTAGGTGTGGTGTTTTTTGATGGCATTAAAATACAACCTTGAAAATTCTAGACACGTATATTTCCAGTATATTTTTTGGCACCACAAAAAGGATATATGCATACACACATATACACATGTATACATATATATATATATCTGTAATGTATGAAGGTTCCATAATGATAGACAGCTCTACTTACTCCGTCATTGCGGTTTAAATTTAGATGTTCAACATTTTCTCTAGATTGGGGTAAACAAAATGAAACGGTTTTTTTTTATCTTTTTGTGGTTTTCCATTTTTGACTCAATGATCTGGGGCCGTTCAATTTAACGTTTGAGCAAATTTCATTTCAGCTTCATGTAGCTGAACGGCAACTTTATAAAATCACAAAAGCCCAAAAAAAAAAAAAAACGAAAATAAAAACAGCAGAAAATTTCTTATAAAAGGAAGCGAAAGAAAAGAAGAAAAAGAGAGAAACTTGTTCTTATGTTTAACCACAACACCAAAAATAAAGCCAGCTTGAAAACTTATTTTTATGCCATGTCTTTCGTTACACTTTTATTTCATACCCTGGAAAAAGTAGGTCAACAAGGTATATAGACCAACTCAAATTTCTTGAGAGAATAAAATAATGTATCTGTAGCCTCTTTTTATGGATTTTATTCGTCTGAGCAAACATATTAAAATTATTATTGAAATCGTATGAAAACATAGTAACATCTTTAAAGAAAATCTAAATTTTTACTACATCAATGTTTCCTTGACTTTAAATTTACATCTCAAATAGTTGACTTACTAAAACTCTCATTTCGTAAATCACAATTTTCCCAATACTTTCAGCAGTAAACTAATTATTTTCCATTTTTTTTTTTCTATTTAAAATACTTGGTAAGTTTGCTAGCATGAATTCTAAGTGGATTTCTAATCATTCCATTCAGGAAATGTCGAACTGCTCTTCAAGAATTGATCCCGCTGAGATCGATGAGCGTGATAAAATCGAAGATATGCGTTTTGGTTTGGAAATCATCAACTCCATTTCCAATCTAAATCACACTGGAGAGAATACGGAATCAGTACCTAGCCCAAATTTAAATAGTTTGCAAAATGTTTCATCTATAACTACAGAGTCGCCCACACAGATTGACTCTGATGAATCTGGGTATGTGGCAGATTCATCTTCAACTTCGACAGCCACAAGTACTACTTCGCGTCGTACTCGACGAGGTCCTGTTCGACGATCACCAAGAACTCGGCCACTAGTAGCCTTGAGAAGAATAATGTCTGTTGCACGGCGATTGCCTCGTCGTAGTTCACGAATTCGAAATAGGCAAATCAGAGCACGAGAACAATCATTGAGAGAGGCCTATTCGTTTCCACATAGTCGCAGTTAGATTGTAAATCCTTTTGAAAAATCGAGCCGAGGATTATGTATATTTCAAATCAATGGATGACAAAATTTCTTTTGAGTATTAAATTTCGAATTTTATTAGCTTTATCATATGTTAACTTTTCAAAAACTATTCCAAATTAAGCAATTAAGAAATACAAATAGTTTATAGAATCTCAAGACTAGAATTGGATTTTTCAAAATTTATTGAGATATAATTGTAATAAATATAAATACAAATATATATGTTTTTAATCTATTTCAAAGGGTATGCTGAAATCGTGACTTCATGAAATCGAAATCCATGGAATATATTTTGTGGGTTTTTTCTCCCTTACTTTCTTTCGCTCAGTGCGTAGCTAATCAAAACTCGTGATTTTCCTGTGAAAGCTGTTCTTCATCTCCTTCTTATTTTTTATTTGCTTTAAACATTTCTGTCCCTGAGGGCTGAGAAGGTGCTGTAAGGGGGGAGGGGTCTGCAGCCACTTTACCTTCATCAGCAAGAAGTGAGCCAGTCAGGCGCTTTTTTTTTTTTTTTGTTCCAACTATCAGCGTTGAATGAAAATCGCTGATGCGAGGAGAGGTGGTCGGCAAAGAAAAATCCCCGAATGAGCCAGATGAAAATAAATTTCTCCACCAGCTGAGAGTAAAAAGTAGCACCAGTCAAGAGGTTGTGTTCGTGACCTTTGCCAGGCGTTTTATAGTTGTCCCCATAGCTCAGTGCTTGGCATTTCTTTTTGCCGTGTTGATTTGGCACCCGCACACATGTATATGTATGTATATGTATATTTATATGTATGTATTTACATATAAATACCCAGTCCATGCACAGTCCGGACAAAGTCTCCTTCTGCTGCTAGTTACACGCTCGTTTTTAGTACGTGCCAGAGCTTAGATACTCGCCGGCACGCACATTGCTTTGTATCCTTCATCTGGAATGCCACTGTTGCTGCTACTTACTTGCCCACGAGCCACATCAAGACCATACTTACACACACACACTCACAGACACGCGCATGCATGTTTCGCTGAAAAGTATACTAAGTTTTCTTCACTTTCGGTTGAGCTTAAGAAATTTGGTTTTCGATTTATTTGTGTCCTCGAGTCTTAAAGTCTCACGTATCGTACATATGATAATGTCATTGGAATTGATGGGAATTCATTTTAGTTATTTAAGCTTACAATTCTGGTATTTGTGTATGGTAATTGTGTGACTAACAAGTAGTCTCTTTCGATTGCTAAATAAATTTTAGTTTCAAATTTTATTTCAAAAATAAACTTTACTTTGCACTTGCAAAAATTGGCACAACTGTCAAAGTTAAGCTCTTTACGATGTTATCGATAAATCACAGAAATTCAAAAAATATTTCTACACATATTTTGTTCACTAAGGACCACAAAAATTCTTCTGGAAATATTTTAATGATAAATTATTAAGGACCTCTCGTTGTTGCATGTTTTATACAAATTTCGCTAAGTTGACAAACAAAGTTAATCGTTAGGCAAACTATTAACTGCTTAAAGATAACCACAAAATTGATTTTCTAATTGAGATGACAAAGGTGAGGCAAAAATTTATGGAAAAATGGGATAGCAAATAATCGATAATTTTAGTTAAATTGATGGGTGATGTGTAAAAAAGTCTTTCTAATGTAAAACTTAAATTAGAAGTTCTATGTATAATTAATGTAACATTAATGTCTCCTAGACTTTTCACTTACATGCAATCCTTTCTCTCTCTATCTCTCTTTTTCATCAATGTTTCCTAGACTTTTCATTTACATTAAATTCTCTCTAAAAAAAAAGATTCCTAACTACTCTCTCTCTACAAAAACCACATTTTTCTTTTCTATTCATTTTCAATTTCAAAATACCTGGTAAGTCATATAAAATATAAATTCTTAATGAATGTCTAACCACCTAAATTAAGACCATCAACGATGTCGAATTGCTCTTCAAGAATTGATCCCGCTGAGATTGATGATCGTGATAAGATCGAAGACTTGCATTTTGGTTTACAACGCCTTAACTCCAATGATAATGTAAGACGCGATGAAGGGAATACAGCAACAATAAATCAGGAATCAAATCCAGATTTAATCAGTCAACCTGAGATTTTTGAATTTACCATCGGTATGCCCATTACTTCGGCACCAGTAGGTGAAATACCTAGTCGCCGAGGTCATCCACCCACTTCTGGTCCAGCCAGACGTCATGGAAGGAGGTCAATCGCGCATAGAATGCGTCAAAGGGATTCAGTTCATATAATGCGAAGAATATTCAGTTCACAGAGTGTACCCCAGAGAGCTGGGGCAAGAAATGATGAACGTATGCGTCGGCGTATTTCCCGAATTCGAAATCTTCATCGTCAATTTGCCAACTCAATGACTCAAGCAATACGTAGATTTCCCTTTACCCCCAGTGGTTTAGCTGGATATTTGTATCGTCTAAGATATCGCAACTAGGACTGAAGCTATATGCTCTTAGCCCATAAATTATCGAGTGTATTGATTTCGGATTCTTAAGTCAAATTTTAAATTGAATTTTATTGAATCAATTTCAATATTAACCTTAAATCAAGCTGCAGTCATTTCAAATGGAATTTACCAATTGTGGACTAATTAAAACTTAATCAAGTCTAAACACTGCAAAGCTCGACTTTCAAAATTTATTGTATATTTTCTTAAACAATTAACATGTCATTCAATATATGCTTATAAAGACCGATGAAAAGTAAAATGTCGTTTGATTTTGATAAGTATTTTTTATATTTCATAAATTAAATATTGGCGTGATGTTTAATGAATACATCATACATCAGGAAAACATTTCAAAATATTCATGAACGAAAAATCTTCGGCTTTTGTTTAAATATTTTACATATATATACATATTTATATATATCCTTTTTCACTCCATTTTAATAGATTTTTCATACTTCAAACTATTGAATTGAAATTTTTACATTTACAAAAAGAATAAATAAGTTTTATTGACACATTTTTATTAAGCAAAGAAAAATTCAATTATTTTTTGTTTGCCTTATTTTGCATGCTCATTAAAAATAATTAATTTGGAAAATGGTCACTGGGAATATATTTAAAAATTGTCTCTCATTCGGAAGTTATCAAATGAAAGGTAAGTTGACAAACTCTTAACTATTGAAAGAGGACCACAAAATTGATTTTCTAATTGAGATGACAATGTGCATGCCCAAGAGGATGGGAAATTAATGATTGATTTAGGAATGCTCATCGATGTGATTGACAAAGTGTCTTTTTGCAACAATTTTCCACAGAATAATCGCCAATGGCGTGTTCTTGTTCTTGTTTTTTTTTGTCACCTCAAATTAAGGCCACATGCTTCAGTGCATCACCAATAACATCATCATCATCGTCATCATCTTCATCTCGAACAGCAGCGACAGAAGCTAAAGCAATCGACTGAGAGACAAAAATAAGAATCCATTTATGGTTTTTGGTTCCCTGTCCATGTGGCGCCATCTCCATGGTCTTATCTCACATTATTTTCTCTCTTCTCTTAGTTCTCTTTCCCCTTAAGTTTTATGACAATCACGCGACAGGGTTCCTAACTTTGACTGCCGTAATTGATATTAAGACAAAATGAGCCCAATGGGAGGCCTAACAACTTGCAAAACAAACAAATGTAACGAGCGGATTTATTTTTGGCCAAAAATATATATATATATATACTCTCATCTAAGCTGATAGTTAATAACATTTTATGTTCTCTTCAAATTACAAAATATGAAAAGGTCTTACTTTTTTCGTGTTGCTTAAACCATTTTTAGATGTACTAGGAAAAATATTTCGAGTATCAACAATAATAATAGAGGTTTCAGTAAACTAGTGTCTAGAATATATTAACACTTGGGTTGTCTAAAGAGATGTATATTTACTATGATTTAATAAAAACAGGGCGATTTTCTTATATTTTTTCCCACAATAAACTGTCATCTATATTAAATCTAATTCAAAATCAACTCAAAATGTCCATGGCGAAGGTCAGGTCCTTTTTTATATCCCAAATTAATTACAATTTTGAGCTTATATCTTTTTTCCTGTATATCTTATAGTTTTTTTTGCCGAAACTTGAAGTTATTATTGTTTAAAGACAACATAATACAAATACTGTACAATACAATTTTGTGGTTCTGTTTCAATAGTTAAGAGTCTGTCAACTTATTTTTAATTTAATGAATTTCGAATGAAAAAAATATAAATATTTTCACAGTGACCATTTTTCAAAGAAATTATTTGAAACGAGCAAACAAAATAAAGCTTACAAAAATTAATTGAATTTTTCTAACAATAAGCTTAATGAAGTTATTTAAAAGTTATTTACTCTTTTTGTAAATGTAAAAATGTCAATTCAATAGTTTTAATTTCAAACTTTGAAGCATAAAAAATGTATTAAGACCGAATGACAAAATTATATTAAAACACACGTAACACAAATATAAAATTTATAAGCAAATGCCAACGATTTTTCGTATTGTGTTGTATTTATTTTATTGTATAACCAAAAACTAAAAATATAATTTTCCCGGTTGACAAAAAGAAGTTTAAAGTATCTTATATGGTAGGTTTGGTTTTAAAGCCCTTCTTTAAAAGGTGAAAAATTTAAATGAAAAAAAAAGTTGTTCGACATAACATCTTTTCGTTTTTTATTCCAAAGGGTTCAACATTTTATTTAGCTTGAAAACTTTATTTTTTGTTGAAATTTAACAAAATAACACAAAACTTAAAAATAAAGGGTAAAAGCTGTATGTATAAGATTTAGATACAAATATTCATCTCATACTTCCCAAAAATCTCTTTTAAAAGACCTTCCTGACTAAATTTGAATGATCTACCAACCAAATAGTTTATCTATTTAACATAAGAACTCTCAACTGACTCATGAGATTATCCAAAAAATGAAAAGGCATCGATTTAGCTTGAACATAAATTTTTGAGGCCTGATGACACTTGAATGGGGATTGGCAAACCAATTGCATTTAGGCCCGATTCGTAGGTTAGACTGGTTTTCAATTCAGAATCAATCAGCTAGAGACTACCACGATGACAACGGCGTCTATTGACCAATTCACAATTGGTAAATTCCTGCTGCTGCTGTTGCTCTCGTCGCTATTGTTTGGCAATTCACATAAAGGGAATCGAATGGTAGGAGATTGAAAAAGAGAAGGGCAGGCATTTGTCTTTCGGATTGCGCGTGAACAAAAACGCGACAACAAAACAATATTGGAGGCTTTTGGGGATGGGAGAAAGACAGAGACAGAGAGAGAGAGAGAGAGTGAAAAGAGGCTATGGTGGTTGGGGGAGGGGCAGGTTATTGGAGCCCTTCAAAAAAGTGCAATGTCGACACTCTGGCTTTGACTACAATAGAGAGAGAGAAAGAGACCCAGGGCTGGACTCCATTCATAGGTCCTCATGTCCTGGCACGCTTCGCTAGCTCCATTCGCTGGACTCTGGGGCGAACTTAAGCCACAAAAGCATTTTGCAGCTTTTGTGCATCGACTCTGACGTTGTTTCTGGTCTCTCCATCCCCCCCTTCACTTTAAACTACTGCTCCTCCACCTGCCGACGGATAACTCTAATGACGTCAATGGTGAGTGGCAACGACGTTTGTCAAACGCACGGCCCTGCCTTTATAATGTTTCTGGTTTCGTTTTTTTCCCTCAGATTTATATATTTTTTTTTTTTTTGGGTTTTTTATTTTTGGTTTTTGGTAGTAGTAGGAGTGGCTGTTACTGACACGTTGCAACATGCAACAAGCCGCCTCCAAAAGAGGCAGAAGCTGCAAAAATTCAACGAAGCTGAAACTTTTTGTTTACCCCGTCGGTTTGCCGCTGGTAAAAAAAGGAAAAGTTTCCACAATTTGCGTGCCCCAGTTGGTTTAGAGATGGAAGGCAACAAAAAAAAAAAAAAACGAAAAAAGTAACAACTTTTAATAGAATAGTCGTCAGTCTTCTCCTTGCACTTCACACTCTCTTCTGCTCTCTGGGCATTCTTTTGTTTTTTATTTCGCTCTTGTGGCCAACTTTTCTGGAAGACTTGTCGTTGAGTTAATTAATTTAAAATCATACAAAAAAGAACCTGCATAGCCCCTTTGCATTTTTAAACAATAGAAATAATGTTTATTCTTCTAGCGTGTTATATCATAGCACTTTCTAAGTAGTTCTTAAAATTAAAAATATTTAGTTTAAAATGCTATAAGTTGGACTGGGGCAGGAGGTGACATAATAGGGCGCATCAAAATTATGGCTATATTTAAATAAAACATTAAAAACAGAAAACAGTAGCTACATTTGTCAGAATCAGACGAAGTATACGTATATCGTATATATAGGCCCCATACATCCTACATTTGGACAACAATCAAAAGTGAACTTTTTGGCTCCACGTAGACCGAATGAGACCAAGAGTTGGTAGATAGTCCGTTCCCACCCAGCAACCCAACTAAGATTTGGAAATCATTTTGAGGAACGACCATCTAAGGTTGTTTAAAGAAAACTGAAAAATATGCTTAAAAGGTGATTTGTTTAAAGTAAGAAAAATAAATATGACTCCAAACTGATTCAAGATGAAGAGTCCAGACTAGAGTACCCTTTTCTTTTCAACAAATGCGTCATTTATGATCAAAAAATAAGCTCTTTTATATTAGTTTAATAAGCAGGACGACTTAAAATGACTAATATGAGTTGCAACTGCTTCCCGGGCTTACCCGCATCAGATGCAGTAGATGGCACTTGGGAGCCATGTCAAGGCTGGACATTCGGATATTCTATTTCTATTGACTTGAATATGCACATTATCATTTAGTAATGAATTCTTTTCAAGATTAGTAAGAGATCTTTAAATTCTTTCTATTTTTGAGTTTGATATTAATATATTCTTTCTATGCTTTTGTCTACCAATTAAATTTTCAGTCCACTTTACATATAAATCGTTAAGTCGTTTTTTAGTTAGTGTTTCACCTCAAAACTATTTTAATTTAGTTTTCCAATTTTAAAACAATTTGTAAACCAGAACAGACCTGATAACAAACCATCTGTTAATGTTATAAGTTTATTATTTATTACAAATTCTTGTGAATTTCAAACTGTCGTTCATCATTAATTTAAGAAAGAACATTTTTAAACTTTAAGCTTTCATGTAATTTAATATGCTTGGTCTTTTGGAATTTTCCTACAACCACTTTATTCTCTGATTGGCTCTCAAGTCAATTTGCCATCTCATTTACAATTGTCGAATTGGCAAGGCAACTTACATTTATCCTCCCTTTCCTCCCCCTCTCTTTCGACACTCGACAACTCGCCAGTCTCATCTAATTTTTGCTCATGTCCGTGATTCAGTCAGTTGGTCATATATTTAAGCCAATGATTGCTTTTCAATATGTATGGAACTTAAGGCCAAGGCAAAATATGAAGTAAGTCCGTTTTCTATACATATATTTGGCATTTGCAAAGTTTATCATTTTGGTCTGTTTTATTTTTGTTGGACAAAAGTTCAAGGACAATTATATACCTCTATAAAAATATCCATATACACAAAACTTTCACTTCGAGACTAATATTCATTCTCTATATATTTGGCATTGGTCATGGCCCATTATCTTTATCAACAGACACAAAAATACATACACACACACACACACACAAAGTTAGGGAACGTTTTTTTTTCTTTTATGTGTCGCAGCCTGAAAGTAGGCAAAACAAATTTAACGATTATTTCTTATGTGTCTAAAAATAACAGAAAATACCCTCAAATTTTTGGCATAAAATGCCAGACATTCATTTTCGAGACAAAGTATATCGTCATGGCTGGGCATCAACTCACCTCCTACAAAACAAGTAAACTCGTTTAACTCGGAAATGCAGTAGCAAGAGAAGGCTACAGAGAAAAAAAAGCGTTGAGGACCTAGAAAAAATGGCGCAAATGCGCACTTAATTGCGCACTCAAAAGGAATCCCCCAACCTAGCCATCAAACAGAAACCCAAAACGGAATAAAAGCCAAGGGTATGACTGAATGAAGGAGGAATAAAAAATAATCTGACCAGCTGTGCTTTTCAGTTTTGGTAAAACAAAAGGCCATATACACACTTATATACATACATATTCTGTAGGTATGTATTTTTATTTCGACCATTGAAATATGCTGTGGTTGTGGCAAGAGAATACAAGCCCAGCTACTAATGGACAACACTCTATATATATGAATTTATAATTGGTATGGCTATAAATTTCAAAAGGGGAAGTACGAATTAAGAGAGAGAGGAAGAGAGAGTGTACCTTCGGCTATCAAATAACTCGTATTAAACGCTTTACAAAATTTATCATGCAACATTTTCAAAACATTTATATTACAAGTTTTTTAAAGTTTGATTTTTTCTAAATACAATCAGTCAATAAAGTTTTTACCCTTGCAGAAGGTAATAAAGTTGATTAGATAATAGAGTATATAAAGTATATTTTTAAATAATATGACTGGAATGATGCATTTTTTTTAAACCAAATTATAACAATATCATGTAGTAGAATGTTTTTTTCTAGAATAGATATTAAATGCAATTTTTTGTAAATATTTTGTATATGCTATGTTTTTAAAAGGAAAGTTGCATTGTATTTGCTTAATTTTTTTTTTTTTTTATTACGTAATAATATCATAATTTGATAAAACACAAAAACTAATTTTTAGCTTTAAACTTTGATACAACATAAAAAGTTTGCAAAAAGGTTGCCAATACATTTTTCCTTTCGGCCATCAAATGAGTTAAATTTATCAACCAACATTTTCGAAGCAGTTATACTAGAATTTTTTTAAAGTTGGAATTTTTGTCAATACAATTAGTCAATATAAAAAACATGACCCTAACTTTACTATAAAATTATAGAATTTTCACACTACAATAGTATTATGCGATTTCCTTGTTAAGTTTTCCACTTAAACTTTCCAAAATCTCTTAAAAAGTGATTCAAGTTTAATCTTTCTTGGTTCGGGAAAAGCTTTGAAGGAATTTATAATATTTTATTACAAACACTCAAATCAATAAAAGAATATGTATAATGCAAACCTGTTTTATTTTGTCCAAGTGAAACCTGAACCATTATGTAGCAGGCTCGCTCACTTAAGACGGTAATACCTCTCTCTAATCTCTCAGAGAGAACATGCTCGTCTCTAAATGAGAGCGGAGTACGAGAGAGCGTCGAGTCAGTCTGGGTTGAACGAGCTTGCGAATCGGTCGTGCTAACGAGGATAAAAATCATAGATCACACTCACTTATAATAAATATATATAAACAATTTAAACTAAACAGTCTGTTACAATATCAGAAGTGGTCCTAACCCAAAACTATGAGTAACGCAGCTCAACTATCCGATTTAACCCTCGACCAACTAAAACAATGGCTAGCAACTTTAAACATGCCAACAAACGGCTCAAGAAATGAATTATTGCTTCGTCTGTATAGTGTGCCAGTCGATACACGTGGTCATGCCCCATCTGGTTGGAACGAACATGATAATTCAGAGCATAATTTAGACGACATCCAAGTGATGCAGCCTAACCCAGACCAAATTAATGAAGCGTCAATTGGCGACGCAATTCCGAGAAGCGTACAACAAGAAGCGGTGAACTCCAATTTCAACAACAACAACGATGTCGCGTTGGTTCAACAATTGCTACAACAACTTCAACTGCTGATTCCTAGAATCGAGCATGGTCACGATTTGGGCAGATCTTTCCAGAATTTGGAAAACGATCGCAACGCCACTGTCAATGTTATCGATAACAATGTAGCTAATGAGAATATCGATGACAGCAGCATTCTCATCAATGGCAACGCCACAGTCGAAGCCACCAACCAATACTCTGGCAACTCAAACGGCGAATCGATGGGTATAGCTTTTTCACTGGCGAAGGAAGTATTGATGGACTTCAACGGCGAGTCGTGCTCCAAAAATTGGGTGGCTCAGTTTAAAAATATCGGTGAAGTGTATAACATAAGCAACACTCACTTACGGATGCTCTTCGTTTGCAAGATGAAAGGCAAGGCGCATTCATGGCTTCATTCAGAGGTTACACGTATTCGCGAGCCAATAGCAGTATTATGCGAACAGTTAATGGCAGCTTTTGGAGAGAAGATGTCCAAGTCACAAATGCGTCGTTATTTCGAACAGCGTAATTGGAAGTTTGGCGAAAAGTTTGCAGTTTATCTGGACGACAAACTAATGTTAGCCAAAAATATTAACATCGATGAAGAGGAGCTCCTTGATAAAGTTATCGAGGGTATACCTGACAAGGGATTACGCACTCAAGCACGGATCCAATGCTTCGCCAACCCTAAGCAGATGTTAGCTGCTTTCGCTGAGATACATCTAGAGGACATTCGACGCGCAACTAAAGATGAAAACGAAACTGGCAGAGCAAACAAGCTCCAAGAGATGCGCTGTCGTAGATGTAACATTAGAGGACACCTGGTGAAGGACTGCAACAGGCCGGACCGTGTACCAGGCTCTTGTTTCATCTGTGGATCCATGGAGCATTGGGCGGCCAAGTGTCCAGATAGGAAGGGCAGCCGTGAAACTAATGGACTCAACCGTACGAACCAGAGCAGCAACACTTTTGTAAGAGAATTCATTATACATTTTGTAGATTTGCCAAGTAATTCCTTTATTGCAGCGTGCCTCATAGATTCGGGGAGTCCAGTGTCCTTAATCAAGAAGAAACATTTACCTAATCATTCATATCTTTATTCTGTCGAGCAATCTTATCAAGGGCTAAATGGAAGTCCTCTTATTACATTGGGAAAATTACTATGTTACGTTGTGAAAAATTCAATAAAGATTTACTTTTATTTACTCGTTATCCCAGACGAATCTATGAGTCGCGATGTAATTTTTGGAAGGGATTTTTTAACATCATGTAATCTTAAATTAGATTTAGATTCTTTTGAAAAAAATGTAACTTCTCAAGGTCACGACAACGTAAGAAAAGTTAATTTTAAAGAAATTGGAATGTTGACGTCAGAACATATGGAAAATGAAATTGTTAATATAAGTGTAACGGGTAATACAGAAAACGAAAATATTAATGCAAATGATAAAATTAATACAGAAAATGTTAATGCGGATAAGGAAATTATTGAATACAATGTTATTGACAAAAGGACATGCATAGATAAAGAAATGACTTTAGAGTTTGAAAAGAATATAATCAAAGGTACACATGAGGAAAAGTATAGGATCGGAGAAATTAAACTAAAGGAACCCCGTAGTGAGTCTGAAACAAATATGGAAGATAACTTTGAGAGGAGAATGTTAGAAATTTTTTACATCGACAATGAAAACCCAGAACCAGAATACGTGATCGGTGAAAACATAGATTATAAAACGGCTCAGAGTTTTGATAAGCTAGTCAGGGATAGGTATGTGAATGCGGAAAGACCGGATAAACCGAATATCAGATGTGAAATGAAATTAAACCTAGAAAATTGCAAACCATTTAGTTACGCACCAAGACGGTTATCATATTCTGAAAAGGAAAAACTACAGAAATTGTTAGATGAATATATAAGAGAAGAAATTATCAGACCAAGCGATTCGGAGTATGCGTCTCCAGTAGTGTTAGTGAAAAAGAAAACAGGGGACATCAGATTATGCATAGATTTCCGAAAACTGAACAAGATGATTATCAAGGACAACTATCCGTTACCATTGATCGACGATCTATTAGACAGACTGGTCAACAAACGTGTTTTTTCCAAATTAGATCTTAAAAATGGATATTTTCATGTATTCGTCGATAAAGAGTCAGTAAAATACACGTCTTTCATCACACCGCTTGGTCAATACGAGTTCCTAAGAATGCCAATGGGGATCAAGAATGCATCACATGTTTTCCAAAGGTTTATAAATCGAATTTTTGAAGACATGATTAGAAAAGGGCAGGTCCTAGTATACATGGATGATATAATGATAGCCAGTGCAAATACAACCGAGCACCTACAGACCCTAGAAGAAGTTTTTGATAGGTTAGTAAGAAACAAATTAAGACTACGAATGGACAAATGCGAGTTTTTCATGTCAAGTATAAAATACCTGGGATATAAAATCACAGAAAATAAAATATGTGCTGACTATAAAGGTTTGGATGCAGTAAAAAACTTTCCAGCGCCAGGCAATGTACACGCAGTGAAAAGTTTCTTAGGTTTGTGCTCCTACTTTAGAAGATTTATAAAAGACTTTTCCATAATCGCTAAACCTATGTACGACTTGATGAAAAAAGACAAAGAATTTCAATTCGGAAAAGAGGAATTAGAATGCTTTCTCAACTTGAAGCAAAAACTACTGGAAGCACCAGTATTGGCGATATATGACCCCAGAGACGATACAGAGCTTCATTGTGATGCAAGCGCATTAGGTTTTGGGGCGGCCTTATTACAAAAGAAAGCGGATAAAAAACTACACCCAATATTCTATTTTTCGAAGAGAACAAGTGAGGTTGAGTCGAAGTATCACAGTTTTGAACTCGAAACGTTAGCGATTGTGTACTCCCTGCGCAGATTTAGGATTTATGTCCAAGGAAAAAAATTTAAAATTTTAACTGACTGCAATTCTCTGACTCTTACACTAAATAAGATAGAATTAAATCCTAGGATCGCGCGATGGGCCCTTGAACTCCAAGAGTACGACTACGAGTTAGCGCATAGATCAGGGAAGCAAATGCAGCACGTAGACGCGTTAAGCAGATGCACCAATATCATGGTAATAGAACCGAATAGCTTCGAGCACAACCTAGTTATTTGCCAAGCAAAAGACTTAGAACTGAAAAAAATAAAGGAAATGCTAGAAAAATCAGAGCACAAATTGTTTGAAATGAGAAACGGAGTATTATACCGAAAGTCCAACGACAAGAAAATATTGTTCTACGTTCCAAAAGAAATGGAAAATCACGTTTTATACAAATACCATGACGAATTAGGCCATATAGGTAGAGACAAAATGTTGGACGCAATAGGCAAAAGTTATTGGTTCCCAAGTCTTAAGGATAAAGCAACGAGACATATAGAAAATTGTCTCAGATGCATAGCATTCTCACCTAAATGCGGCAAAGGCGATGGATTTCTGAACAGTATACCGAAAGGCGATAAACCTTTCGAGTTAATCCATATCGATCACTATGGACCAATAGAAGCTGGAAGGTCTAAAAAACACATACTTGCAGTAGTAGACGGTTTTACGAAATTCGTTAGGCTATATACAACAAAAACCACAAAAACAAAAGAAGCAATAGATGCTTTAAAAGCGTATTTTAGAAGTTATAGCAGGCCGAAATGCATAATATCTGACAGAGGGAGTTGTTTTACTTCGTCTGAATTCGAATCTTTTTTGGTTGAACAAAAGGTGCAGCACGTTAAAATAGCAACAGGTTCCCCTCAGGCCAATGGGCAAGTAGAAAGAATAAACAGGAGTCTAGGGCCTATGCTGGCAAAGTTGACAGATCCAGATAAGGGGAATTACTGGGATACGGTCGTCGAAAACGTAGAGTATGCTTTAAATAATACAATTCACAGAAGTATAAAACAGTACCCCAGTATAATGTTATTTGGCATAGAACAAAGAGGAGTAGTTACAGACGAACTGAAAGAAGAGATTAAAGAGTTAACAAATACAGAAAATCAAATAAACCTTGAAATGATAAGGAAGAATGCAGCGTTAAACCAGCAAAAAGCACAAGCATACAATGAAAGGTATTACAATAGTAAAAGAACAGTGCAAAAAGAATATAAAATAGGGGACTATGTCATGGTTAAAAATTTCGACAGTACAACGGGAATGTCTCGAAAGTTAATACCAAAAAACAAAGGACCATATGTAGTGGATAAAGTCCTGAAAAACAACAGATTTTTACTGAAAGATGTAGAGGGATTTCAACTTTCCCGTAACCCTTATCAGGGAGTATGGTGTGGCCAAAATATTAAGCCCTGGTTAAGAACTTGAAATAGTTGACGTTAATGTAATCATTAACTTTTGTTTTAATAATTGATATAAGATGTAAATAAAAGAAAAATGTATGTAATAGTTTGTAAAATATAAACAAAAAAAAAATGTATAGCTCGTAAGATATGAAAAATGTATGTAATAGTTTGTAAAATATAAACAAAAAAAATGTATAGCTCGTAAGATATGAAAAATATATACCACTCAAGATCAGGAGATCTTATTTTGTCAGGACGGCCGAATTGTAGCAGGCTCGCTCACTTAAGACGGTAATACCTCTCTCTAATCTCTCAGAGAGAACATGCTCGTCTCTAAATGAGAGCGGAGTACGAGAGAGCGTCGAGTCAGTCTGGGTTGAACGAGCTTGCGAATCGGTCGTGCTAACGAGGATAAAAATCATAGATCACACTCACTTATAATAAATATATATAAACAATTTAAACTAAACAGTCTGTTACAATTATTTCATTCATCTGTAACATTTTAATCTGCTATCATTACTCGACTCTTAATAGTCTTCATGCATTACTTCCATGACCGAAATGATGTTTTGCAAACCGCAAAGGTCAAAGCAATTTGTTAAAATATTTACTAAATGCAGTTTAAATGAGTTTTAAGTTAAATTCCATGCATATTTTTGTAAAGACAACAACTCGAAAAGGCTTACAAACCGAAACACACACACAAACTTAACCCTTTTCTATGCATATTAAGAGGAAAAATCGAACATTTGAATGGCGTCTTTCCATCTTGCCTGTTTTTTTTGTTTCTTTTTTTTATGGCCATAAAATGGTTTATTTCATACATTTGCCTTTGCCTTCTTTATGGTATCCCCACCCAATCAACAGCATCATAATCATCATCATCAGTAGCTGGACCAGGAGCAGGAGCAATAGTAGAATCAAGTCCTTTTTTTTGTTTTTTTTTTTGTTGTATATAAAATTTCCATAATTGTGGGCAGGCTACGCATATTTAAATGCCTGGCAGTCTGTTTGCGTTGTTTTTTTCTCTGTCCTGCACGTGCTAAGGATTAGGCAGGCCTGCGGCGCACATCTTTATCTTTTGGGGTAAGTACGTCTTCTCTTTACATTTTCGGTTTCTTTATTAGGAATAGCGTGAATTGCATTGGCTTTAAGTGAAAACGTTTTATCGTTTCAATTCAGCAAGACACTATAAATGGCTTAACCGGGCTGCAGGCAAACAGAAAATGCAGCAAACTACAAGAACAGGAGCAGCATATGTTCATGTCAATCAGGCTGTCTAACAGTCAGTGTGTATGTGTGTGTGTGAGTGTGTGTGTGTTTGACTGGCTCCAATCCGATTGTAGTTTAGCCTGCAGCCAGCCGTCGCTTTTGCTGTGCAATGTCCTTGGTATAATACATCCGTTTTTGACTGCAACTGCAACGTCAATTGCTGGCTTTATCCTTTTCCCTATTTTGGGGTTACCTTGGCTAAATGGCGTACTCTAACGTTTCTCTTGGCCTTGGCAGTTGATCATTTCTGCTTGGCTGCAACCAGGGCCAAGGATGGCCCCTATTCTGGCTCCTCCACCCCGAAATGAGAAGACAAAAACTTTTGATTCCTGGCAATAATTTCTTTTCATTGGATATACATTTTTCCCGTTTCCACTTTTTGCACATTTATCTCATTTTCCTTTTAATTTTTTTTATTTTTTGGCTAGCCTTTAAGGTTTTTATGTAACCTTTTCTGTGATTTATAACGAGTCCAAGTTTTTTTCCACAAATTGATTTCTTGTGAATTATGACGGTCACCTTATTTTCTTTGGCTCTGAACTGGAGTTGGAGTCGAAGTCGATTGAGTTATCTTACGATTTTGAGGAAAATTTATAAACGCAAAGAACTCATCTATGCATAAGGATCAATTTTCATCCTTTATTTTTTGTTTTTGCTTTCCTTATTTCAGTTTGATTTGTTATTATGGCTTTTTGTGTTTATGCACTAAACTATATATTTTTGTCTGTAAAGTTTTCATTATTATATATGGGCTCCAATTATTAGGCTTAAGTCAGTCTATTTTTTTACTCGTTATTTTTGTAATTTTAAATATTGCTAAGATATTGACTACTTGAAAGTGCAAAATAAAGGAAGTTATTCTTTACAGCTTTGAAGCATTTTTGACCAATGTTTGACAACTGTAATAGGCTTCCTTATGTAAGGATCCAGGGAGGAGTATGGGCGATCTAGTCTTAAACTTTTCATCTCTTTGTAACCCAAAAAAAAAAAGATTAGACGTCATTACAAATGAAGTAAGTAAGTCGTCTCGCCGACTTGGATATACCATACACCAGTAAAACAAATATTTTAAATTTATAATAACCAATGCATTTTCGTATTTTTAAAAAAATCTGTTTGCATGCTTTTTAGAAGCATATCTTAGTATTTCGCTCACTCAAGCATTCGAGCACCCTAGCGCCCCCACCAGCCAACGGCCAACTCCGGCCATATGGAAAAACGTTCATATGCATAACTTGGCTATTTTTATTCCGATTTTCATCAAATTTGGTATTTTGCTTGATATTAGTATCAAATTTAAGTGTGCTAAATTTGATTGCACAAGGTTGAAAATTACGGGAGATAATCGAGTTTTTTCAAATTACGGGGGCGGAAAGAGGCGTGGGAAAATCTTTAAACATCAAAAATGTGCGCAATTACTAAGCAAATATTCATACCAAATTTTGTGTCTCTAGCTAGAATAGTTTTTGAGAAAATCGGTTTTATTTAATTTGCGGGGGCGGTAGGGGGCGTGGCAAAATTTTTACAAATACAAAACGTGCGCATTTACTTAGCAAATATACATAAAAAATTTTGTGTCTCTAGTTGCTATAGTGTTTGAGAAAATCGGTTTTATTTAATTTGCGGGGGCGGTAGGGGGCGTGGCAAAAATTTGAAACAAACTCGATAAGCGTACATATGACACGAGTCTACATACCAAATTTGGTGGCTCTAGCTCTTATAGTCTCTGAGATCTAGGTGTTCATACAGACGGACGGACGGACGGACGGACGGACGGACGGACGGACGGACGGACAGACGGACATGGCTAGATCGTCTCGGCTGTTGATGCTGATCAAGAATATATATACTTTATGGGGTCGGAAAAGCTTCCTTCTGCCTGTTACATACATTTTAGCGACTTTAATATACCATTTTCACCCTATGGGTGTATGGTATAAAAATCGTCATAATGACCAAATGCCTCTTTTGAAAATTACTAAAATTACTGAACGGAAAATCATGATTTCTGAATCATGTATATTTTCTATATCCTTCCAAGGACATCATGTTTTTCAAATAGTCTAGCTAAGGTTAATGGTTTTTTATTTTTAAACCTTTTCGAGCATCCCTAATTTTTTTTAGTTTTAATTCTTTCCATTCCTAATTTCCTACTTGTTACGTATACATCATAAAAGAAAAAATATATAGAAAGAAAAATATTTTGTAGTATTCAATAATAAGTTTTAATATACTTTTTTTATATTTTAGTTATATTTTATGTTAATATTAATATGTTTGTCGGATAGTGTTGGTTAAGTGACTAATAAGTCAAAGCCTACTAGTTAGTTCCAAGGGATTGACAGGTGTACCAGTTGTAGCCCTGGTTGAGCATCTAAGCAACCTTAGCAACAAATGTCGAGAGCTGTCTTCAGGTCAGGTCCTATATAAAGGGGGGCCACGGGCTAGAGAGCTCAGTTAACAAACCCTCGAGGAACTAGCCGCAGAGTTCGAGAATAACAGTGAAAAAGTAAAAGTGAAACAGTCCAAAGTGAACATTACAACATGAGTGAAGTGAATAAAAGTCTTGGTGTCCCGACATGTTTATATGGTTATGTTTATGTTAATATGTAATATATATATTAAAAATACATAGGTGCGATTGGGTGAACGGCTGGGGATAAGTCCAGTCCGTGGAAAGGTCTACATTCAGGACATTCTAGAGTCAGCTAAGATGCTGGGTTGAACTACTAACTAGACCAATAATACCTGGGAAATTATAACAATAAAACTTTATTTTTATTGCATTTTTTGTAATTTATTTTTAAATAGGCAAAATAAATGGAAATATTAAACTGAAATCTATATTTTCACAAAAATAGAGTATATGTAATACTAATTTATTATTATTATAATTTATAATTATAAAACAAATGGGTATTTGTTAAGTTCAACCGAATTCTCAAAAGAAGACATTAAGAAATAAATTTTAACACAATTTTCTTTATATTCCATTTAATATTTTTTAGTTTTTTATACTAAATACATTTTAGTTTTTTTTTTAATGTAATGGTAAACCTGTTTTCTAATAGAACTTTTAATAAGAACTTTAATTTTATTTTAAGAGTAATGTTAAAACACAAGAAACTTCAAAAGTTACTCTGCATTTTATATATCATCTCTTACCTATATAGGCATGTAGCTAAAAAAAGATCCTCTGAAACCAAATAGACGTCAAAACTAATTATAACCAAGTCAACTGGACATCGTTAACAATGATTTAAGTTTATAGATGCAAACATTAGGTTAAACATAGTCAAGATCTATGCCAAACTGTCTTCGCTCTATATCTATATAAATATCAATTTTTGTATATATGAAGATTTATGTCAAGAACTCATAACGACTTGCTCTAAATATATGTATTAACAGTAATTACTTTTACTTGCTCCCATTTATACATGCATAATGATGTCATGTTTTGAGTTGCGTTTCATCAAAGTCAAAAAGCAAAACAGAAAACCCGATACCGAGACAAACTTGAACCGAAAAGCCCGCCCAACTGCATTCAGAGAGTGACCCTCACAGTCATAAACCATATGGGCAGCAGCAGCAGCAGCGGCAAATGGCCAACTGGGCAACTATTGTATATGGCTGACAATTAATAACGGTTATACCTGGAGATTTATGTGCGGCAACATATAAACAAGACCGAAGCGCGTCTCAAACCAGGCGACCGCAAAATGTCATAAACTCAAACCCAAATCCAAATCCAAATCTAAACCCAACCCCGAACAAAACAAAACAAAATATTGTGCATGTATTTTAAGAAACAGCAACAACAAAATATATAAATTTTGTATAATTAAAGTAAAAGAGCTTGCGACTAGCGACCAGAAATTTTGCCTCTTCACACCATTTTTTTTTTTTTTTTGGCTTGTGGGCGTGAGAGAAGGATGGAGGGGTGTCTGAGGCTAGAGGTGTCTGGCTTAATGGAATGGTGAGGTGCAGGCGAGGTGTATTGTGCAGTTGAGGGGTCATAAAATACAATAAGAAACTAAAACAAAATAACACACACAGACACACCGCACCGAACGTGGTTTTTCCATGGCAAACCAATTTTGGGGATGACTCGAAATCAGAGTCGTGGGATACAAACAAAAAAGATAGAAAAAAAAATAAAAAAAACAACATACATTTCTAAACGATCCGGTTGAGGTTGAGTAATGATCTTTGCCCACTGGAGACATGTTTGTTCCGACTTTTGGAGTACCTATAAATTGTTGAGCAAACAATGGATATGACAACAGTTGCTCTACAGTGTCCACATCGACTACATCGAAAACAACAGGAAAATCGAATCCTTGGAAGAACTCTAAACAACATAAATATGGCAAGTATAAAGAAGAAACTTCTAACAGAATATTTTTTTTTTTTTGCTTTTCAAAAGAAGGCAAATTACTTTTTTAAAAACATTTGAATTTGCGAGAACATGGAATAAAGTTAAATTTAAAATTATTAAAATCCTTTGAAGGGAACATCGGAACTAATCCTATGTCTTAAAATAATTCAAAAACAATTAAACAAAATCTTCAGTTTATACTGAGAGTGCCAGGATTAAGAGAATATATGTTGATAATCCTTTCATAAGTGAAAATTATTTTAAAACTTTTACTCTTACAATCTATGACGAGTAAATTAATAAACAGAATCCAAAAATGAACTTTAAGCTTAAAAGACCAACAAGGCTTTATAGTGCTTAATTGAAAAATATTAAGTATAAAATTATGCCTAATGGATTATATGAAGTATCTTTGACTATAAACATTTGTGGTTTGTTTCAAAATCCTAAAACGTCATCCGAAAGTATCCTGGAATCAAATCCTATAAACCTTTATCTGAAAATTTTTTGTTTCAAAGGATAATATTCAGTTATTCAAAACGTTTTTGAAGCTTTACCTATTAGTAAATGTAATATCTTACAAACATCTAAGTGAATTCTGAAACAACTTGTAATACAATTAAAAAACGATTCGGAAACTATAACAGAACTAAATGGGATTGATTTCAAAAATATATAACAAATCGATTGATTAATGGCTTTCATTTAAATTTAAACAATATAGAAAGATGCATAAGTAGATGAGGTAGACTGAAGAATACAGCTTGATAGAATTGTATACTTAATTCTAAAAACAATTTATCAATATAACTCTAGTCAATCCTCATTGAATTTTATTGTAATTCTGAAATTTTTTACCTCTTCCAGCACTGCCTAACCATATTTGCTATCGCTGTGACTTCAGTGGTCCTTTGCGGAGCTGATGTCTCACATTTATCGAACAGTTATTTGCCACCTGTGCTCGGTGGTTTTGGTAATGGCTATTCCGGTGGCTATTCAGGATATTCATCATATCCATCGTACTCGTCTGGCGGTGGTTATTATTCAGGATCTAGCTATGCCTCCCCTTTGATTTCATCCAGCTATAAGAACTATGCGGTGCCTCAGTATAGTACATATACGAGTCCTTCTAGAACCTATTTGCCAGCCAACTCTGGCTACGGCTATAATGGTTACTCTGGTCTGGATACCAAATATGCCAGCAATGGTGGTTATATCTACTAAAAACGACAAGTCAAACAATCAGCGGCAAGAAAACTATGAGAAAAATCACTTTTTAAAAACTTATTCTGTTTAACTATTGTCAAAAAATTATAATAATAAAGTTCTTGAGTATGCAAAAGTAGTTTATTTCTCACTTTTTAATGCAAGCTTTAAGATTTTCCATTTTCATCTTGGTTGGACAACGTGTAAGTAAAATTATATTAAACAAAAGCGGAGATTAACTAACCAAATTTGTTACAGGAAATGCTGTGAACGTATTGAAACACTGTGCAAAAGTTATGAGAGAAAAACACTTTGGGTAAGTGACATATTTTTTTTTTTTTTTGGCATCACTTATCACTGTTAACTGCCAGCGCTCTCAGGAGTGTAATCGAAACCTAAATGGTCTTTAGCCATTCTAAATTCAGATCAATTTCAGCACAACTTAAAAAAAATGTGTTTTATATTATTATTATTGGTTTAAAGTTGCTACTCTTCTTGCAAATATCATTCCACAGTGGAAAAATACAAACAATCTATGAACTTTATATACATATCTAAGGCAAGAGAAAAAAAAATGGATATGCATAGCTAACGCGAAAAGAAAAACGCGAAAAACAATAGATGCGTGATACTCTTAAGAGTTCACACAGAAGCAAAACCAACGGGTGGTTAAGGCTATACTCGGGTTGGGTCTTAGGGTCTCCAAGCACAACATGGTGCCCATGGCATCGATGGGGGACGGGGGCCACGAGGGGACAGCTAAACTGAATGAGTGAAGGAAACACAAAAGACAGTCACTTCCGTTTACTTAGAAATCTACTTTTTTTTATACCCTTACATGACTTTTTGTTTTTTGTTGGTTCCCTCAGAACATAGCATAAAGTCATTCAATTATATTCAATAGAATTTAAGAAAAAGTATTCAAACTTTCAGATATTAAGTTTTTTTAATCAGAGAAATTTGCTCCCAAATGTATGCAATAGCCTGAAAAACTATTCATTATTTGCCACAAATTTAGAAAATTTTGAATGCCTTCTAAGTTTAAAATTCTGTACTAGCAATGTTTGTTTTATTATTTCTGATATATGCACAGAATATTCCAAAACGTATATATAAATTTCAAAAAGCTTATTCTTGGACTCTTTATTGCATACTTTTGGGAGCAAATTTCTCTTATTAACTACGCCCTTGGTAAACTATTACATATTTCTAGTTTTGTTCTTTTTTGTATATCTTTTGAAATGGATCGGCTATTAAATTTAATAAGATCTAAATTATAAATGGATTTATGTATATTTCATTGGTAAGAAACATAAATATTTTCCGACCTTTCAATTGAAAATGTGGATTGCCAATTCAACTTTATTTCACAAACTATTTCTCATCTTTCCCAAGTCTTTTACCATTAAGATAATTCAAAATATGTATTTTGATTAATAAGGTATGTACCCTTTCTGTTTGCTAGAGTATGAAAATTCAATATGACCTCAGAATAGATTTTGGTAAAGACAACAACCCAACAAGAGTTAAGACCGGGCGTTAATTGGATTTATTTGGCAATTTATGACAAAAGTTTTTCTCGCCGCTGTTGTTCTTGGTTGATGGGATTGTTTGTTGTTGTTGTTATTGTTGTTCTTGTAATTTGGCTGACATTTGCATTCGCACAAAAACCAAATACAAAAATTCAGAGAAAAACGAAGAGAGAATTCGAAATCAATAAAATGAAAATTGATGCTTTCAGCCGTAAAACAGAAAAAGAACGGAAATTGAAATGTGGTAAAGTGGCAGGCTGAAGAGTTGTGGGGAATGTAGGAGAAGGAGAGGGAGGAGCACAATGATGATAACATATACACTTTTAGTTGCTAGAGGGTCCAACTGAATTTTTTATATGAATTTTTATTCAGTTTGTGGATTTTTCATTTTTACATGCATATATTTTATTAATATTTTTTTTCTTGTCATCGCTTTTTTAATTGCGTACCCATCCAGAAATTTATGTATGTATCTACAATGTATGTACATTGTACATATATGAATATAGATCACCAGTTTACAAAATGGCAAAGGTTAATCTTTGGCTTATCAGTATGCTATATAATTCATATTCAATTAAAAACCAATCAGTCATCGGTGAGTGTAAAATGGTTTTAACGCTTTCAACGCAGACATAAAATAAATGAAAAAGAAAAACAAATAACCAAGATTGAAGTCTCTCTGCGACGACATCAAACGCCCACAACAACAACCACAATATCTAAGCCAAATTATACATACATATTAGTATATACATATACCTTCATATATGTAGGTATGTACATATGTATGTACATGTGCATGTATGTCTATGTGTAGCTATTTATTTGCTTAAGATTAGATTAAATGTAATGCTCCATCTACTGGCAAGCTAAAACACTCGAAACAACAACAAAAAAAAGAGAAACCAAACAATCAAACAAACACCAGAAGAAAGTTTGGACTAGATCCAATTGGCCATATCATTAACTTTTCACTTCATTGAAAACTTAAAAAAAAAAACGTTAATAGAATACATATTTTTTGTAAGAAGAATATTTTCCTGTGTAAGATTTGGCATATTGCTAAATTTTTGTTGAATATATTTAATTCAAATTCATAAAGAAAACTACATATAATAATTACTGTGTCTTATATATCAACTAAATAATATAATATTGTCTTAGCAAATAAATTTAAAATTTATTAGTAGTTTTAATAAAGTTTTCAGATTCAAGTAAATACAAACTTAATATAGAAGATGGCTTTTACTTTTAAAATTTGTGACAAAATTCCTGCATCTAAATAAATACAAATATACGTACAAGCAAATCTAAATATAAACCAAAATCTCAGCTAAAAAGTCAAATGATTAGTATAAATTCAAAAGTGTATATAGCACGGATTAAGCTAAATCTAAAAATTAAGGAAATAAAGCTTGAAAATCTCTTCATCTTTGTGTAATTTATAACAAAATTGTCTTATCTAGTGCAAATTTTTAAGAAGTTTTAATCAAAGTGTCAGGAACTATTATTAAAATTATTTTATGTGCTTGCAATATTCAAGGTAATCAAACAATATGTAAGTAGAATTTAATTCCGATTTATTTATATTTTAAAAAACACGTTTGTCTTAGTGAGCTTAAGCTCATAATCACTATTGATCATCAATATCAATGAGGTAATATCGATTGAACTTAAGTGCTATCGTTTAATGGGTATACATTAGGGTTAGTTAGATATTATGGTAGAGTTTATGTCTAGAAATATTACGAATATTATATAAGTATTACTTAGAATAATATAGTATGAAGTATTTTATATAAGTTGTTTTAAGCATCCTACTTTAAAATTTAAATTTAAGTAATAAAAATCGGCATTTCAAAAGACTTTATACTAACTATGCAAAAAACTTATTATAATTTTTGACTTGAAAGTCATACATATATAAAACGTACAGAACTTGTTTCTTTATATTCAAATAAGAAATTTGTATTTCTTTAAAACAAACTATATTATTATTTTGGAATGTAATGCCTACAGTTTCGCAATATTTTTTCTCAAAAACTATTTGCCAAAAATTCATCATTTAATGTCTACAAAATAATATATAACTAAACGTATTGTCCATACCATACCATAAATCAGCTGTCTACTAACTTTAGTAACGAGTAAGCAAAAATGAGCTCCAATTCATAACAAATAAATGAACATATTATTAGATCAGCCTGATAAAATTTCCATATCTAGTTGATAACTACAATCATTGATTATATCGTTGTTTAAATAACGATTATAAAACAATGTTTTTGAAGCAATTTTGCACTTTGCGAAATTTTATAATGAATGAAAAATATAAATTTCATATTTCTTATCCATTCATTATATATTAGATAGCCAAACTTTATTTAAATCTCTAGAACGTGCATTTTGACATATCATCGTCTAAGTTTTCATTCATTATTTGATTAGCCAGTTTTTGATTAATTTTTAGGGTAAGTAAACTTTTTTTGTCTAATCTCTCTAAGAAAGTGTGTTCAGATAAGAAATTTTAATTTGTATGGAAAATGCTAAGCAATTTTCGCTCAAGTTGGTAAATGATATTTTTTTCGTATAAAGCTTTTGTATTCCCTTTCTGCTTATTTTAGTTTTGCAAATTTTGTTGTCTTCATGGCCCATTTGTTTTTTTGTCCCTTGCCATTTCTTACCATGTTTCCCCAGATAAGTATTTAGATATAAGCTATAAGATTTACTTTGTGTGTGAGGGTGTATATACATACATATATGTATGTATGTTTGTGTGTTTAATCTTATTTTTCACAATTTGCTTTAATTTTATAAAAGCTTCCTAGATGATTTTATCTACAAGATACAAATTTCAACTACTGTAATTAAAATAAAGTTGCAGCTTGTTGAAAGGTGTTCGCCTACATGACAAAATATTGAGATGAAACTGACTGAGTAAGAGAGAGAGGTACAAAATCAGAGATTGTTAAATATTTGCTTAAACAAGTGCGTAACTTTCAATTTGCCAAAAATGGCCACTAAATATATTGAGGCAAACCCAAAGATTACTCACACACACACACACACATAAACAGACACTCTTATAAATTTATTATTATTATTTTTATTATTATCTCTCTCCCTCTTTCTCTCTCTGGTGTTTTTTCTTTGCACTCTTTCAATTCTGGTCTTATGTATATTGTGTGCGTTTTTTTATTTAATTTTTTTAACGCTCATAAATTAATATGACGCTCACGTTGGCTTGAGAAATACTTATGGGGCGAGTTATATCTGTCTATATACAAAATTTTATTGTACAGATTTTTTTTCTTCTCTCATTTCTTTTGCCAGCGGCACGCACAGTGGGCATGATAGTCAATAAAAGAATCGAGCAGACAATACAATATACCTACAAAAATATATATATAAAGAATATCTAAAACATTCCGCAGCCTCTAAATTAAGCTATAAAATTATATAAAATAAATTTTCTTTTTTTATATAGTTTTTATTTTCATACCAGCAGATTCTATATCTGTATCTGTATACATACATATATATATATCTAGGGAATACAAATGACATGTAATTTCGTCCAGCAATTTGAAATTGAGTTCATTATGAAAAATAATAATAAAATTGATTTACGTACGAAATTGTGCGGCAAATGAAATTGTTTAATGGTCAGTATAGAGTACCACCAAGGGGAGAATACCGGACTTTTTGAGCATGAGAGGCAGGGGCGGAGGTGTAAGGGGTGCGGCGTGGGTGGAAGAGATGTGAAATTGCTTTATGAATGGCCAGTTTGAAACATGCGTAATACAAAAATAGAAAAAGTAGACGAAAACAAATGAATGTTGTATAATTTATTACATACATTTCTTTTTTGTTTTTTTGTGCTTTTTGGCTAAAGGTGGGATTTTGTAATTAAATTGGAATGCCAAACAAAAAGTAGAAATGAGTTTAAATAAAATGTATAAAAGAGAAATGTATGCAGATGCTTTAATTGTGCTTTCTATACATTTTTAACATCAATTCTAGACAGACTTTTATATAGCACACAGTGAAAACTTAATGTATATGTATCTCACGATTCTGTAATATAATTTCTTGAACCCATTTTCCTTATTAAAACTTTTAAGGTAAAACAAGAAGTAAAGTATTATTAGTAAAAAACATCACTACAAAAAATCATATGTAAAAACAAATGGTAAACACTAATTAATGGCAAATCTTTATCTGTAAAATCGTGAAATTTTGACCCCTAAAGTATGCAGCAAGCAATCAAAGAATTCATTTTTTTAACATAGAAATATGAAATAATAAAGCTAAAATTGTTTTTAAATGTTTTTAAAGTTATCAGTGCAGAAAAGTTATAAATTTATTGAAATTTATGAATACTTTTCCAGACTTTTGCATACTTTAGGGGGTGAAATTGCCTCCTTATTGAAATTCAACACCACATCAATAGACATAGAATATGATTTTAGTCACTATTCTCTAGTTTTTTCTCCAAGTGTAATGAATCTTCTTTCACGACTCATAGTTAAAAATAGAAATATGTATTACCTTGGACCAACTATAGAGGCAAATAAAGATTAGGTTTTGAGATCAAGATAAGTGGCCTTACTTTGCATATACCCCTTTTGATAAGGTATGCATATCTCTCGTGGAGAGTATATAAGGCAGTAAATGTTGACCCAACTTACTTGTTTTTTCCACCCATTTAGTTCCATTGATAATTCTAATCATTTCAATTATGGATTAGCAGTCAAATTTTGGCATACGCCAAACCAAATCAATTCTATTTTTAAATTACTTTAAGTAAACAATGCCCAAGCGGAAATCTTATATACTGATCAGGAATGAAAAGCGTCTGTTGTGGGGTCAGCACAATATTTTTTGTAAATTGGACTCCTCACTTTGCCCCTGCCTTATCTGCAGTTTTCTTGACATTCGACTCACTTGAGCGTACTCTGACTTTCACTAATATTTATTGTACTCTTCATGGCAATGTTTGTATGTACATACATACATACATATGTACATATGTATTCTGTTTGCTTAATTTGTTTATCGTTGGGCTATGGGTTCTGGTTGGCTTTTATTTTCAGACTTGTTCGTGCACTTGCTCTTTGGCATAAGGTCTGCATAAATATTTCTTACAAATTGCCAAGTACTTGCGGTCAATGGTTGCGTATGCTTAATTAATTGCAACAAATTACTTATACGCCAAGTGGTTCAGCTTGAATGACTTGCCATTTAGATTAAGCTGAACTAAGCTCCAAATTGAAGAAGTTTTGAGTTAAATTGAGTTTGTACTTGATTAAATTCAAGTGCAAGTACCACCAGCTATTAAACAAATTAAGTTTCTTAGTTTTTTTATTTTCAAAAAATGTATTTGATTTTTCTTTTCTATTTTGTGCCATTGTGCACTATGTAAATTAAGCGTAATTGTGGCTTGACAGGTGAATGGCTAAACTTGAGCCACAAAGAGTTCATTGCTATTTGACTGGGTAAAAGAACAAAGTAATTTAGATCTATAATTTTCTATAAAGTTTATTGATTGAGATGCCTTGAGGTGATAGGTTCTAGCTTCTGTATTTAATGGGGCATAAGGGTGACTAAATATTTAGATATTGCTATATTTAGAAATGTCGTTCGAACTTATGGTACTTTCCTTTGTGTTATTAACTTATTATTATTATTGCTCTACTTCAATTGGCATAAAAACCTTGACTCACATTTATCACACAATGTTTCGGGCAGCGACAAGAGAATATAACTCACACAAGAAAGAATAGCTCAGTATATTCTAAACCTGTCATAGATTTCAATCAAAACTTATTTCGTGCAAAAAAAAAATTCACATGCAAAGAGATACACAAAGGTATTATACATATATGATATATACTTTTATAGCTATGTTTATATAAATGGGCGTAGTTTTTGGCTATAAAAAGGATCTTTACACATCACTCCATTTTGGGCAAGTGGAAAGTGGAAAATTACATTTATTTATGGCAACTAATTTTCCTATTAAGAGTGTTGATGGTTTTCTAGAAATCTCTTTCGAAAACACATTAAAATAATATGAATTGATATGAATAATAATATATGTGACATTATAATAATTCCTTTCAGGACGTTAAAAAACTCGATTCTTATGTATAAGATCCACATACTCCTACATGGCAAATTACAAAATAAATTGAGGTCAAAATAGATGCATTGGAAGTACATAATTAATGACAAATGGTAAAAGAAACAAAATACTATAAAAGGACGGTAGTTCAGATTAGATAAATTTATTATTCAAACGATATGTTTAAAATAAGTTAGAATCTGTACAAAAATAGTTTTTACTTTTTGCCCTTCGTGTTTTGCACTAGGATCAAATGTACAACCTCCATCTTAATCTAGTCGACTTAAGTTAATGAGCTTACCTTCTTTACTAATCTTAGAATCATGCTTGGTGTAAGAGATCTTGGATTGTGAGATTGATTCTTCCAAGCTGTTGAGTCAGATTAATATTTCTGTCCCATTACACTTTTTACCTGAGCTACTAACTTGCCCTGCATGAAAATTTTTTGTATACTATGTAACGACTACAAAAAGCTTTGCCACATTATCGGTTCGGAAACTTCAGGTTATAAAAACTGTACTTGTTTGCTCGTAGTTAGTTGTATTCATCTTTTGTTTAGCCTATCCTAGTCTATAACCCATTCTCTTATTACTCTTAATATTTTCTATTTCTTTAGAAAAACATAAAACAGAAAAAAACCAAATGTATTAAATCTTAAATTAGTGCGATTGTCTCTCTAGCTCATTAGACCTAGTGTGACTTGCTACTCTCCTTTAAACATTAGAGAGCAATGTTTAATCTCTCTCAAAAGAGAATGAATGCCACTGTCTTAAGTGAAGGAGAATACTGTAATACCTTAAAATTGTTGCTTTTAATATAATAAAATAAATGCTTGTATCTAAAAACTTTGAAAAGTAATACGTATATCCTATTTAGAATGAATTAAGTCCTTGGAAATAATTTTTAAGCCAACTACTTTTCAGCTTTTAAATAAATTTTAGCACCTTTCGTGTTTTTAAAGTTTTGAAAGATAGCAAGAAATATAAAAAATCATTTACAGCATTCGTAATGATGAATCCATGACCAAAATTACTCAAGCTTCGAATAGAAACAAGTTGAAATGGTATTGCGATTCTTCCATTCAGAAAATTTGTATATACATATGTAGATATTTCAAAAGCGTCATATACATTTTCTTAGCAAATGGCTGCATGATGCATTTAAAGTATAAGTTATTTGTAACCATTCTATTAGAGAGAATATATTTGATATATTTTTTTTGTACATTTCTTTTACAATTTCTGTTCGGGGAAATCCTTTTTCTAGTTAAAAAGGATACTGTTGACGCCTATGAATAGATATATTCATATAGTATTGCAGTCATAAAAATCAAAGCCAACGACTTGAGCACGGCATCCCAAAGCAGACTTAACATTATTCTATTTTTGTTACATTTTTGCATTCGCTTTTACACCATTTTCTCTTATTTTTTTTGTTGTGTGTGTGTGTGTGTGTGTTTTTTTTTCTTTTTAGCTTTTCAACACGCCACTTTATGTAAGCATTAAAACTAGCGCCTCTCTCATACGTCGGCAGCAGATACATTTTCATTTATACGCAGTGCCATGTCGTGTGGATTTTTTTGTACAATTTTTCATACCCCTTGACTATAGGGGGGAAGCAGGAATATACCCTACAATAACAAAGAAGAATTGGCAAACTTCAAAGAGTCTAATGATAAGGGCTAAAACTGAGTTATTGAAAAAGGCTGCAATCTTTGTCGAAGCTTCGAATAGTTTTATTATTCATCATAGTTTTTTGTTTTACCAAATTTTAATGAACAGGGTATCTAGAAGTCTTCACCTTTAGTTTATTATCTTTTTTGATGTTATTTTTTGTTTTTCTTCTTTTGCCTTTGCTGTTTAAGTTTAATGCAGTTGCTATATGCAGTTGCAGTTTGCTGGCGTTTCGCAATTTGCGAATATTTGTTACAAGGTCAATTCAAGTTGTTTTGGATGGAAAACAGTGCGAACAATAAATGCAAATAAAATATTGTCTTTAGTATTTGTTGTTATTTTTTTAGTGATTTTGTTTTGCATTTGAATTAAGTTGACAAAAATCAAAAGCAAACATTTTTCAACTTTTTCTCGTGTTTTTATATATTCTGCTGTTGTTGTTGTTGTTGTTGCTCTTGTTGATGTTGAACAGCTGCATATCGTTTGAAGAGGCTGTCGACCAGCAACATGAACAACAACATCAGCAACGACAAGAGCAACAAAAAAATGTACAAATTGAATTTGCTGTCAGCTGCCAGGACGGATGGCTGACGCAAATGACTTCTTGTCTGTCTCCGTCTCTCAAGCAAATTAATTTTTGTGGCCAAATTCGTTTTCGGCCACACTAAGTGCACATATAGGTCGGACATTCATGGGATGCAAAAGACTTTTTTCCGCCTCCTTTCCCCTTGTCCATTTTAGCCAAACCCTATTTCTATCTTCCACCCTGTCAGTGTTTCCGTCTTGATGACGTGGCATTCGGCAAGTGGAAAGTGGAAAATTACATTTACCTTTTTCAGTTGGCAACTAATTTTCCTATTAAGTAGCAAATTGCAAGCCAAGAAGACAAAGTCAAACTCCCAGCTATATGATGACATAAAACGATGCAATTTATATACATACATATATATGTATACCTATATATTTATATTAAAAGAGACAAAAGTGTGTTGGTGTATGTGGTCTTTGAAATATTCCCAAGTCATTGCTAAAAGAATCAATAGTAATTAACTATCAAGGGGTTTTTGCGTTTTCCTTACCATAATTATATGTCCATAATTGTAAACTAAAATGTCATTCTACAAGTCCTTGAACACTGAAAGACAGAACAGAATTTAATTAATTAAAGATGTCAGCATGCATGGAATATCAGGAGAAATTTATAAATATTTACGAATACGAATGAAATTAAGTTTCAAACCTATTCTTCGCTAACTTTTATGGAACTTGATTGAATTTTTGAGATTTCCAACCAATATTTTAAGACTTTCCAAGATTATTTCAATGTTCATTTTCAATGTTGATTTTCATATTCATTTTAAGTTCACTGAATACACGGTTTAAGTTTTTTGTTTTTGCCAAATTAGGTGATTTGTTTGATAACTGAAAAAAAAAAAATATTACAAAGGTTGATTGATTGCTGGAAAAAAATTTTTAATTTCTGCTAGACAGGTTGGAAAACTGGTAAAACTCTAACTAAAGTAAAAAAAAAATATCATTTGTTTTGTTTTAAAAATATTTTAACACATTAAAAAAAAAAAAAAGCCTTTTAACACTTTTTTAAAAATATTTTGGTCTTTTTATACCATACACCCATAGGGTGAAATGGTATATTAAAGTCGCTAAAATGTATGTAACAGGCAGAAGGAATCTTTTCCGACCCCATTAAGTATATATATTCTTGATCAGCATCAACAGCCGAGACGATCTAGCCATGTCCGTCTGTCCGTCCGTCCGTCCGTCCGTCCGTCTGTATGAACACCTAGATCTCGGAGACTATAAGAGCTAGAGCCACCAAATTTGGTATGTAGACTCGTGTCATATGTACGCTTATCGAGTTTGTTTCAAATGTTTGCCACGCCCCCTACCGCCCCCGCAAATCAAATAAAACCGATTTTCTCAAAACCTATTTTAGCTAGAGACACCATAGTTGGTATAAATATTTGCTTAGTAATTGCGCACAGTTTTGATGTGTAAAGATTTTGCCACGCCTCTTTCCGCCCCCGTAATTTGAAAAAACTCGATTATCTCCCGTAATTTTCTACCTTGTGCAATCAAATTTAGCAAATTTTGATTAAAATCGGAATAAAAATAGTCAAGTTATGCATATAAACGTTTTTCCATATGGCCGGAGTTGGCCGTTGGCTGGTGGGGGCGCTAGGGTGCTCGAATGCTTGAGTGAGCGAAATACTAAGAAATGCTTCTAAAAAGCATGCAAACAGATTTTTTTAAAAATACGAAAATGCATTGGTTATTATAAATTTAAAATATTTGTTTTACTGGTGTATGGTATATCCAAGTCGGCGAGACGACTTACTTACTTCATTTTCATAGAAGTTGTTTTTGAATAAAAAATAGAACAGAAAAATTTAATCGATATATTTGATTTTTATTAATTCTGTTTTTATGAGAAACCGTTTTTCGCGAGATATTATTAAATATCTTAAAATAAAATATCTTGCTTGCAAAATATCTGAAAGAAAATTTCAAAAGTAATTTATTTAATATAATGAATAATAGTTATGGTTACAGGTTTTAAAATACAATTTTTAAATTCATTAGAAAACTGTTTCTTTAGTCAAGAAAATAAGACTAAAGAAAATAAGAGATGATGTGAAGTGATTAATTTCAGACTATTTATCAGTTACAAGAAAAAGTAAAACCCCGATAAAACAAATTTGACGAAACTCGCAAAATACATTGATAAGTAACCTACTAATAAGTAAGTACTCATTAGTATACTCGAGGACTTAAATGAATTAGAATTAGAATATTATAAACTCTTTACATTAAAGTTTTACTGTATATGTTAACGTAGGTCGCCTTAAAACAAACTAACAATTATTTAAACAATTCAAATTTAAATGGAACAATGAAATAATCGACCATATATTATTATAAAGTTCAGAAATTTACATTTTTATAAACCTATAGATAAATATGTACTAAATATTATGTAGTATATTATGTCTATACTATATATAATGTACAAAGTACTAGCAAAAATGTTTCTAGATTGTATCACATTTGTTTATATTAGATTCGTCATTTTATTGACATACTAAAATAAAAATGGAAACATTATGTTCTAAAGTAACTCCCAAGTACTTCCAACAAATATAAGAAACAAAATTTTTTATAAAAATTGCTTCTTCTTTATTGCATCACAAGCAAATCTGTAAATATACGAAATACCAAATATTTACAATTGATAGCAAAGTAGAAATTAATTAAGCTATCTGCTTATCGAAAATTTATGTAATTTTCAGCTTTTTATGGGTCTAATGACATTCCACACACACACATAGAATAATAATGGCGAAACATATAAAATGTAATTAGTTATTAACTCAAGTGAGACTCTTTAACTCTCAGTGGAATGTAGTAAACGAAATATTAGTCATACGCCCCCGCTGCTGCTTGGGTCATTAAATACAAGCAAAAGCAATTGAAGATATAATAGCAAATAATTATAGCATAAATATTTGCATTTGCAGATACTAGAATGCCAGACTGGTGAAAGGGGAGAAGTTAAAGAGATAACTTGTAGAATTGAGGTACGGGTAAAGCCAAACACAAGCAGCTACCCAAACAAATATCACTTGACATGCATAGGAATACACACATATATATATATGTACATAAACAATGGCTTACCCTCTTCATCTTTGTCAACTTCTATCTGCGTCTTACTCTATGTGTATCGACCACTTTACGCTAATGTATTTAGTTTCAAGGATATAGCAAAAGGATAATAAAGTGACAGCTGGTCAAGGATTTTAAGGTGTGTATCTATCTAACGTTCTCTGTGTTTGTGTGGGATGACAAAATTACACATACGCCGCATGTTACCGCCCCACCGAACCAGTTGGAAGCATATTGATTCACCATTTAACATTTTGCAGTGCAACCGCATCAAAATAATTGACTTAATTAAGTATACAAACCTATCACCTGCTATTGTCAACCCATCTCCCATCCTGTCACACACTCATTGATTTATTGTCCACCAATCGTTTTGCCTGCTCCTTGTGCATGAATCCATAAAACGATATCAGAAAAAAAAAGAAAAAGAAAAAACTCCCTTTGGGTAAAAGGTAAAGTTTAACTTTCGCTTCATTAGTTAAAAGTAGAGAAAAGCTGAAAACTGTTCGGCCATAAAGATTGCTGAGGGAAGAAGGTCAAACCAGGCCAGACGAAAAAAGGGGCTAGGCCATGTCAGGCCAAGGTAAAACACAAGTGCGAGAACGCTAATGGCAGCATCAGTTTCGCTCTTTGACTCAAATTGCCAGTAAAAAGGCTTGTTCTACTACAGCCCAGTTACCAAGCAAGGGCTCCTTGCCATCATTGTTGACTGAATAATTGAGGACTTCGTCTAGAGTCAGACCAAGCCCGAAAATAACTGGAAAACCGCCGTCGCCCGCCAGTCAGTCAGTCAACTTATTCACTTAACAAATTTTCCATTTTTGTGTAATTAGTAAAGTTTTTCTCGGTTCGATTTTGAATTATGAAAAGTTAATGGAATTTCCAAACAAAAGTTTGGCATATTGTTTAAACATTCTGAATAGGGTTCAAAATGAATTGGCGAAGGACATAAAAGGACTGAAAGTAAAATGTAATTGGTAGGTCTTGATTTAAACTGATTAAAACTAAACGAGAGAATTAAAAAAAAAACAAATAACTGGTTCAATGATTAATATTTATGCCCCAAAGCAGTTTATCTTACCTGAGGGAGAAATATTGGCAAAAAGCAGCAAATTGTTTAAAAAAATATATATTTTTTGTTGTGTCGTTATTTATTTGCCATCCTGTTTCATTTGTATGTCTCCTTTTTTCTTTACTGATTTATGGTTTGTTTTTATAGCATCAAGCATAAATCAAATATTTGCATAGGCAGATTTACCATAAACTAATAAATTTTACTAGAAATCTATGTGGATACACTCAAAAAAAATAAATCTACATATAATAGGGCTTAAGTGAAATTCGCAGAATTTACCACAAATACACAATAAATACATACAAACAGTTAGTTCTTATCTTAAAGGCGATTAGTTTAAATATCATGAACTAAACCAACTAATTGAGTGACTTTTAAAGCAGACAGCATTTGTCTATAAAATTATAATCTGAACAAAGAAATCTTTAAATGGTTTAATAAATTAGATTTTAATCATATTTTTAAACCAAACTAATCAATGCAAAACCAAACCCTTTTTATTTATTTAAATCATCCACAATAGTTTTTAAAGTCAAACCTAATTAACTGCCTTTGAAATGAAATGAAAATGAAAATACTTTTTGCAAATTATATATACATACATATACATATATGTATATATATGCAAACTCTATTTATATTCCAAGAAGAGTAACCAAAACTACATTTTAAGTACATTTTTACGACCTGTTTCAATCTTCAAAGGCAACCCAAAAAGGAGAGTAAAGTAGTTAAGGATTTTGAAATAGTTTTCAAGTTGTTAAAGGGTAACAAGAGTTTTTAGCCAGTTAAAAGGACCTCTCTACTTGAGTTCGTGACGTTAATAGATAAGCATGAACTAATTATTTGTAAATAGCAGTTTAATTTATTATTCGTAACTTTTGATTGTAATTTTTACAAGTTTCTTGTTCAGCAAGTTGGCCATGGTAATAAGTTTCAACAATTTTAATTTACTTATTTACATACTTCACTGGTCCATCTGATTCAGATTCAAGTCGTATACTTTCCAAGATAACTTACGTTGGCTTACACTTTCGTTCAGTACATAGACTGTTTTTCACTTTTTGCCAAACAAAATTTTGCTAATAGATAAATCAGAAATGAACCGAATAATTAAAAAACTAATTATTTGTTCTAAAATATTTGAAATACAAGCAAATTTCCAAAAAATATTAAGAAACTTTATACTTTGAAGCATGGAAAACCATTCATTAAAAATAAGCCCGAAATTAGAACCATATTAAAATTCCAACAACCAAAACCAAACCAAAACCAAGCAATCCTTATCCAGTTAATAATACAATATCTCAAATATTGTATATATATATATAAATATAACAAAAAAAAAATTTTTTTCTTCATTTAAATGTTAACATATACATATAATATATAAATAGTAAAAATGAATATAAAAATAAACATAAATAATCACATATAAAAAAAAATTTTTTTACTAGTTTTAAACTTAAGACCTTTTGGCTATAGCTTTCATATTGAGGTATTTTACATTGCATGCTAACAAATTATAAATAATGCATACAAAAATATTTGAATGCAAATAATTCGTAATTAAACATATTTAACAAACAATTTAGCTAATAGAATCCAAATATACGGAAGTTTGAGGTAACTAGAGATCCTAAAATATCTAATATCTAACATTTTAAAAAAATTATTTTCTAATTAAGTTAAGCTTGATGCAATAATCCAATAGAAAATAGAATGTAAAAGTCGGTTTTTTCATAACGGCTTCAATTACCCATTTATTTCAAGTGTATATTGAAAATAACAAAATGGATTAGAAATGTCTATGGAAATAAAATTCACACTTTGTGGTGGGATGAACAAATTTTTGCTATTTCGAATATTAGGCATTATTATTGCCTATATGTATTTCTGTTGGTATTTATAGTTTTCACATATATATTTTTATTATTTTAGCAATGTATTTGGTTATGCTTGTTGTTGTTATTATAACTATTTCAGTATATTTATTTATTTTGCACGCATATTTTGATGCCATTGACGCGTGAGATAGAGGGAGAGGGTAAGAGAGAGGGGGTTAGAGAGAGGATGGAATGGCATCACAATATTATTATTATGATTTCTGATATTTATTGTTGTTGTTGCTGCTGCCGTTGACGCTGTCAGTTTTAGTGGATTTCATGCGGTTCAATGAGTTTAATTCGAGTGACGTATGCAAGTGCTGCAATAACTGCGAGGCATCTGGACATGCGAAGGACGTAGGACTATGCATGGCAGAAGGATGCAATGTTGAGGACATGGTACATATGGATATATAGAACGACTGCACACGAACAACTACTTGTTTGTAATGGGGAAAAATGTGTGAAATACTGACATGGAATGTTAATAATGATAACGAGAATGATGATGATGTCATAGCTAAACAACTCTCTATATAATTTTAAGAAAATCTACTTTAATGCGTTTCCATTCATTCGAAACGAGCATTAACCCCAATTCTATTGATTATACATAAGTTCAAAAAAAAAAAAAAAAATATATAAGCAAGTATCGACTAGCCTTCCTCTCTGCCAACTTCTCTTCTATGTATATGGTTATATCCAATATAATCACACTACGCAATTTTTGTGCTTAGTGCTCTTAATTAGAAATGATGTTAACACGCGACTATTTCAGTCGATAAATCCCCACATACATATGTCTTTAAATGTATCTCACAAATTGAGATAAACGCAACCAAGACCAATTTCACATCACACACGGCGTATGAGTGTTGAGAGTGTGAGTGTGACACTTTGTCACTCTTTGACTCCCACTCTTTTTCTCTCTCCCTCTCTGTCTGCTTATTCGCTTACGACGATGTCACTGTAATTGCCTCGAGTAGATCACTCGTCTTGCTCTCAAGCGCTTAAAACAGTAAACGTGTTTGTCCCTAATTTGATTTACTCTAACTTAAAAAAGAAAAGACCCCATTATAACTCATGGAAACGACTTTGGGGTACCCTTTAGCAAATCGTCGTCAGACATAATTTATCATAAATTTTGGAAGATTATTAATATTAAAACTATTATTTATTCCATTTTTTTTTTTGACATGGGTTGGGTAAACCAATTATTTAGTAAAAATATGACAAGCTCTAAGTTTATTATGGAACTATCTAAATGTCTAGAGCCATGAATGACCTATGATTAATATACCTTTCCATTAGATGTTCAAAGGGCATCAAAATGATTTCGTATCGTTTCGTCTTGGATGAGCTCATTGCTTTCGGTTAAAGCAAAAAAATTCTCACAATGCTCCTTAATTAGTTGAGTGCAAGATTTTGTGTTTGTTGATTTAACAATTGATTTGTCAGACGCGTGGCAAACAATTGAAAATAATGGGAATTACATTATATTTATCAAAAATTACTTGAAAAGCTAACATTTTCAAACATTAGATGAACATTTTCTCAGAATTGGGAAAATAGTTTTCAAATTTGTATGACTATAAAATGATTTCTAAAGCTTTAAGATCGGTTTTCCGATCCTTTGATTATTTTTCATGAAACATACAATTGGAAATTGTTGTTTGGAAAAGTTTTTAGTGAATTTTTGTACCTATAAGTAAATTGTCAGTGCCTTATGTTATCGACAGATTGGAAAATATAAGTGTAAAATGATATAACTCTTTAACTTGTTTTGAACTAAATTTTGTTGTTTCAACACCCACTTAATGTTCCAATTCTAGAAAAAGAACTTCTAGATGAAACTTCAGATGTCTGAAAAATTTTGTTGCACTCAGTATTGAGTGGGGGATCTGGTCAATATGATAACCATGGCAGACATATAAACATTAAGATAATTTCCACAAGCAAATTTTAAATTGGCTGCACAAAATGCTGAATCATGTTATGAAGAAAATATTTTGTGCCTTCGAAATAGCCACAGGAGCTGAAGGTCCACGTGGATATAAAGTGTTTGTATGTGTGTGTGTGTGTGTGTTTGTAGTGGGTAAAAACACGGTCAAGCTAATTACGGCACGTGGCGAACAACAACATCATCGACTCGTACACCTGCAGGCTATGAGCAAAACAACAAAGAGAAGAGAGAAAAAAAAATGCTAGCAGACTAATTTAATGGCAAATTACAATTGTTTGCACTCTGGCGGGCCAAACTGTGGGTATCCACTTCATTTTGGGCGGGGTTCATCAATGACAAAAAAAAAACATTAAGCGAAATACCAAATGCAAATAACAAACCAGACAATTCAATTAATTTATGATTATTTAGCAAATTCAAATAGAGACACAACACACATACACATACAAGTCTGTCAAAGTGAGAATAAATCAGGACAATGAACTAAAGTTATGAAATAATAAAATACGAAATCGAACTAAAATGTATAGCAATATGCAGTTTTTAGTTCATTAATTATGCACTCGCAATCGAATATAATTAACAAAAGCAAAAAAAAAAACTATTTACCGCAACTTTTAATTAAACAAATAAATAAAAAATAAGCAAATTCTACAAGTCTATATTTGCTTAATACCCTGTATTAATAAATCAATTATTTGGTTATTTTTTTTAAGCTAGGAATTTAACTTACACTTCTGTTACCAATTAAAAGTGGTAACAGACTAATTTTAGTCTTTCTTGATATACTAAAGAGGTCTTTAATTTAAAAAAAAACAAAGCATTTCTTTTTATATTATCTATAATATATTCCTTTATTAATCTCTTAAGTGGGCTAAAGCTAAACTTAAAAATCAATATTTCATCAGTTTTTTGGATTAATTCGAGTTTAAACAAATTGGCTTTCTTTTCCTTATCCCTTCCCTTACGGAAGATTCTCGGATTTTTGAACGTTGTTTTTTAGAGACAACTACTATCTTAGTTCAATTCAAACACAGAAAAAGTATATGATGAATTCAAAGTCTTCATGCGAAAGCATTTGTTGTAGTAATAATAGATGAACATTAGATAAATGCTAAAACTAGTTGGGAATTACAAAAAAAAAAAAAAAAATTAACATAGCTTACAGCTCCAAGTTATATTTGCAGGTAATTATTATTTTAATTACCTTTATTTGTAATTATTTTAAGTGGGAATAATATGAACAAGAATATAATTTATACTAGTCAGGCTACAACAAAATAAATTTTATTTTTTTATTCATTTTAAGCCTCTTTATGAAACTCATTTAAATTTTTTGTCAAAAATTATTGAAAAATATTTTTATCAGTTGTAAAGGACTAGCTGTTTGGGAATGGTCAATCTTCTTTCTGTCCTCAAAAAGTAGCCAATAGTTTCAATTTTTCTTATCAAGCAATCCATGGAAATGCTTAAAGCCCTGGATATACACTTTAAACTTTAATGCCAACAGGGTATTAAAAAGTTATGCCATATAGCTTGACGGGGTAAAAAAAACAAAACAAAATAACCAAAACCACAAAATGAATTTTCTACAATAATTTAATGACACTCAATAAAATTGAAATACATTTTTATACTTTGTGTGTCTGTGTGTGTGTGTGTGTGTGTGCCATACAATTTTTAAACAAACCAATGCCACAGAGAAATGCCGTAACACTTCATACCCAGACATGGACAGCCGCCCGCCCCCATCTCAAAAAGAAAACGAGCGAAAAAAAAAATAAACACACGTGTGAACATGAATTGAATGGACGGCCAAAAGATGTGCTGCAGATAGACACCCACACACACACACACACACACTCAAAGAGAGGAAGAGTGAGGGAGATACATCTAGACAACAGTAGAGATATTTCATAAAGATAGAGAGAGATATACCTCTAGAGATAAAGAAAATCAGCACAGAAATTGACGTAATTGTCACAAAATTTGTGTGGCCCAAACAAACAAAAACTACGAGAGCATTATTTGTGAGTTTGAGATGAAAAATCAAATACAGTAGAGCGAGCCTATGATAAACATCCATCTAACTGAAGGCTTCTGAAAGGGTATATTTAATGCTGTCAGAAGCATCTGATTAATACAAATGCAAGGCATCTAAAATCGAAATAAACAGTTTATCAAATTTTTGTTTATACATTTTTTGTTTCATTTTTCAATTTCACTCGAGTATTGGAGAATTTCAGACGCATTGGAAATGGATTACTCTATTATATCGAATAATTTTTATAAATATTCTTGGTTATTCTAGCATCGCCTCTCTGTTGATTTTTTGTTTGCTTTTCTTTTTGGTAGGTATATATTTATTTGGCACTTTAATATAAGGCGCAGGCGCATTGCCAAACATTTTTTTCCACCTTTTTTTTTTTTTTTTTGGTTGTTGGAAATGAGAAAATGATTGAATGACCAAATGGCTGGCTTACTGACTGGCAACAAGTTTTTTTTTTTTTTCTTTCTTTTACCTCGAATTTCTTGTTTTTGTTGGACTAAGCAAATGCTTTTGTCCCTCCTCATCAATTAACACCAATTTGCCATGACTCGCACGAGAGAGATGGCAGAATAGAAATCTATCTAACAGAGTGTGAGTGTGTGTATGTGTGTGTACTGGCAAATGAATTAAGAAAATGCATACTATATAGGATATATGACTTAGATTTGTGTGTACCCTGTATATTTTAAGGTATATAGATATCAAAACTAAATAGCAACTATAAATATATAAAATATTCATCAATATTTTTATATATTCTTTACCATTTACAATTGGTATTACAAAATATTACTTTATTATTATTACAGTCCAAACTTCAGATGTAAACCAAAAAAATTTGTGCACTAAATATATGAATGATTGAAACATAAAAAATATTAACGAAAAACATTTCATTTATTTCGGTTTCAACTATCTTTGTCATCACCTTTAGACTTGAATCTAAGAAGAGAGAAAAAAAATATTATTGTAAACAAATTAGCATGATAATAAATTACAAATTTCTTCGATTCGATTTTGTGTTATAAATAGCAACGGCATGCAAAACTACAATTAAGTCGTGTTAATTAATACAATTTTTTCTACGTTCTATATACAAGCATATGTACATACATATATATATGTGTATGTCATTTCTACATATACATACATATACATATATAAATGTATAAACTTATGCCTTTCATGTTTTGTTTACTACTCTTTTATCTAATTGGTTAATAACGTCAAGTCAATAAAAAAATAAGTTTTCAATTAAATTTAAGTTCAAGTCTATGTAAAATGTTTTTGTTTATTTTCAAAAATATTTTAAAGGGCTGTTTGAAAATTGTCCTCAATTTTCTTTATTATTTCGTTAATCTGATTTTGGTACAATTTATTTATATTTATTTATTTGTCCTTTACATAAAATATGAAACAAAATTTAAGAAATTTTACTCTCTTATACATATATTCATATGAAAACGAACTTTTTCTTTTGCGTTTCATTTCCATTTGGTGTTAGTCATTCATTAAGATTATGTGGGATTTATAAGAAAATAAAAAATCTCCTACTTATATGCGCGTCTTGCCAAAATAAATGAATAAAAAATTGTGAAAAACCATAAATCAAAATGAAATTGGTCGCCTTTTTTTTTGGAAACACATTGTTAAGATGAGAATACATTTAAGTTAATTCAAGGAGAGGCAATGTTTTCTTTAAAATACATACCATAATTTTGGGCAAGTTTTGTGAATTGAATAGAAAATATTTGTGTTTTTTAATATAATAAAATAAAAGTTCTTAGTTATTTTTAGCAGTTTTCGTTTAGTTTCTTTAAGGGCAGTCTATAGGAAAGCATTTTTTTCTCTTATCAAATTATTATTATAATTATAATTGTCTATTTTATTGCTGAGTGTTTCTTTAAAGAAAAATTTAATATTATGTGAATAATATTATTTTTTAAATTCCAGAGCCGTTAGATCATCTTTCCAATCATTCAGTTAGTAAATACAAAATTTATTTGCCTGATAAGTATTTGTAGTTTGGACTGCAAAGTAAAATTTGGTAGTACCAATTGGAAATCGAAATTATTTATATTATAAATATTATACAGATCTGCAAGAATATTAAATTAATCATGATTAATTATTACTTATAATTACTTTTTGTTAATACTTTTCAGTTATACCACCTACTGCGACATTTGTGGTGAAAAACTCAGAATTTTTAAATAACGAATTTCCTCAAGGTCTTATTCAGAACTTATTTTCTAGCAATTTTCCTAAAATGAGTCCTGACATGTCGGCAATAGGTGACAACAACGATTTTTCGCCTAATCAACAGAAGGCATGGAGATTTCCAAAATGTTTTTGTAATAACAGGCTAAACCTGTTACAATATTAATCCAATATAGATTTGGCCAGTCCTTAATGATTCCCTGAAATTAGCAGTGTGTAGAGAATGGCTTGCTCATCACTTCAGTTGCTTAAAAGTTTTCCACCCAAACACGCGGACATTCAACTCTTTATCCTGATCAATTATTCTCTTTCTAGAGTGAAATTACTTGCACTTCCATTATTCAGTGTTAAATTTTTGCATTTTATCTAATTGTCAGCAAAATAAAAAAGGAAAGAAAAACAAAAAATCTGAAAAATCATTTAAATAATTGCACAAGTATTAAAATGCACAGCCGAGTCGTAAAACTCATTTTGAGAATGCTGTTTTCCCCTCTCCTGAGCCCGGACCACGACTCGGTCATCATTGCAATGCCACAAAATTACGCCCATTTTTGGCTGGAGCAGTCGACGGCGGCGGCAAGCGGCATTTTGTGTGTGCAACCATTTGGAAAATGAAATCAGAAAATCGCTTTAACTGCCTGTACTCCGTCCCTCCCTCAAGTGAGACACCCAACATCAGGTTAACTGACTGAATCAGCATCGATATTAAGATCAGAGGAGAGTGCAAAGAGTTAAAGAGGGCGAAATCAAAAGAGAGGTGGCGAGAGAGAGAGAGAGAGAGAGAGGGGGGAGAGAGTGGCAAAAATGTGTTTTGTAGCAAGTTGTTAATAATTAAGTAAAATTGGCCTGGTTTTTCTTTTTTTTTATTGCCCTGTTACGCCATGACAAAAGTCAACAATTATCAGACGAGCGAAATGCAATTGACAGTGGAAATTGGTTAACAATTGAAATTGTATATATGTATATATCCTACAATCATTCAGATCAGAGATTTGCTTTTCAATTTATTACATGTGCACTTATTAAATGATTCACATTTCTAATTTGAAAATTAAATAAATGATATTTAATGCCAAACGGAAACACAAACAACAACTCAAATCTGAGGTGTAGATTTCATGCCCTTTCACAGTTAAATCTCGTGCTATTATTTAGAATAATCTAATTGCAAAATGTCTGACGGTTTTCACAAATGAATAACCCTTTCAAAACTGTATCTATACAATCTAACATTTATTTCAAAAACATTTCAATACCACCAGAAAACAAAAGTTCAAACACCCAATTATTATTGGTAGAATAATGTTGAAAATCTTGGTAAATAAGTAAAACGAACATTTACAATAATTCAAACCTTATAACTAAGCGAGCATATAGATTAATTTTAAACAAACTACTAACCATTTTTCAATCAAAGATTCTGTATTAATTATTATTATAATTATTTTTTGGTATATCAAAATTAATAGAATAACTTATACACCCCTTTCGTACACTTTGTCTGCGGAAAAAACTAAAAATATATTTCTTTTAAAAGAAAATTGTATAAATTTCTATAATTCTATGTATATCTGAACAACATAAAATATATTTATTTATCGCATAATTTATTTCAACATTTCATGCAAGGAATTTCGCGAAAAAGTGTTTTTCCATTTTTTTTTTTGTCGTATTTTTGTTTCTCAGGTGAATGAAAAATTGTCTAAATTTGTAGAAAGGCATTTGCTTGGCTTATTTCCGAGTTTAATATAAAAAATAATTACAGATACATGCATATATAAAATTTTTTGTATATAGTATACGTATATATATATATGTACATATCTAGGTATGGACAGGGACAGCTGTGTAAATATTGAAGAGGGCACTCAACGCCTGAGTGGCTAGATAAAGAAATGGAAAAAAGCCAACAGACTATATAATGAAGATATTAAAATTATGAAAATTTAAATGGGTTTAAACATTCGCAATTCAAATAAATAATCAAAAATCTCTTAAATTTAACCAAATAATATTTCTTAACATAAAAACAATATAGAAAAAAAAATATAAAAAAAAAGTTCCGATCTTACTCTTATTAAATTTAAAATTGGTGAAGTAAAAACTCTTTATTTTTGGATTTGAGAATAAGATTTGATACAAAAAACAACAATAAACCTTATACTCTGTATTTTCATACTTTATTTATTAATAATCAAAATTTCCATTGGGTTTTATTTTTTACTGCTTGATAAGGCTATGAAATATATATTTATAATATATGTATCTGGAAGAAAACTCTAAACTCTTATAGGCCAATATTAGGGCCTTGATAAAATTGATGTAAGAATTTATATTTGTTACATTTTATATTTTTTGCTAAATATTAGCGCTAAAATTTGCATATTTCAGTCTCAGTGTTCAGTTATTTCTTTTATTTTGGCAAATTCCGACAGACAGAAACTTACCTTTATCAGCACCCACACACAACGTGGCCTAAACCATTTCATTTGTCACTTGATTTTGTTGTCTTGCCACAAGAATCCGTCAGTCAAACAGAATTTGGATGGAGCCTGAAGCATTGAAATTTCTTCTCTTATTTTTTTTTTGCTGCACAATGTCGTCACAATTCTCATATTTAAAAGTTTTTTTGCAAACTAAAGATAAAACACAACGAGGGAGAGTCAGAGAGAGAAAGGACATAAAACATTATTGAAAATAATAAGATAAGTTTTCCATACACTCTCATTGGATGTCTCTTTGAAGTTCTTAAAGGAAAATTTCCTTGCCCCAGGCTTTCTATAGAAATGAAATGTGTGTGCTTGGTATTTGTACATACAAAGAAGAAATCATAAACCGGCTTAGGCCTGCCTGGCACTGGCCTCTTATGTCCTGGCAAAAACCAAAAACGAACTAATATTAATATGGCCAAAAAAGAAAGTGTGGCTATAAATAACCTTAGACATGCTTTTGCCTCGCCCTAACCTTACATGCCACATACAAACTATGTATATGTATGTATATAGGGATATATATATGTACTTATATAGCGTGTGTACACGCCAACTTTTGTCTGCAGCACCAACAACTACTACATATATACAAAGAGAACAAAAAGAAATCAAGGAAACAAAATAAAAGCAACTTTTTGCCTGGTTTTTTCGTTTTATTTCCTTTCCTCTTTGCTCATTTTGATTTTGCTTTTCTTTTTGGTTGTAATATATGTAAAACCGGAGATTGTTAATAACGCCATCTCAATACCCTTACAGAGGTGCCCCAGTAGAATCATTTGAGTCATGTTTTCTTTCTTTATTAAATAAAAGATTTCTAGTTGATTGAAGTAGTTGATTTGAGACAAAACTATTATACCCATTACTTTGACTATATTGTAAACCTTTAAAAGTAAAGGTAAATTACTTATTATTTTTAAAAATACCATACTCATCTTAAAAAAGAATTATAAGGCAAAATAAGAACAAACTGTCAAAAATTTTCCTCCTTTTAGCAGATAATTTAACCAGAGGCACAATTTAAATGCAATAACCCGAAAATTCTGTCGTTTCGATTCCTGATAATTGTAAAGATGCATTTATCCCAGTCAAATAATTTTTAGATCCATAAAAACGAGAAAACCATAATTCTGATAAGAATTTCATATAATAATTAGATGAAACATTATGTGTAAATTATTGACAAATATAAAACAAATCTAAAACTCCAACTTCATTTTGCAGACCCTCCCAAAAGTGAAATACCCATTGGCAAGAGCACAATAAAGGCAAACCAAAAGCCAACGGCAGTGGCAACTGTGTCAAAGCTGTAATTCTCTATACATAACAAAAAACAAAACTATGAAAAAAATAAAACATACAAGTAAACATTATGCAGAAGTTTGACAGTCTGATGTGTGTTTTGTGGGTTTGTAACGATTTTCCATCGTTGGACTAGCACAAACAATTGGACACATGAAAAATATGAAAATTGCATAAAAAACTTTACCAGACCAACATCTCATTCTAGCTAGAATTTTCAGCCATAATAAATGGACATTACAAGCAGAATAATGCTTTTTGACATAATCTAAAATAACTGAAATTGGGACAATTTTTTATTTTAACCCCCCTGACTTTATAAAATAATCATAAAAGTTTGTCACCAATGTCAAAATATAAGTAATTTAAATTTCGATAAAGTCAACTAATTGTTTTTCAAATTGTAATAAACTGAAACATTAAAAATAATTATTTATTTTCGTTTAATATAAGTGTCAAAAATAGATTTTAATTTAAACTACCATAATGAGATTTAAGTATAGGTAAGCAGTAAGTAGGTATTGAAAGCATTTACTCTTGTTTTTTTTTTTAATTTAAAGCAATTCGTAATATAGTTGGTAATACATATTTTTGACTTGATACAACTTTTATTATGTATTATGTACTCTAGTATTATGTACCCAACAGCTGTTTCTGTTCAATACAACTTACTTTTGAGGTAACAGGTGTTTTTTATAATCTAAACTAAAACCCAAATCGTAAGGCAGAAAAAAGCGTCCGTGGAATCCGAAATAAAATATGCCTTTATAGTAAAAATATCTAAAATTTGACATTTTTAACAGTTTTTAAGAACCACCGGCCACTTTCCCAAAAATTAGAACAAAATTTCTAATCAGACATTTGTTTTTTTTTTTTCAAATTAAAAGCGTTTCCTAATGCAGACATGTTTGATAATTTACTGAGAACTGAAAACAGTCCAGAATTTTATTAAATATAAAAAATTTTGTTTCTTTTTAATAAATCAAACACGAAAATTGGCATGTACGTTAACCCTTGTAAAATTATTATTTTTTTTTTTTTTTTGCTAATAGGTTTTATAGTTTAAATTTTGTAGTTCTTTTCCACTTTTTAAAAATTCCCAAATAAAGAAATGGGAAAAGATGTCATCGAGAAAGTTATGTCTGCCACTGTATAAAAACGATTTAACAAAAAAAATTTTGAACATTCAATGTTTTCACCATTTTTTCAATCTGTTGATAGAATTAACTTACCATAAATTTGCCAAATCCCATCAATTAAATAAAACACACTTTATGTCATTCATGTATATTTTTTAAGGATTTCAAATTCATTTTATTGGTTTTTCATTTCTTCTGGTTGTTGATCTTGTTTTGTTTTTTTTTTTCGGCTTCTTTCATTTCAACATTTAGCTTCAATCCTCTAGTCATTCTCTTTCCTTCTTGTTGTTAATTATAATTGTTGTTTAGATTTTTTCGCAAAAATTTCTTGTGTTCTTCTTGTTGCTTTTATTTTTTATTGTATGTTTGTTGTAGTTCTTCTTTGTCAAGATTTAACATCTTGCTTTTTTGTTTTTGTTCTTTAAATATATATTATATATATATATATTAGTACATATATATACACATATGCACTTGCTATATAAACTTAAATGTATTAACTAAATTAAATAATTTGAATTTGTTTTCTCTTTTTTTGTTGCCTTTTCTTTTTAGCTTTTTTTTTTGTATGATTTTAATTTTAATTTGTATATATAATTTATATATTTATAAATATATGTACCTCAATTTGGTATTTACTTTTCTTTTTGCTCTTTTTTTCGATTTATGTATTTTTTTTTTTTTTTTGGTTTTTACTTGATTTTGCACGCACACACATTAAACAACAACAAAAGGTTTTTGCTATTTGTATTTCATTTTTATTTTTTTATTTTTTGTCAAAAATTATACTTGTTAAAGTTGTTCCGAATTCCGTTTCCCCGTATATTTTGAATTCAGTCAGTTTTCCATGACATTCCGATTGTAAATCATAAATTTTAATATACGCTGAAATTTTGGTATTTAAAAAATTTTGCAGAACCAAATTCGAGAAAGTTTTCTTGGCAAATTTTTGAAATGGATTCTGCAATTTTACGGAATTTGGAATAACCATGATTTTGTTTTTTTTCTTTTATTCTTCTTTCATATGGATTTATTGTTAAATTTTTAATTATATGTAAAACAATAATCGTTAGTCAAATAGTAAAGCTCTGTAGCAATAAACTAAAAATGTAAAAAACAAAAAAAATTAAAAAAAAAAAATAAAATAAAAATAAACAATTGCACACAACACAAATAATTTCTACTGACATACATACATATGTATACATTGATTTATATATATATATATATATATATATATATATATATATATATATATATATATATATTGTGTATATTTCGGTTCAATATATATATAAATTTTAGTAATGTTTTGTTTTTATATAATGCTCAGACTACTAATGACTATTTTTATATGTAGGTATGTTGTTTTTCTGTCTGTTATTTTTAATTAATATTTATGATAGTGAAGAAATTAAAAGAAAAATATGAAAAAAAGAAATTGTTAAGTCAGGACTACTAAATTGCTTACATTTCATTCTATTGACTCAGTGAATAACTTGTCAATTTTATTTCAATTATTTAGATAAAAATCTGCTTACAAAATGCAGCTCATTTGACTTGAAGAAATAAAATAATGTAAGAACCGTTAATAATATTATTAAATTATGTTAAATCAAATGTAATAATGTGTGATGTGAACATTTCGTGGCTACAATTTGTTGCTTGGTTTGGTCTATGCCAGTTTTTGTTTTTGTTTTTAGTTTGCAACTAATAAAAAACAAATGAATCGAGTTTGCATTTTCTTGCTTTAGTTTGTTTTTTTTTTATTTTTTATTTTGTTTAATTTATATAAATAATTTTTGTTTTGTTTTTGTTTTTCTTTCTCACAACATGATTTAAAAGGCTTGGGCTTATTAAAAATAAATTAACAGAAAAGAATTACAGCGATTAAAATTATAAAACTAAATTAAAAGAAAATTTCTCCTCTTTTTTTAACATTTTATAGAATTTCTTCCGTTTTTTTGTTTTGTGTTCAAACTTTCAGCCTAAATTTGTTTTCTTCTGTTTTTTAAAACAATAAATTTAACTTAGTTGGCGCTTTCTTCCTTTATAATGTAAGTGTAATGGTTTTTTTTGTTTTGTATTACTTTTAATGTATTTATATAGATCTCTTCCATTCGACGCCTTGTTTTTTAATGCTAACTTTTATGTTTCTTTATTTATTTTTTTTTTTTTCTTATTTTTGTTTTTTTTTTTACACACAAATTTCAGTTGGTTTTTTCTCATATTTCTCTTTTACATGGCTTAAATTTAAACATTTAGATTTTCTCTTTTTATTTATCGTTCTTTGATGGTTTTTTGTTTTAGTTTTTAGAATTTGAGTAGTTGTTGTTTGTTTGTTGTTTGACTATGTATTTTGGTGGTGATAGTGCGCTTAGTTTTGGGTGCCACTGTATCTCTGATCGATTGAAGTTAATGAGCGTAAAAAGATGAACATTTCATATCAATTGATTGATCCACATTGTTTTAATGTAATATATGTATTGTTTGTTATGTTAGTTGGTTTGCTTTGTTTATTGTTGCACGTCGTCGCTCTGATTGTACAACATTATATATATATATAGATATATATACTCCTTTACCAGAGATAAACATGAGACTTTAAGCTCAGTTTCAGGGGCGGGCTATATTTTTGTGTATACATTTTAATTCCTTTTTTGTTTTTTCTAATTTTTTTGTTTTGTTTAAATTAATAAAGCATTTTCATATACAAACTTTATTGCAAATATCAAACATAAATACAAAAATCGAACAATTCGATTGCCCCGTGTGTGTTAAATTGTTGTAGATCGTAATCTGGCTTTAACTTTGATCCTTTCGCTTGGCTTCATGGTTTTTAACTTGTTAGTTTTGAGGTGTTAAACTACTTTACAACTAAATATCTGTAGTCTCGTGGATATATATATATATGTATATATATGCTATATGCTTTTAGAATGAATAATATGTTTCTTTTCCTTTTACTTTTCTGTAGTTTCTTTGTTGGGAAAATTACTAATTTCGGCGCTCGAACTGAAGGATCCTTTGAGTAATCGAAAGATTTTTCTCCTCTGGCTTCTGTTACGACAAAGAGAAAATCTAACACGCCAATAGGTTAATGCTGCAAAGAGAAATAGAAGATAAATTTGAATAAGGTTTTTCTTGGCAATAGACTGTATAGTATTATGCTAATATTTATTTAATTATTTTTGTATTATCTTCCAGAATAATACTGGTTTTGAAAGTTGTAATTTCTTCATTAAGCATAAGTTCGTTCTTCAAGCACACAACTACTTGAAAGTAAATTCTTCGAAAGTCTAATTTGAAATCTAAGTTTTCGAATTAATTCTGAATCCTTTGGCGTTCGGGGACAATGAAATTATATCACCTGCCATTGAAGAAGATAATCCTTCACTGTCTGGAATTTCTTTGAAGGTAATTTTTTAAACCTTACAAATTTATAACAATAATAATGACTTCTATTTATTCATTCAATGATTTTGCTCAGTTATTATATATAGTTACGGCCCTTTCCTTAACTTTTTGCACTTTTGTTAATGATTGATTTTTAAAAAAATTAATCAATTAAAAAAATAAAGGTATGCATTTTGTTTAAAATTCAAGTTGGTGATCTTTTAGATCATTCAATTATAAAAAATTTTAAGAAATCGAGTGTGTATGTCTTTAAACAAAGGGCCAAATCTATCTAACATGTCTTTTTTGGCATAAAATTTACCAAAATTTGAAAACATTTTTTCTAAATATATAAAAATCACTAGTTGAAATTCACTGGCCAAAATAAAAACAATTTAAAATGAAAATCTTCGTAAGTCCAATTCAAAGTATGAGCCATGTATATTTTATTTTTTTTAAATTTTCTATTTAGATTTTCTAACTGTAACTTATGCTAGCATTGGAATAAGGTAAGGCATTCCAACGAAAGTGTACCAGGACATTCTACAGTTTCCTTCAGGTTTTTATCAAGAGCCAAATATTTTCGTTATTCAAGAATCTGATGCATGTTAATTGTAATCATACAATTGATTCATTCAATTAATTTATTCATAGTATATTCTAAAATTCAATAAAGTTAATACATACTTTCAGTAATAAACTAGTCTATTTTGAGTATTTTGAATAAGCTGAATATTAAGACTCGATTTGCATATTTGGCCTATAAAACAAAATTGTTTAGCATCTTTATCATCCAGGCCAATTCCAGTTTATAAGTAATAAATTCGAAATTTCTTGTTTTGCAATGATAATTTTTTGATTACGTATTGCTAATTACGTAGGTTGTTTTCAGCTTCTTCACTATAAAAGAAATCTGGAAAACCAAAATAAACTAAAACAAGTTCAAGTCATCAAGGAATGTCCTTTTCAATTAATGGACTGGCCTGTTATAGGCTTCGACAGGATTTATATATTCTGTTATGTAAGATCTAAACCTTTTGAAACTTGATAAATAAAAATAAACGACAAACACTTGCAAGCAAATCGTCAAGAAAAATAAAGTGGGTAAGATACATATTAGGTTTCTCCTTTTTCTATCTAACAGTAAGATTTTATGCTTAAATAAATGGGGTGAACTTGACCAATCTAGATCCAGGCTATACAAATAGATAAAAGATTGTGATACCTTGACTTCTGATAGAATTATTCAGATTAAAAGGAGTCTGGAAAACTCTTTTTGTTTAGGACGGAAAGACTATAAAAAAAAGGTTTAATTACAAAACATTTCACACCTTTTTATTATTTGAATTTAATATCTGCATCATTATCTTTCAAAATTAAGTCTAATTTTTGAGTAAAAAGTTCTTAATTGCAATTTATTTGAATTCCAGTTATCAAGTGCTAATTTTTCGCACAAATTTCTTAGGTTTCTTACAATTTCTCGACTAAAAAAGATCAAAATCAAATTTAATATTCTTTAGTTTGAATTTGTTCTCCAAAGTGATAAAATGAAATTCTTGGTAAGTTTAGTTAGATAATTGTAAGGACCTATCATCTTAATTTTTTTTTTTATTTTAAGGCCTTGACCCTAATTGGTATGACTTTGGCTCTAAGTCCTAAAATAGTTCAGGAATTGGAACGTACTCATGGTCTTTATGGCATAGCAACAATTGATCCACCAAAGGAAAACCCGGAACCTTTTGAAGTTTCTCCTGCACCAGTGGCCAGCCATTTACAATAAAGTTCAATTGATTCAAAATGTATTCTGGTTTGAATTAAATTGATAAAAAACTCAAATTCAATTTTTAAGATCTGGAATAAGTCCTTAAATCTTTCAGATTTCTTTTTTTATCCCTTTGATGTAATTTAAATCAAGCAGTTCCCGCCCCTGAAGTTAGTCTTAATATAATATTAAGATCTGATTATCTGTGCTTTCTGTCGTTTGATACTTTTGATTTATATATATATAACAAATCTAAGACTAGCGATTGAATTTCACAACTATTAGCCAAAATCCAGTGGAGATCAAATTCTATACAAACATATATGAGACATGTACCAGAAGTGTATGATTTTAACCTCATTTGGTATAATTCTAAAGTACAATTTAATAGTTTAAGACACAAATAATGAAATGTCCTGCCTCTTTCTTTAGGATTTTTTGTGAAAGTTTCCCAAACAATAATTATTACCAGACCTTTTGAACTCAAAAAAAAAATAGCTTTATAAATAATAAAAGATTTCATTTAAATGACAGGGTTCCCACCCTGACGACAGTTGAAACCCTCATACTAATTTATCCTGGAGAAACAAATTTTATAGACAAAGTCAAAGCCATTAAAACTGCTAATCAATGAATAAATTTTTTCTGGATTGCTGCTACTTAATTCGAATATCTAAGCATCTAGACCAATTCCTGTTTTGGTTTAATAATTTGTTAATTGCAGCTAAATGCAATTCAAGTTTTGGAATTATAATTTATTGTACAGGTAGCACAAGTTTTTTTAGTCAGCCGACTTTTATAATCTTTTCTTCAAGAAATTCTTGGTAAGTCCACTATTTTAGCATATTTTGTCATTACTGTTATGTTATTCATTGTCATTTTTCTTTAGATTTTTCGCCTTTATTTAAAATTAGCATGGCTTGTGGCTTAATCATAACTAAAGAAGTTGTGGTCCAACTACGAATTCCTTATTGTAAGGTAACCCCAACCACAGGTCAATTAGCAGACGAAAACGAAACGAAACATTATATCAAATACTCTAAAGCAAATCAGTGGATAAATAGAAAGGATTTTTATTCATTTAAAAGATATTTTGAAGTTGATTAAAATTAAAACTAACAATTATTGTATGCTCAAATTCAAAATTTAATATTTATTTTATAATGTATTAGATCACTTGGCGTTTATTTTCTATCCCTGCTTTATATTCTCTATTAAACATATATTTAATTGTACATACTCAATTATATATTGTATTCCCTATTAAAAACAATTGCAATATTGTCATTCAATTCATCTTGAAAAATGCTTGTTTATAAATAGTTAACAATATTCTCAAAGAAAACTGTTCTTGTTTTCCCATCGTTTCCGTTTTGGCTGATTTCTTCCACTCAAAGCATCACAATTTCCGAGTTCTTCTAAATCTAATATGTTTTCCATTAGTAAAAGTATTCTGATGTCTATGGCTCTGGGATTCGGGTCATTTTTTGTCGACCTTTGCTATCTAAACATTTTTAAACATATGAGATACAATGACTTAATTTATATTATATATAGGTAAGATTATAAAATGGCAAAGTTCTATTTTTAATATAGATTTAAATATACAATTTATCTGGGTTTTATACTCTTCCGTTTATTTGATAGTCGCCTTGAATACGGCCAAGTTTGTGCTTCCTACTTTTTTTTTGTTGTTTCATTTTGCAAAGTTTTTTAACCTCAGGCCACACAAACATAAATTCAAATTGGACATACAAAAGTATAAAAAGCAAAAGCAATGTGACTCAAAAATACAAAAACAAAAACCCAACAAAGTTTAATGAATTATAAAATTTATTTCCATTTGTTTGTTGTTGTTTCTCTTTCCTTCTGTTTTCTGATGGCTAGATAAAACTTAACGTTAACAAAGCATACTATGGAGCTATGGGTTAAACACGTGAAGTTATGATATTTACACAGATCTCAGGTCTCTAGGTCAAGGTCATTAATTAAAAGATCGTCAAACCGCAAAGCATTAGCGGCAAATAATGAGTGGAAAACTAATATGATTTGGTTAATGTTTATTGGCTTTAATTGTTCCGTTTCTTAACCTTGCCATTATGAACAGCAGTTCTATGGATTCTTATCAAAATTCTAACTAATATTGGAAAGATTGCATTTAAAACTTAACTGACTTTGAATACTCGGTAATGACTACTTTGGATTGAAAAAAATGTAGTTATCAAAATACTATTTGAGTGATTACCAAATGAATGTATCTCTTAAACTGAATCAATGAATAATCGTCTCGTAGTAGTCTTAATACTCACATTTTTTCAGTATTTATACTTCTTTATTGGAAAACTCAGTTTACTTTTAATAGTTACTAGCAATACAGAGACTAGAAAGCATGTAGAAAAATTTTAACCTAGTGTTTTCTTACTTAATTGAATTCTTTTAATAAATTTTGGGAAAAATGAGTACTTAAGACTAATTAAATCGATGCATATATTCATTAGATGCAGACGAGTATGCTACGAATGAATAAAGCCGACTTTTTGAATTCTACTTGTATTCAAAGAAACAATGACTTCGAATGAATGCAAACGATTTTACTTGTATTCAAAGAGTTAATAAGTTCCACTTTTACTTGTATCTATTCAATTCATTTAAGTCACATTCATTCGATTCATTAGTCAACTGAATGTCTCAAGACAATATTAAAAAAAAAGATAACCTTCTCATCATGTTTGATGTTAAGGTTTTTATGAATAGAGAATATTTATCTACATATCAATGATTACTGAAGGTCACGTGACAATTTTTCGAATACAAATCTCTTAAGGGCTTTTCGTTTCACTGCAGTTCAATAGTTTTTGTATTTACTGTAATACATTCTTGGCCAAAGCTCCCAACTTAAATCGCATTCCCCCACGTATATATGAGCAAAAATCGCTTCAGTTTTAACACATCATCGAAACATATTCCCATTCCCGACTGACTACGAACAAAAACAATAAAAGGCAACAGAACCTGGTCAAACTATAAGACCAACCTGCAACCCCATGACCATCCCCAATGTATAAACACTTTCCATGTTTCTCATGGAAAAAAAGAGAAATACATACAAAACTTTATAGATTTAGCCGCTTATCAGTCCCCACAACACATTCAGTTCCCTTGGCTGATGTCGACGCTGAGGGTGGGCTTATGACGTAAGCGGCAATAGCAGCGCAGCGCAGCGAACTATATATTAAATATTTTACACACAAAAAAAAAAAAAAAAACAGACACACAAACGAATAAAAAGATAAAATGACAAAAAAACAAAAGTTTCTGTTTTTTTTTTCTTTTATTTTTTGTCGGCATTATTATCATTGTTGGCGTCGCTACACCCACGTTAAATTGTCATATGTATATATATATACATATAGTACATTCATGCATATGAAATCGAAGAAGAGCCATATATAATATTATCCGACATATGTACAATTTTCCATTGTCTTTTGTCTTTGGCTCTTACTTAAATTACATAAAAGAAAACACAAAACAAAACAAAAAAACCATGGCCGAGATGGCAATTACGTGAGTCAAGTAACAATATCGAACAACCATATTCATTTATATAGACATACCACCTATATATCTATATTTGTATGAATATATATGTATGTATGTATGTTGCTGAAAGTGAATTTAAAAAAGCTTTCACTTATTAGCCACAATTGTTTGGCCTTGAAGCATACTTAAATATGCTTAACATTTTCAAACATTTTCGGGATTCTAAAATTTAAGATTAATGAGATATGAGTTATCTTCTACGATTTTTAAATGTTAAAAAACAAAAAACCGTAGGTGATTAACTGTGTTTATTTAATAGATTCACATAAAAATCAATCGATTGAAATTCTGGTATACCTTTTATTTTAAGCTTCTTCTGCTTTATAAAAATAAAATAATAAAATTGTAATAATGGTTCATTTTGTAGGTTATTCCCAGTTACTTTTCTAAGATTTAATTCCATTCCAATTTCATTTACCAAATGCCAAAATTTATAACGGAAAACAACTAATATAAACTTCTTCCTCTTTATGTATTTTTGTCCTACAAGCAATGACAAATATGTTGCGTTTGCTTTCTTTGCAACATTTTCAAAAATCCAAAAAAAACACAAAAAGAAAAAAGAGAATTGAAAATAAAAATAATTATTTCATATATGTATGTATATAAATTAAATTATATAATCAAAAAGCACAACAAAAATGTTCTTTCGTCTACAAAAGATGAAAAACATTTTAATAAATCAAATATATATAGTCATGTAGATATATTCTCTATAAAATGAGGAAAACTCAAACAGCTGTTGTTTCTGTTGTCGGTCTACTTTTGTTTCAATAATTTATACAAACATACCGACTTATATATATAGTCGTTAATATGTATTTTTTGTTAGTTTATAAATATCACACATAGCCCACACAAATCCATATAGAAGGAGTCTCTTCTCTATATGTATTGTCTGATTGCATTTTATTTATAGTTGAGGCTTTAGATTATACATGTCGTTAGTTTGGCCTGGTAAAAGTTGTCAGCCAGTTGTTGAATTTCCCTTGACAATAATTACACACTTTTAAAATGCAGTCACTGCTTGGTTATCATTAAATATTCAGGAGAAAACTAATGAGACTAGAGAGAGAACGACGAACAGCTGCGACAAGCTGTCTCTGTGGTCTCAGAACGTTGTCGTTCTCTGTGTGTGGCCTTTTTTAAAAATGCACAAAAAACTAAAGCTAAATACACATAACTAGAAAGACACCGCCATACATATAGAAAACCATGCCAAATGGCTTCGTCATCATCATCATCATTATCATCATAGTTGTCGTTGTCGTTGTCAATGTGGGCGATGAAAGAGACTCAACTACTTAATGTTACTTAAGAATTTTACATACTTGTGCACACCTCGACCCCCCACGGCCCCGCCCATCATACCATATAAAATCATTCTCATCTTCCCCTTAGATACATGACGGGTCAGGACTGGTTAAATTCTGTTGACAACTTACTAATATATAGTGTAAACCAGCTCACATGGCATATTTGATAAGGCCAACAACTTGGGGAGGAATACCCAAAGGGAGCAACAGAATAATAAAAGACATAAGAAAAAGGAAGAAGAAAACTAACTAGCATGAAATTTATAAAGAATCTGTGAAACATTTCTACGATAAATACATACCACGGAACAGTTTTGAAGCATAAAGAATTTTTAACTTGAATTTAAAATTTGTCAACAATTTTTCAAACAAAAATTTATATCTTAAATGGTGGCCAAGTTGGTTTATTTATGATAAAAATCTATGTTCTTATATTTCATTATGCTATTTTTTATTGTTTTGTTAGTTATCCCATTAACTTTGTTTTATATAAACTTCAAATGTAAACAAATACAAACTAAATAAATAGAACTCATACATATGAACACGTTCCCAGAGTAAACGTATTATCAAGATACTTATACACATACACATTACGACCTATATATGTATAAGTTGTTTGACAACTCTTTATAATTCTCATTTTTATTTAAAAATCAAGCTTTAACTATTTAACTATCTATTCGCTTTCAGCAGTCTTAGTAACCATATACCTAAAGAATGCATTACTTAAAACATTTTTAAGGCAAATAAATTTAATTACTTTATAGATTCTTATGTTGAAAACAAAACTGTCTTTAAACACATATTTAATTGAATGGCAAAATACTTTTTAAGATCTAAATTTCTACATATAAGAAAAAAAGTAATTCCTTTTTAGATACTTTACTTCCTTTTCATTTAAAATTGGAATACAATTTCCCTTTTGCACAAAATGAATGCTGATGAGCGCACTTTTGACCCCACCCAAAAGTATTCATATATACGAATATGTTATGCATGATGGAGTTTTCTTTTTCTACTGTTCAATTTCAAGACCCAAGTCGTCCGTTGAGTTCAATAACCAATGAAAAATTCTGCAATTTGCAATTCACTTCGTTTACTTAGTTCTTTTCTTTTGTTGTTCTTCTCTTTTTGCTGATGATTCTCACAGTCATCGAGCAAAAAGAAAACGAAAATGCTTTGAACTTTCAACTTGAAATCGTCTTATTTTTTTTAATAAGAAAACAAATGCAACAAATTGATTAAAAAAAAAAGGCGCGTTTCACACAATTGACATGACGTCCCCCCACCCCTACTCTCTGTGTCTCATTCTGCCTAAATCGAATCGAATTGTAAATCAAAGAGCGTGGAAAACTTTTTTAGAAGAAAATGAAGGAAAATAAGAAAAATGCGAAGCGGCCGTATCTAATGTCAATAAACTTTTTGGTTCTCAATACGAAATGTGAGAAAAAGCAAAGGCGAAAAGAGAAAAAAATACGGAGGAGATGACGTGAAAAGAAAATTGAGAAATTGATTGAGTGCCTCGAGACAAATCAATTAAACAAAGATGAAAAAATGCTCAAATCTAATGCGATACGATACACCTACACATACATACAAACAAATGATATATATCTATATGTTTTTTTTTCAGTACAAAGAACTACAAGTAAATGTCAGATGTGAAAATGAACAGGAAACAAAAGTGAGAAATGTGAATTAATGAAATACAAGCAAAAGCGAAGAAAAGTAAATTTAAATTTTCGCAATGAGTGAGATATTGTTGTTGTTATTGTTGCTGCTGTTGTAACAAAATTAACTACGAAAGTAATTAAAGACTAAGGCGCAACAAGGGTGGAGGTTGGGGAGAATGAGTAGGGAACCACTTATGCCCACAGGGGCAGAGAAGGAGACAGCAGTCATAAGGATAAAGAGAGAGAGAGAGAGAGAGAGAGGGTGAGGAAAATGATGATGGAAGGCAAAAGCAACTTGTCTTGCGCGCGCACATGAAGGCAATTAACATTACACACAAACGCACCACCCACTAACCACCCAACCACCCCCCCACCCATCCGGCAACTATGTACTACAAACGGGCGAAAAGGGTTAAAAAAGTTTGCCAAAAGGGATGAATATTGAATGGATAAACGGCATTAGAATTTCCATTAGAGAGTTTTCTTCTTTGTTTCTTTTTTGTTTTTTGTTTGGGAAACGGTCTCTACTTGACTTGCAAACTACTGAAAATTAAAGTTTTTTCTTTCTTGGAATTTCTGTGGCACTGGAAAGTTTCATTATCCATCTTATTTTATCTATTTTTTAATAAAATAACATAAAAAAAACAAAAACTCTGTCATTTATTTTTAATGGCTTATAAAAAGATTCTAAATTTTCATATTTAACTCACATTTTCTATTACAAATATTAACGAACCGTGAATAAACGATTTTCTTTAGATGACATTTTTGCTTGATTAGTTTAGCAATGAGAATGCTTTAAGACCTATAGAAATATATATTTATATATACATAGAACTCGCAGCTGTTTTCAAGATAAACACTTGTTTAGTGGGAAGAGAAAAAACTTGTTACATGAATTTTAAATTTAGCATGTAGTTTAAGATAAGGAAAACAGTGATTCAATAAAGTAAATATATTCTATATAGAGTCAAAATATCATATACAAAATTTGACTACATTTGAACATCTTTAAATACGTAAAAAAAACCGAATAAAAATATGTCATCTTTTATCTTTTTATTAAAATCGAGTAATTGTTATTCGATTGTGTTCTTGAATGATTCAGCCATTCGTTTTTCAAATTTTAAAAAATTTTAATTTATTCATTCAAAGGTACTCGTTTCAATCAGTATTAGCTAAGATCTGCATAAATGTGTTCAATGTCTTAACAAAATAAATAAATTTGAAACTTTTCGAATGAGTATAATTAAATCATTAAGCCACGCGATAATTTTTGAGTAAAAGCACAAAAAAATATTACAAACTTAAAATAAATGAAGAAAATTGATTGAATATACGAATGATAATTTTAATTGTCTGTTGACAGAAACAAATCATTTTCGGTAAGTGGGAGAGCGGAGTCCTTTTCTTTTTAGCCACTTTTTCTTTCTAACTCATGCAATGCAAAATTATTTGAATAAACTTGTAAAATTTATTGACATTTTCTGATTCGTTCCTTCTTAATGAGTGAGTGAAACAATGCAACATTGATTAAAATTCTTCATTTCTATTCATTCAATTCTTTTCTTCATTTCTTTCTAGCTTAAATGCTCTGAATTTAATACCACAAATTCTAGCATAAATGTTTTGAATACTTTCAGGCGGACCCCTTTTACAATTTTGAGACTTAATTTTACCCACTTTGCCACATTCGCCAACATTTACAGCTTAAAAATTAGGCGATATGTTAAAAATAATTTGAATAATTTTGAATAAAATTGTCACAATTTGAAATCAATCTTTTAAATAGACTTTTCTCACAACCCTCGTTTGCTTTTACACCCACATCCACACACATTCACAGCAGGCACACAAGGACATGGCTAGAGGAAGACAGAAGGAGGACACAGACTGATGTTGTTGTTGCTGTTGTGGATGAGGAGGCTTACACGCAACAGCGCCGCCGGCGACATGAAGCACAATTTGTGCGCTGCAATAAAATGAAATTAAAATTTGAAACATCTACAACAAGAAAATCAGCAACACGAGAAAATATGGAGATGGCGGGGAAAGTAACTCCCCTCTTCGACCATTTGGTTGCTGTCCCAGCTGAAACAAACACTGAAGCTTAAGCATCGTCATCCATCGTCATAATTTTCATACTCTCTGCCCATAAAGAGAACATTAAATTTTACAACCTGTCAGTTGACAATCACAAATCATTTGATCTTAGAACTTGAGAACTAACAAGTAATATATGCCAAAATTTCATTACAACTACATATATGGGGGGGGGGGGTAACTACACCCTTGCAGAGTACTTAAAAGTCGCATTTATATATGACTTTTTCACTTTTGTTTCTCTCGCTCTTATGCTCTTATTTCGCTGGTAATTATGATAAGACAGTAATTACATTTATCTGCTTCTGGCAGCATAACACAAAATAAAATAAAACAAAATAAAAAACTCAACTTTGGCAAGTGCGTGTGGGTTTGCCATGTTGAACGCGCGACAACATTGCGTATGCGTAATGTGGGCTGACTAACAAAAACCAAGCATGGCCAGAGAGTCAGAGCGAGAGCAAGTGAGATAAAAACATTGAACATTTAAATTCGTGTATAATATTTTTTAGAATTATTCAAATATGTCAAGGACATTAATAAGTCAATTAATTCTGACTGCCTGTTTCTCACTGTGTGGCAAACAAATTTAATTAAGATGAAGAGAAAAAATGACATCAAATCGATTTACACTAAACTAAACACAAGAACTTACTAAACGACATGCCAAAACCCAGAAGCAGATGATGATAAATAAATTATGCGAATATTATTGAGAAAACATTTATCAATTTTTTTATTTATTTTTTTTTCCAACACTATATGAAAAATATATTAGAAATCTTCAGGAAAGTTAAAAAACCTTATTTTTTAAACAAATTTAGTTTCATAAAAAAACCCATAAAATGTAACTCATTGAAAAAAGTTATGCGTTTATTCACAACCCGTTTTAAAAAAATATAAAATGATTTTTTTAATAAAAAAATTTAAATAACTCCTTTTTAGGATTCCTGCTATATATACACCTAAGAAACTTTTGAATAAGATTCTTGAGAAATTTGTTTAAAACATATTATAGAAAATCGTTACTAATAAAATAATGCTCTAAGGACTTGTTTGGAATCGTATTAAACATTATTAAATAATGTTTTAATTATGCATATTAAATAAACAATTTTAATTTGAATTTTCATTTTTTTCCTACATTTATCTAAAATTAAATTTTTGTCTTAAATCTTATTTCGAGAAAGCGAATAAAAATTAAAATTTTCTTTTACTGAAAGCTTGAGAAGCGAATTTCCACAGTGATTTCTTATCAAAAATTATAATCTTTTGGGAAAACGTTAAGAAAAAACATTTAAAGTTACTATATTATAAACTTCTTTCTCAAACTAAGTTTTATTCACCAGTGTAATTACTATAATCGAAAAAAAAGAGAAAAGACTAATTATAGGTAAAAAAGGAAAGAAAAAAATTAAAAGCTGACACTAACTAATTAATCAATAATTGCCCTTTGCGTGTGGTGAAAGAGAGAAAGAGAGAGAGAGAGACCTGACAAGAACACACAAAGCAGCAGAAAGACAGTGAAATATATAGTAGAACAAAAAAAAAACAAACAAAAGTGGGTGGGGAGGAAAATTCAATTAATTTGTTGCCTAGCACCTGTTTAGAGGGCATGGCACCAGTACAATACAATATCATCTGCTACTCTACCACCTACGATTTCCTTCGCCAAACCCCCTTCCCCTTTGCCAACCTATCAAGCTTACCTGCTGCAGCGGCCACTTCAGCCAATGTCAAACTCACGACAACAACAATAAAATTATTATTGATTACATGTCATTTCTATTGAATTTGTATGAAAGAGATGGTCGATTTATAGAAAGAGCGGCACATTTCTATCTCTATCGCACTCACTTGGACTTTATCAAATTCAATTAGGCTCACCATAGACCATAACTGTAATTGTGTGTTTGAGAGAGAGAACACAAAAAAGTAAAAAAAAAAAAACTAAACAGAAACACGAAACCAAAAAATAGAGTCAATAAATGTTACTACTTTGTTATCAGGATAGACAGAAAATTTATGCATGATGTAATAGGAATATAGCAAAAAAACAAAAAAGAAATAAAACCAAGCCAAGTGGTTGATTAGGTCGGGTGTTGGTCGGGTGGGAGACGTCAATGGGGGGCGCGAGGATTCATTGCATATTGCATATTCTTAACCCATTTTCCCACCCAAAAACTGGGCCACCTACTAAGCAGAATATGAATGGGTGGGACGGGTTGGCTGGTTGAATGCTAGACACAATGGAAAGTCCACCGACCCACATGCATTTATATAGTCGTTGTCATATAACAGAACTTGACAGTAGTTTTTTTTTTTTTTTCTTCTAGTTGCATAAATTAATGTAATAAAATGTCTTTTGTTTAGTTTGCCCTTAGTTGATGTTGTTTTTGCTGTTCTTATTGCTGTTGTTGACTGTTCTTATTCTCATTCTTATCGCTACCAACTGTTGTTTCAGTTAAATTTTCTTTAGCTTTTAGTTGCACAGGGCGTCAATAAGTTTTTCATGATTTTGTTGATAAGACTTGACAGGAGCATTCCCCCCATATAGTCTTGCCCCTTATTTGTTATTCTATGATTTAAGTTTGCTAAACTTTGTTTACCCTCTACTGATTTAATAAACAAAATAAATAGTTCTCCGGAGTTGAAAGTTTGGTCCTCTATTTGACTATTTGGAAATATATTCAGACCTGTTCTCGTTTCGAAATCGTTGTTAAACGTAAATAGTTTTCATTTTTTTTTTTTACGAATTAAGAGTCGAACGATTTAAAAGAGAAATACATACGCGAATAAAGTTTTAAGAAAAAGTAAGAGGATATATCAGTTGTGACTGTAATTATTTCATTCACGCGAAATCGAAAGCGGAAACAGGTATACTTTCTTTTGTTTTACTATAATAAAATATACTCAAAATAAAACAGTTTTTAAATATTGGCACCACATCGACAAATAAACTAAAAAAAAAATTAAGCAGCAGTAAAAAAAAAAATTGTAGTCCCAACTAGGGCTCGTCCGGGATTTGAACCCGGGACCTCCCGCACCCGAAGCGGAAATCATACCCCTAGACCAACGAGCCAGTTACGTAACATCCTTTAAACATTAATTCAATAATCTTTCCGATTTGTTTCAGTCTGAATAAAAAGTATAATATGGTTTATTAAGAGTTTTCAACTTTGAAAAATATTTGAATACATTATAGTAATCACCAAATAGTCTTTCCTTTGAGTTGAGGGGCAATAAATACTCTTTTAAGGGTATATACTTAGGGTATAGGCCCAGCCTTTTTTTTTTTTGCTTTTTGTTTCGTATTGTATAGGTAAATACTGTATCAATTTCTATGAAAATTGATAAGACAATCAGCTATAATGTTTATTTACTTTTTGTTTTTTAATGAATATTTTCAATTTCTTTGATAAGCGAATTAAGATTTTTTATATACATAAATAGACCAAAAATCGGTCAACGGGATAAGAGAATGTGATGTAAAGGTTATATGTACATACATGTATTCAAATATTTTCATCAATTTTCGTTAATTTTTTGGTTTAGAGCTAAGAAAAACAAAAAACAGAACATGAGAACAAAAAAAAAAAACATTTTAAATAAGGTAAAAATTCAAATGATTTTTAATTTTCTCATTGTATGCGCGCCATTTTCATGTAGAAATTCTATTCTAATTTTCTCATGAATTCTGAATGAAAATTGCATGGCACTGAAAAATTTATAAACTAAAAGATACAAACAACACACAGAGAAAGACAGAGAGTGAGAGAGAGCGGTAGCGGGAGAAGCAAACAAACAAATACACTAAAAGAAAGGTAGAGATAGATAGAGGGAGCAACTAAAAGAACGCATTGTATCTCACAGATACATACACACAAAGAGGAAAAATAAACAGCAAAAAATAAACGACGAAAAATAATTGCAAAAACAGAAAGAGAGGAAAAACAAAAAAAAAAAAGAATGTGTAAAACGATCGCACAATGGCGACGGTCTGCGACTACAACAACGTGTGCGTTATTTAAATGATTTTGCCAGTTTGCTTAATTTAAATATTTTTTTATTATGGCCTGCATTTGCCTGACTGGCCGACTGACTGATCGACTGTCCGTCTGTTTGTCTGTCTGTCTATCTGACGACTCACTCTCTATCATCAGCCACTCCTAACAATTTCAGAGAGACATATCAAACTCGTTTTGCAAAAAGAAATATATGTACATATGTATAAAAAAAAAACACTAAAAACAAACAGCCAAAAAGCAACAGCGACAACCGAAAATAAAAGTAACAAAAAAAACAGCACACAAACAAACAGAAAAAAAATCCATTTAATTTATTCTCAATGCGTACAAGCGAAACGAAAATAAAATTGAGAATTTTTGAACAGTTGTTGCGTTTCATTCCGTTGTCAGCTGAAGCGATAGTAGTTAGAATTATTGATGATATAGCTGCACACACATATGGACAGACAAGCATATAATATACATACATATGTACATATATCATCATGGGAATGACACAAACATTTACCTTTTGATTAAAACTCAAAGTGAAAAGAATAAACTGTGAAACTACTTTAAAAGTCTTGCTATATTATATCGAAAATTCACTGCTTGCTAATCATTTTGGGTATAAAATTCAAATTAACAGCAGAATATCAAAGTGATATGTATATCTAAACCCTTAAGAGACGTTTGTGGTACATTTCCAGGTTATTACTGAAGTGATGTTGACCATGAATACCACAAAAGGCTGTCAAGAAAAGAAAGAATCTCAAAAAAAAAATTTAAGAAATAATTGCACTAATAATATTCCGAATCTTCTCTACTCAACCTACCATAAAAATACCATTTCGAATCGCTAATGGCAACGCTTTTCCTTTTTCGATTTTTAGCATTCGAAAATATCCGCTTAGTTCTGTTTTCTGGAATACAGATATTTTGCAAATTGTTTTTGAGCAAAAAATACAGATGCAAATTCGTCCAAGAAAAATCATTAAAAAAATGTTTGGTTCACGGACTATAGGTCTTAACAACACAGTAAAAATAAGTATTTTGAGTAATAATGGGTACTTCTTTATCTCTTTATCTTTAATTTCTTTGTAGTAATACTTGTTGGTTTCAAGGAGTTTGGAACAGCTTGAACGCACTCAATTTGAATATTAAATAGAAGATATTTCAATGTCATGGCATATTCAAATATATTCATTCGCTTTGAAAATGCATTCGTTCTCATTCATTTTACCATGTTATGCAACGTATGTTCAACTCATGTATTTATACACAATTGTTTCTTTGTGAGCTTAACCTTTATTCAATTCAATTCAATAAATACATACAAGAAAAAAATTAATTCATTTATTTAATCACTCAGCTCTGTATTACATTGTATTTAACAAATAAGACAGATTATTGCTTAAAGATGGTAAAATCTTTTATCTAAACTTGAAGACTCTTTAGCTGTAGCTTTTTATTAAATAAGAAGTTAGACACTATTAAAAAATAAACTTTGCTCTAGCTCTTAATAACTTCTGAGAATTGTGAGTGTGATAAAATGAAGTGAACTCCCAACATTTAATAACCTACAATCATTGTCTTATATAAGAACTTTTAGTCAAGGGGGCTTATAAAGAGCTCTCTTGTTTTTGTTGGGCACAATGAACTGCAATCTTCTTTTGAGTTGCTTGCAGTTGTTGCTTTTAATTACGAGCATTGTCTACGGTTATTGTTATTATTGCAGTTGCAGTTGCAGTTTGTCTTGGTGTTGGTATTTTAGTTGGTGTGACTGTTTAGCTGCAGCTCGTGCGTGTTGGCTTGCTAACTGATTTGAGGGCACTGTTACAAGGCTGGCCGGGGCCTAGTCAGACGCCTCCAAATGGCTTGATTCTCTGTCCCTCTCTCTCTTTCTCTATCACACAGCAGACATTAATTGGCTAGACAACAACGTCTCAGCTTAAAAACGCGTTGGCAGTTGAATTCGTTTTGGTCGTTTTTTTTATTGTGTATGTGTGTGTGAGATTTATGTTGCTGCTAAACTTGGTCTAAGTGTTTATTGGAGCCAAACAAATGTGTGACTTCTTTGCAGAACGTCACGAGAAAATACGCAAAACATAAATAGAAAAAACTAAACTTAATCTCAAATGGAAAACTTTAAAAACTGAAAGAATCAATGAAGAAAACAAAAAGTTGTTGCGTTTTTAATCGATTGTCATCTAATTTAACAAATACATATGTATAAAATCCACCGAATATCTGGATTTTTATCGACCTTCTTTTATATGTATTTTAAAAATTTATATTTTAAGTTGGTTTTATTTAAATTCATTTTATTAGTATGGCAAAAGGCACTGTTAATCCTTAACAGTTAAACAATTATCCATAGTAAAGTCAAAAATACATAAAAATTATTGCAAATTTAGATAAGAAAAAATTGATTTCAAGTTCTACGGATGCTTCATTTACAGTGACTCAATTTTTTGAGCTCGCAGGTTTATCAAAGATCTGTCACAAAATAAATCTGTAATTATTACAAGGCTTTGCTCTGTTGATACAGACGTTAAATTTAATTAGTTAAGATGTTTAAAAGGACATAAAATACAACAGATTTACGCAAAACCCTCAAAAAATGCCATTAACTAGTTGAAACAACATAAACATCTTTATATTTTTAGTATTTTCGTATCATTTCAGTTCTTTTTATTTAGTTTGGGACTTTCGCTATGGTTGAGAATATGCAAAATATATCGTTAAGCTTCAATGGAGACATAGTTTACTTTCGACCAGATTAGCATTGATTATTGAAGCAATATCCAAGATTTACTTGACATAGAATGCGCTTTCCTGCCCACTATGAAATTGGCCTTCTTAGTCATATGTTTTGTTTAATCACCAAAAAAAAGTCCTAGTGATACAAATAGTTCTTGTGATGTTTTACCATATGTGATAAATATGAATTTAAATAAATTTCTAATTATTGGTGAAAAACTAATAAATGTTCACGCTAAAATTTGTGGGATATAGAGAGAAAGTAAAAATAAAAACGAAACAAATTTTTACTGAAATTTGACATTTTAGAGAAGGATATCGTTCTTGGATATCAAAATTTGACCAGCTTTATAGGTAAAATCTGAGGGAAGGATATTTCCCTAATTTCCCTCTTTGACGATAAGTCCCTGCTTTTAATATGTATATTCGATATAAAGGCACAACATTTATCGATGCATATTTGAAGATTTAAGTGATGTTGTTATACTAATCTATGTTATATTAATCTATACCTAACCTGAATTATCATATGTTAAAAAGAAAGAATGTTGAAAAGCTTTCCACTTTTTTTGACACTTTATCCCATTTGAGTGAACAAAAAGTTAGGAGTTGAGTGGAGAACCGACTATGTATATTTTAAAAAATTTAATTTATTAAAGCATGTAAATCAATCAATACCAAACAAAAAAAAAAAAAAAAAACATTTACTAATACTTGAAAAACGCTGAAAATGGACCGAGGCTCAAAATTTAACAAATTTTGACTATTTCATATTTATAAAAACAAATCATATATTTAAAAAAAATCATTTTGCTTAGGCGACACAAAAATTAATTGAAGTAAATGAAAAGGTCGTAAAAAGAATACTTTTTGGTGTCTTTTAAATGATGAATTAACCTAAATGTAGAGGGGTGCAAAAACAACATATTTGGGACTTTATCTTTAGTCTATATATGTACATATATTGATATATTGGTACCAACTAGATATGATTACAAATGCTATTGTACGAAAAGTTCATATAAAAGCTTTGCATGACTAAAAAGTAGTTTTCAATATTTAAATTATAAGATTGATTCAATGATGGCTCAATAGATTCAATTTCTGGCCTTATACATATCATGCTATCTCGACTCGAGTTATCAGACACAATGAGGCCATAAAGCGCCAAACTTAAACCTACCAGAAAACCACTAAAAATGAACTGATAAAACAATCAGAAATCCATTGAGCGCATTTTGGGCTATATAGTAAATAGGAAAAAATTAATTGAGTTTACTACATAGTACCCATGACTATCATTAGGCACAAGAAAAAAGAACAAAAAAAAAACAACAACAAAAGCACTCAAATTCCGTTTTGATTGATGAGTTGCTTTTTTTTTGTTTTTTGGTTGTTGTTCTTGGTGTTGGCTTTAGCGTTAATTAGTGCCAATAAAAATGTAGACGACACATGTCACATGAAAACATTCATATATATATATATGTATGTATATATAAACATTTGTATATACATATATTCATATTTATAAATGGACAAGAAATATAAAACTTTCGTCTAGAGAAAGAGAGAGTGAATGCCAGAAAGTGACAGTGTTAGACAGAGAGGGGAATAAACAGCATCTATGAGACTTGGCAAAGGTCAAACAAGGTCATGGCCGTGTTATGTATTACGAAATACCTAACAAAAAAAAAACACTTAGAACTGGACGCAATTAAATTTCTTAATTATTTCTGCCTTTATTTTTTTATGATTTTCATTCACGCATCTTTTTTTATTTTTGCATTATTTATTTAAATATTAATTATGAACGTTTTGGGCTATGTTTTTATTTTACTTTTTCATTCTGCTTTTGTGTATGTGTTTTTATTGTTATTATTATTTTACTAATGGCCAGGAAACACGCAAAAGTAAAAGCAAAACAAAAAAAAAATACAAAATATTATATATGTATGTAGATATTTTTGTTATGCCATTTCTTCTTCTTCCTCTTATTTCTTTATTTCAATTTGTTGTTGTGGTTGGGCTTGACATTATTTATGTTGAAGGGAATATGGCTAATGCCATATGCCATTCCATCAACCAAGTTAACCATTTGGGTCAAGTGTAAATATAAATATCAAGGCGCATAGAGTTTATTTTTTGTTTTTCTTTGCGGGGGTTGTTGGCCGCACGCGAATAGGTAAATATTTAAGTAGAATATGTTCACAAAAGATTACAAAATCAAGGCCCAAGTTGGGATACAAATAGGTTAAGTTATAGTGGGTAAAGAAGACCGAAACGCTCTTTAGTTATAGATGTCCTTGAATGACAATTCACCCTGCATATCTCCCTCCATTTGACACAAACCTGTTCCCACTTGCTCACATCTCACTTTAATCTTGATTGACTCATTTTCTTTGCTCTACTCTATCAAGTTTTATGGAATAGTTTGTCAGAATTTTTGTTTTATGGACTATTTATCAACTGATTCATTACACAGTTCATTATATTTTAAAGCCCATGCTGACAGTTATTATCCCTCCTAATTGTTTTTCTCTTTCCCCAATCCATGAGAAAATTGAGACACAAATTTCCTCAGAAGCGAATGCGCCCCCACACATATGCAGAGGGAAAACTCTTGTCTTATTGCAAATTCATGGTAATATCTCTTTCGATTTTAGGATACCAGGAAAAATGGCAGAGCAGTAGAAGAGAAGAAGTTTATTTAGTTCAGAACGAAACTAATTAAAAGGCAAATATATAGTCGAAACGAGAACTGTCTAAAGCAGAGCACACAAATGCTTTTGTCTTTCATCATAATCAACTGTCGTTTATTTTTTTTTCTTCCATTCCCCCATCTAGAAGGCAGTCAGGCACTCACGCATAAAGCAAGTCCAAACAAACAATCAATCAAATTGTGCGTACCCATCAATCAATCAAATTGCCAAAAGTCATAACAAAATGGCGTATTCAACGTTACTGGTTTTGTAAAGACAACATTGAGAGAAATCGTAGAGATTAACAATGAGATATTCTTAATTCGATTATCAATTCAATATTCTCATAATAGGCATTTTATTCAAATTATATTCAATGCTTGTATATTGGATTCTTAGTTGGTTTGAACTAAGACGAACTGTAGTTACAGAAAATGGCTTAAGTCATATCCTATTGACTGACATATTCGATAAATATGTATTAAAAGGTTAGATGAATACATTGTATACTCATATTCTTTATAAGACAAACATTTTCCATATAAACAAACCAAACCAAATGAGTGAATCTAAGTAACTATATGAATCAGACATACAATATAGGTAAGTTTCGAAGTATTCAGAAAAGTTAAGTATTCAAACGCCACTAAGTGATCTATCGACTGGATGAATCGAATACCTATACGACTCTGACAGTTCACAATGAACTGAGTTTTGAAACTTGACCGAATGAATTAATTCAAAGAACCTAACAATTCGACAAAAAGAATCATTCAAAAACTCAGAAGGCTCTGACAGTTTATAGTAAGTTAACTATTTATACGTCACTGAATAAATAAAACTGAATGAATATTTCGAATTATTATTCGAAAATTCATAACGCTCTGACTATTCACATTGAATAAATAAATATAATTGAATAACTTAATTATTTGAAAACTATTAATGGTAAGTTAACTATTTATAGTTACCATTCATAATATTCACAAGTCAACGAATAAATATAATTGAATAACTCAATTATCTGAAAGCTTTGACTGTTTATAGTATTAGATATTCAGAATGTTCAGATTATTCATAGTATTCACCAAATTATTTGGCAAAACGATTTGAATATGGTCAATGGATATATGAATAACCTAATTATTTGAAAACTCTGATGATAGACTCTGACGATATTCATAAATGTAATATATGGCCTAAGTCATTCAAAAACATAGCTAATTCCAACTATTCATGGTATTTATGGAATTATTAATAGGGTTCAGTCTCCTCAAGTATATAAGCTTGGTACATACAAAAAAATTGTACGTTAATCCACAACCCTTTCCTTATCCCCGATGGTACCAATTTTGAAATCTTGACCATTTGATGAATCAATGTTAAAATTTTATTTTCTGTGATTTTCTTTGTTTATATTTTCATTGTAATATTTTACAGGCTATTCTATTAGTTCTCTACTCGCAACAAGCTGAATGATTTTTTTACGGGGTTTTCGTTTGCATTCATTACATTCGATTCTCTATTTAGAGCATTGAAGAAACGAATAAGAATTCGACTACTACATGTCAGCACTGGAATTTGAGTTCTAACCCCTTCGATTCGAATAAATATATAGAAAATTTGGTTTACAGAGAATCAAGAGTAAACCACAGATCTCAAATCATCGATTTAGTCCAATATTCAGATGGACCTTGTCTTCTGTATATATAAATAATTTCAAACAAATGCCAATATATATACTAAGACAGTGATTTCATATTTATTACTTAAGACATAAATTAAATAATAAAAACTAAGTTTATAGTATATATATTACAAAATAAACAGATCTTCTACGCATTAAGCTCCAACAACTTGCTGCAACTTTACAAAATAAAAGGAAAAGACCTTTAACATTTTTCTTACTTTTTTTTAGCAGTGTACTTACATTCAAATGATTTGTTGCTGTTGTTGTTGATGATAATAATAATAATGATGAGATGGGTTTGTGATGATAAATCCAATTTAATTAGAGTTATAGATGCGGTATATATATATATGTATATAGCAATATATATATATGCCCAGCTAGACAAAAGTAGTTGTTGTTGTTGTAGTTTTAGCAGAATAGTAGTTGCAGTTGCAGTTGTTGTTGTAAGTTGTAGACATATAGACGAGACGACGACTAAAAGACGACGACAACGACGACGGTGACGATTTCGACTTCAACTTTGATTTTGGATTCATTGAAATTGTTTTTTTTTTTTTTTCTTGTATTTGAAAATTGTATTTTGTATTTGGACAACAAGTGTATGTATATATATGTGTTTGTGTGTGTGTGTGTGTGTGGTTTTGTTCTATTAGAATTCAGCAAACTCCTTGGCGCATTTTTCAGTGCTGGAAATTCGCAGCGCCTCCTCCTCATAATCATCGAAATTGCTTGTATCGCCGGGACCTTTACACCTCGGTATGAATGGGGCTTCAATTTTCTTTTGGAAGATCGCAATCCAATCGGTTGAGGCGAACCATTTTTGATTCTTAATATCATTAACGCCCGCCTTTAGATTGCCATAGCGTTTAGTTAAATCCACTTGCAGTAGATTACGCAATAGATCCTTCAAATCGGAACCAAAATGCGAGGGGAAACGTACTTTGCCAGAGACAATTTTCTCATAGATCTGTATGGGCTGATCGGCAAAGAAGGGCGGATAACCGGCAGCCATTTCATAGACCAATACGCCAAGGGCCCACCAATCGACGGCTTTGTTATAGCCCTTCGATAATATAATTTCGGGTGCCAAATACTCTGGGGTGCCGCACAATGTCCAAGTGCGTCCCTTGACACGTTTGGCAAAACCAAAATCGGTGACCTTCAGATAACCCTGCGAATCGATTAGCAAATTCTCGGGCTTCAAATCTCGATAGATTAAATCCAAATAATGCAAATATTCAAAGGCCAGGACAATTTGTGCGGCATAGAAACGTGAATGGGGCTCCGAGAAGCGTCCGACTTTACGCAAATGTGAGAACATCTCACCGCCTGGCACATATTCGAGGACCATATACAAATTGGAGTTATCCTTGAAATGATAGCGTAACGATACCAAAAATGGAAATTGTATGGCCTGTAGAATACGTTTCTCGTTCAACGTATGCTCCACTTGCTTCAGTTTAACAACCTTCTGCTTATCGAGTATCTTCATGGCATAATAGTCTTTTGTTGGCTTATGCTGGACGATCATGACACGGCCAAAGGACCCAGTGCCCAATGTCTTGATGCGTTCAAAATCATCAAGGGCAGCGGTATTGGTCGGATTGCGACGCCATTTATCCTCGAATTCCTCTTTGGCCTGTTCAAGGAACTCCTTGACAGTCTCGGCGGCATCGACTTTCTTATTGGATGTTGTTGCGTTATTACCCATTTTCGATATGGTACCGGTTAGCGAGGATAAACGAAATGTGGCTGTGGCCGATACTTGAGCTTGCTGCTGGTCCTCGTGGTCCTTTGAACTAGAAGAAGTTCCGGCTGCTGGATCTAATGGAGTTTCTGCCGTTGTCTTTTTTTGTTGCTGTTGTTGTTGTTGTTGTTGGCTGGAACTGGTACCAGCGGCTCCGGCGGTGGTCGTCTGCTGCTGCTGCTCCAGACCTCCTCCTCCACCCCCACCAGCACCTTCGTCACCCTCGCCCTCGCCCTCGTAACTGCTCGACTGTTGCTGCAGCTGCTGTTGTCCTCCGGTTGACGAAGAACTATGATGAGATTTTTTCTTTTTAAGAAATTGCAATATGGATTTAGCTATTTTGCCGAAGTTATCAAAAACGGTTGGGATTAGGAAATTTTATTATCGCACTGCGGCGTTAGCAGCACGTTTTTATTTTTTTTTGGTCTGAATATTTTTTTGTATCTTTTATCTTCAGATCAATTTATTGTTAATTGATGTGTAAGTGTATGTGTGTTGGTGTATATATATGTGGGTGTGTGTGTATGGAAGAATTTAATGATAAGCTTTTGCTTGGTTAACACTTTTTTGTTTGTTTGTTTGTTGCGTGGATTCTTAAACTAGTTTTACACTTTATGCTTAGACTAACATTTGGTTTAACACTTTTTATGTTGTTGTTGTTGTTGTTGTATATGCCTTTAATTCTTATTTTTTACACATAAACTTTTTTATTTTTTTTTATATATATAAATATTAAATCTCGTGAATCTGCAAATAGAATTGAAAAAGAAGAAAAAAACAGAGAAATATTAGCTTGATAATTGAATTTTCATCTAATTACTAATACTTTTTTAATTCTGAATAATCATAGCAACTCGAAACGTTACTATATTTGAGTATATTTTCGATCAATATATTAGTGATAATTAAAATTAGAGCTCTGACAAAATTAGTCAATTCTTATTTTTGATTAAATTAAAACAAATTTTTCATTTTGCTTGGATAGATAAACAATTATTTGCAATTTACCTCGATGATTTTTGTTTTCAACCTATAAAATTCTTATCTTATGGCAGGGAAATTTTTAAATATATTTTGATTTTTTGAACCAATGGAGGTTTCTAAAACATTTTTCAAATTTGACTACCACGTTTCACTAAACAAATTTCAAATTCTATTCTTCCATAAACATTTGTTGACTTAGTAAAAAAAAATTAGTTATTCCCAAGAAATAACATTTTATTTTGTAACTTTCGTAAGAATTGTCCCTTTCCATCTTAATCCAATCATCACATTAACAATTTCAATCAAAAATGACTAAAATCCTCAAAAATTGTTGTCTACAAAAAATGTTTAACGTTAAAAAAAAAAAAGAATAAATGTACTTTAATTTCTATGTTCAATCTAAATCAAATTGCTTCTCAAATTTCAAATTTTGAGAAGATTAAATTAGATAAAGCAAATAATTGATACTAATATTCTACACAACAAAAAAAGGAGTTTCATTCGATAAAGGCAATATATGTACATATGTATACTTATAAAGTTGCTATCCAAAAAGCTTGAAAAATCATCTAAACTTAATCGTTAAGATTTGAAAGATTTTTGAACTCTTAAGCAAACTTCAGAAGTTCGCTTTCAGATTTGGTTACCGACTACAGGATACCCTGCCAGGAGTACTTAGGCCCGCACAGAAGGATACTAATAAGCCATGGATTCATTAAGTATATTCCTGGGCAAGCCGTTTGTTTACTTACTTACTTACTTTTAATTTGAGACTCGGACCCTTTCGCTTTCCTTTAGATTTTCTCGATTTTTTATTGCTATGTTTGCCATTGATAATGTTTACTCGATTCATCGTAAGATGAAACAAAACTGCGACTTGAGTCTTTGCCATTATGGCTATAAATGGATATTTCAGATACTGAAGGTATAACTTAGTTCGATCCGTTTTAAAAGAATAGATCTGTCTATTGTAAATGGGTTTTAAGAACACGAAGTAACTTTGATAATTTTAGAAAGGAGTTTTCATTGCTGCCAAATATTTCAAGGGAGATTTTGTTAAAAAACAAAACATAAACGGAACGAACTAATTTGCGGGAAACTATTAATTTTTTTTTTTTTTTTGTAAGTAGTCTTGGAAACACTTTTCGCATAGCCTTCTTATCAATTAAAACTATAAGTCCATATATTGTATAGTGAACTAATAGGTCTACTTCGTAGAAATCAATTGAAATTTAAATTAAATGGGACAAAAATGTATACTGACTTATAGCCATTTAATTTTATGGTTTTGAAAAAGGCTTAAGCCCAGCGTTCAGCTTGTTGAAGTTTTAAAATAACTTATTTGATTATTTAAAATAGTTATCTAGACCAATCAGGCCTTAATAAACAAATACTTTTTGAATTATCTTTTTTTTAAACAAATGGCTAATGGCATTAAATACACTTTTATTATCCGGGTTAAAGTTAAGTATGTTGCTTTGTCTCGGTTAACCGTTATAGCCAAAGAAAATTGTTTTTAAAATTGATTTGATAAAAGAAATAAGTTTGAAATCGAAAAGACGAAAAGATCTAAATTCCACCAGATACAAATGTTTTTGAAAATGGCCATAAGAGAAAACTTATTCAAATATCACAAAGATTTAAGTTTTGTTTGGTTTAAAGACAAATTTCTTTATTTTGAAAACAATAAAAACGTTAACTGCAAAATGTAAACGCGTATTTTTATTATTAAATGCAATCTAGAACACCCCAAAATAAAAAATTTAATACAAAACAGGTTCCCCGACTAAATAAATTGTTCAATATCGTTGCCAGATCGTTTTTAAGTATCTTTATCGACCAAAAATATGAACAAGTCATGCAAAAACAAAAACATTTTTTTCCAGCCTACAAAATGTAATTTGAATTAATTAAATGTTAAAAACAAGAAACGCCAATTTATTTAGTTGATAAAATTCATTGTGTAAACAGGGAGAGGGGAGGGGAGTATTAGCGGTGCGTCGATCGTGTCAAGTGTCAAACAGCTGATGTCTGAGATAATACGGCTGACTCGCTCACACACACGCAACGGCTAAAGGGGGCCGCAGCACACACACACACACAGTCACTCACACACACACACACACACACAGTTGTTGCTTCTAAATTGTTTAAAATTTTCTTTTCAGCCTATTGAAATTGTGAACATTTTTAATAATTAGACATATTTCTTTTGCACATTCACTAAATATTTTCCTTTTTGTGTTTTTCGTTTATTTCATCTTGCCTTTGCACTTTTTACTTTGACATTACTTTGTGTATGTGTATGTGTGTGTGTATGTCTTTTTTTTACATTCACTATTCTTCTTTTTTTATAGTGAATTTTGTTAAACATTTGTTTCATTGCGCATTGTGCTAAATATTATTACAATTCTCTTTTTTATTTAACACACACGCATACACCCGCATACACACACACACAGATTGAATAATCGATTTTTTTTCTCTTCTTTTCTTTTTGCGTTTTTCTGCCTTTGCTTTGACTTTGCGCATTTACCTTTTCTTTTTTTATTTATTTGTAGCCAATTTTACAAACACATTTCCATATGAATTTCCACTTAATATTTATTCCTCGCAATTTTATTAATTATATCTTTTGTTTATTCGCTAGAATTAAAATACCCGTTATATCCGCCGACCGACAATTCTCTTTTTTTTTTTTGTTTAAAAAATTTTATTGTTGCGCACCCACGATATCATAAAAAAACAATATGTTTTTTCCTCTACTTTTTATCGCATCGTTCTCTCTCGCTTACACACACTCCACCAATTCGAGATATTAATTAATTAAATAATTAAATTTTTATTTTCTAAATTTTCACAAAAAAACGTCCGCGCGCACAACTTGAATTCGCAGCGATTTGAAAAGAAAAACAAAAAAAAAAAAAAACAAAAACCACTGTGCCAATTCGCCGAGCCAGAGTGGATTCGCCGAGCCAGTGTGAACTCGCTTGGCCAAAATGAATATTTTCGCTCTGCCAACCTTCGAACGAGTTCGATGCAACATCGGAGTCGAGCTCGAACATTGGAGTCGAACTCGAACTTTCGGCCAAATCGAGTGAATTCGCCCTATTTAAATTCGCTGGGCCACATTGAATTCGCTGCAAATTGAATTCGCTTAAAGCATCTGTTCCACACGTGCAATTTTCGTTTGTTTATATTTAAAAAAAATGGTAAATAATAAGTTGCTATTTCTGTTGAAACATACACTTGTAATCAATTCATTGTTTCTAGGGTAAGCAAAAAAAGACGCAGAAGATTAAAACGCAAAGAAATGCACAACTGAAGCGTCTGCTTAAACCCACGGATTCCCGGATTAAAGAACAAAAGCGTCAGAAACGCAAGAAAGAAACGGATCCTCATGCAATTAAACTCCACGAAGCCACCCAGCAGAGCTCTGCTTTGTTCTTTCAATACAACACACAGCTAGGACCTCCATATCACATAGTCCTCGACACAAATTTCATAAACTTTAGCATAAAAAATAAGCTCGATATTGTCCAGGGAATGATGGATTGTCTATATGCCAAGTGTATACCCTATATATCCGATTGTGTGCGTGCCGAGCTCGAAAAGCTGGGCAACAAATACAAATTGGCCTTGCGTATCATATCCGATCCCCGATTCGAAAGATTGCCCTGTCTGCACAAAGGCACCTATGCGGATGATTGCATTATAGAGAGAGTGCGTCAACACAAATGCTACATTGTGGCCACAAATGATAAGGATCTTAAGAATCGCATACGGAAGATACCCGGAGTGCCGATCATGTATGTGGCAGCCCATAAATATGCCATTGAACGAATGCCCGAGGCGTACGGGGTAAAGGCGTAAAACTAGTTTTTATAAACAAATAAATGTAAATTCTTTATATGATTAATAACGATCAAAATGGTTGGCAGATTGTCCACTTTGACTATCCAAATAGGCATGCAATTGCCGTCGACCATTAATGTACCACAATGACTCGGGATAGGATCGGGGCAGAACCTCTGGCACCTCCTTTTCAGCTTCGTAAATGAGATAAAAAGCATTTGTCTGCTCTTCCTCAAATGTATTGGCATCCAGTACATTGGCAATGGTCATCAATTGAATATATTTGCCAAATGTGTAGACCACATAGCTGGATAATTTTAGGAAGCTATTCACTCCAACCGGACGCAAAAACAATACATCTGAAATGTATTTAATCAAAGGATTACTACTAGTATAAATGCTAGCCGTAATGAAGGTAACTTCGATTGCATTGCGCATTATGTAGCCACCAAATATGGTGTTCTGACTATTCAGATTCTCTGGGAATAAATGCAAAATTGTATTCTGAAAACTTGTTGACATCCAACGACTATTTGGTGGCAATGGTCTCTCGTTTATATCCAAAACATCATCACGTTTCGTCCGGGTGAATATATCATACATAATGGCCTCCTCTTCTTTGGTTGGTGGTACCTCAAAGATGGAGCTCTTTCGCTTGCTGCGTCGCACCTTTCTTCGATCGGTTTCTAGTTTCAAACAATGTGCTTCCTGTTCATTTGCCGGTTTCAAAGCATTCACTGGAGCAGGACCTGTATTGGTGGCATTGCGAGCCACCATAATAAATATGGCTTTTGCTATAGTAAGATCATTCTGTTGCAAATACATTATTACCTCCAGGGAACTCTTGCCCGTCCAGGAGACATGACCACAAAGCTTAAGATCAATGTTGCCCATGTGATTGCAATGCAAAAATTCTACGCTATCCACCATTAAGGTCACAAAGGTATAAGGCAGGGGAATGCTCTTGGGCAAATTTGTCACTTTTACATGTCGATGGCATATCCAAACTGCATTGAATCTCATTAAAAACTAATTGTGTTTTATAGTACCCCAGGGAATACCCTTACCCGCAAATATATCTAGCTCCTCCATCATTCGGCCCATGCGTACTCTTCCCAAATGATTCACATATCGTTCACGTATCCTTCCATCGGATCCTAATGGCAACAGAGCCGTTGTATATGAATCCTTCATGCAGCGAATGGGTAAATCTTTACGCTTTGGATGATATTTAAGTAAACCACTCCGACATTTGGGAATACTATGATAGCCCAATTCCGATCCAATCTGTTTTCGTATTTTCTCCGCAACTGGCAAAACATCTATAAAAATTTATAGCAGAAAGACACTTCTCTTACCTTCAGCCATGGTTCCGGAGCTATGGCTTGATCTAAAGTCCAAGCTGTCACAAGGATCCGAAACAGGACATCTTAAGTGATTAGCCTGATGGTGAAGACAACGTAGTAGATGCCATTGCTTTTCGAGCAAACGTAAACAAATTTTTAGCATTGAAAACAAATATAACTAAATTTTTATATAAATTTTAATACTAGAAGTTTCAATTGTTTTGTTTAAAATTTTGGGAAAAAAAGTTAAATGAAGGACAATTTGAAACCAGACCAGAGCTTTAGCTAAATTTTGATATTACAAGATTTATTATGTTTTGCTTAAAATTTTGGGAGACAATTAAATAAAGGACAATTTGAAACCAGACCAGAACTTTAGCTAAATTTTGATATTACAAGATTTATTATGTTTTGCTTAAAATTTTGGGAGACAATTAAATAAAGGACAATGTGAAATGAATTCAAATTAATATTATTTCTGTTTTTTCAAAAATAATGTTTAAATTACGGAACTAGTTCGTGCAAATTTGAGTTCCACGTGCGAAAAGCGTTAGGAAATTTCTTAGAATTGTTTGTTTTGTTTTAAACTGGTGTTTTTTATTTTGATTCTGCTGATCCTTTGAAGCCAAGATGCACTTGCCACAACAAAGACCACATCACGATATTGCAGCTTTATTTGCCAACGCCCGGAGTCAAGCAACGGAGCCATTCCTACGGGTTAGTGCACCCATGGTGCGTTACAGTAAATTTGAATTCAGGAAATTGCTCCGCCAGAATGGTGTTCAATTGTCCTTTACACCCATGATGATATCGGAATCTATTAACAACAGCGAAAAGGCCAGACAAAATGAATTTAGCACGGATCTGGATGATCAGCCGCTTATAGCACAATTCGCGGCCAAGGATGCCTCGGAATTTGTGACCTCAGCGCAATTAATTTATCCTTATGTAGACGGCATTGACTTGAACTGTGGTTGCCCTCAGTCCTGGGCTATGGCCAAAGGCTATGGTTGTGGTCTATTACGTCAGCCGGAGCAGGTGAAGGAAATCGTTCGTGAGGTGCGACGAGTATTGCCCACGGATTTTAGTGTTTCGGTGAAGATGCGTCTATTGGGTGGCAGCCAGGAGACTTCGCTAGAGCGCACTATTGATCTGGCCCGGCAATTGGAGCACACTGGTGTTACATTTCTGACACTTCACGGACGTACTCCTGCCCAGAAGCACTCCAAAGACACTCTAAATATTCCTGCCATGCATGAAGTACAGAAATCCCTGCAAATTCCTTTAATAGTCAATGGCAATGTGGAAAGCTGGCAGGATGCCATAGAATTGCAGTCTCAAACGGGAGCAGCTGGTGTCATGGCTGCACGAGGGCTACTGGCGAATCCGGCACTCTTCAATAGCAATTTCCCCGCGGCCAAAGTAACGCCCTTGTCATGTGTCCAACAATGGCTGGACATTGCTTGTGCTGCCGGTGATAATTTGCATTTTCAGTGCTTCCATCATCATCTCACATTTATGTGGAGTAGCCAAATGAAGCGCAAACTTCGTGTCCAGTTCAATGGGTTAGACACAAAGCAACAGGTTATGGACTTTCTGGATGAGCATTATCAAATTCGACCTAGTGCGAATTCGGATCAATCAATCAGCTATACAAATTGCACCTACACACATTTCACTCCACCCAGACATGCCAGGCATATTGCAGCCGAAACGGCAGCTCTGGAGGCTACATGGAATTCCGAAAGTGATGGCAAATTTTTTACTGAATTCAAAACTCAATCCACAGCCGAATCAGATGAAGGCTTAGAGTTGGATGGCCTCTTTGGTATTGAAGACTGATTGTTGACATAAAAGAATTAAGTACTTCTATGATATTTGTTTTAACGCATTAAAATATGTAAATAATTGTACAAAAAATATATTTTAAATTAAGTTAAACGTTTGTCAATTGCTAATAAATTCACATGTTGATTGTGCATTCAGAAATATTTTTTAAGTGCATTTTAAGGCCGAAAGTCTAGGTTGCAATTTAAATAATTATAATTAAATCTTAAGTGTCATTTGGCCATCTAATCTTTCCAATTTATGATTTTAATGTCCATTGCTTTATTAACAAGTTATACACTAACTTACACTCAAATACAATTTGATTGTATCAGCCTAAGTGCCTGTTTGGGTATTGAAACCTATTTCAATAAATCGCGAACTCCATAAGTTTAATTCAATTGGCTCAAGTGAGAGTTTCAAATTTGGATGCCGCAAGGTTGTGAGAATCTAAAGAGAGAAATAACGAGAAATAAAAGAATTTGTCTTTAATTTGTTTAGAGACTCACATTATGTGGATGATTCTCCAGTCCTGTATTATGGACATGCATTCGTAGTGGCCTTCGTCGACCTTCCAAAACTCGGTTCAAACGCAAAGAACTTAATTTAACAAATTCTTCATCTAATTTCGTGTTGGATAAACTGAGAATATTCAAAGTCGGGCAACTAGCCACCATATCCCAGAAATGTCTTGCAAATGGTAAAGATCTCATCTTCATTAAATGCAATTCCTCCAAATGGGGCAAACAATTGAAGATTTTGTACAAAATTTCAGTATCAATATCATCGTCATAGAGGACTAATCTTCGGAGATTGGTCATGCGCATAATCTCATTTGTAGCCCGATCACTATTCCAAAGGGCATCATTGAACATTATGGAGTCGACCTTCAGTGGCTGCTGCTGGGCCACCACACTCAGAAGGTATTCGTAATAGTCCCGTGTGTAGAATGTTAATCTTTTAAAATGCGGTAATCGTAGTAAATTGGTTAAGACATCGCCCAGCAGATGATGATCATCGATGAGAACCTCCTGGAGGGTTTGACATTTAGAAGCTGGAATTAAACCATCGCCCAAATTGACATTATAACCATAGTAAAGCACTGACAGCTTTTCTAATTTTAGAGTACTAAAGATTTCGTCAAATGTCGTTGTATCCAAATCTTCGCACCAAATTAGATGCAGTTCCTTTAATTTGCTCAATCTCCATAAATGCCTTCCAGTTGTGCTGCTGTGTAGAGTTAACTTTGTCAGATGGGGAAATAGTTCAACGAGCATAAGGGTTTCCTCATCCGCCTGCTCTTCATTGTAGTTCATCTCACTGTCGAGAACTGTTATGTTGGGAAATCTATATTTCCCCATTGAACTAAGCAATTCCTGGGTGCCACCCTTTAGCTGAAGTTCCTGCAACGATCCGCAAGAACGTGCCATAAACTCGTGAAATTGATCTAAAATAAATTAAATGCGGATATTGGGGTAATGCATTTATTTTCTATATAATACTCACCTTCATTTAGTTTAAATTTTTCTAAAACATCATAAGTGATCTTTGCCGATTTTATGCTAGCCCAGTTTTTAGTCACAACGGCATTTAATGTTGTTGAGACTTGTGCCAGCGAAATTTGATCTCCCAGCGATACATATTTCAGAATGAAAAGCCAGCAATCGTCATTAAGGGGATGTGAATTGCACATTAGAAATAAATTCAAAATGGATTTCAGCAAAAAGTAAATAAAAACAAAAAACAGCTGGGATTCCAAAAATATAGTGATGTACGATACATCGATATGTTATTGGCTATCAGAGCAAAGTTATCGACGTTATCGGAGCAGCAAAATACAAAAATAGTGGGGGAAAATAGTGGGGAAAAAAGTAAAAAAAGGAGAAAGAAAAACAAAACGCAAAAGTATTTGTTAATTTAATTAAAAGGTTTGCAAGAGGCATTTAACTCATCTTTTGCACTTTTCTAAGCATCTTACGAATTAGTCATAGTGCCTTAATCTAGTTTTAGCTTTAGAGTTAATAGGGGTCATCAAAGTGTCAAGGTTATTCAAGTTTTCTTTTTCGCAATTGCAACTGTCTGTCCTGTCTCTTTCTGCTGGTGAGTAATAACAAATATAAGCTAAATAGCAATAAACAAATGTTAATGAGGTATAATGAGAGCCCCCTGAACCGTGTGTGGTCATCAGTTATATAGCCGGTTGAAAAACTAAAACCTTGAATCCAGAAAAGAGTAACCCGGTTTTTTACACTAAACTAACGGGAATTGATAGTGTCAATTTAAGTGTCAAAGATAATAAGTAAAACGGGTTTAAAGGCTACAAACTTTATTTTTAGAATGCAGTTCCATGCCCCGCCCAAGTTCATTGCAGCTAAGATCTTTCGGATTGGTCCCCTGCTTATCACATGACTCCTATGAATAACTGTAGATGTTCTTTTTTTTTATTGTGTGTTATCACTTGCGTTCCGGTTCCAAGATCCAGAGAACAAAGGCTTGAGCGCATACAACTGCATATGTACATATGCATATACATAGTATACATTTGCTTAGTCTAATATAAAGAATTCAGTCATCATTAGAACAAAGAAATCGTTGAAAACTCGATATGAATATTTCAATGCATCTGTATTTATGTAGGATATCTGATAAGTTTGTATTTGATTAAACATACTGAGGCCCCGTTTAGTATTTCAGTTAGTGGGGCTTATCGCTGTTTATTTGCTAATAATAATATCCCTTGCTCTAGCATACGCTAATCACATCAATACGTTTAGTCCTATCTTATCCAGCTAATATAAATAGCAATTCTTGACATAAAGACAGCCATTAAAAGTGTGAGAGATTCGAGACAAGAGATTCATCCTCTGTACCTAAGCAAAAGACACGCCCATTTAATTGAACTTTAAGTTATAAATTCTTAATATATTCTAACTTCAGTTTAAGGCCGGCTATTTAATAATTTTTTTTTTTGGTTTTACCATTATTATCTTGACCAGTTTTTTAAAGGTTTACTAAACAAAGCAGATTAGGTTTCATTGATAAACAAATTTTTAATACTGTACTAATCTCTCGAGTATTGTACGTACTATGAACGGGAGGGATACTTAAGTACTCGGAAACGTCAATAATGTGACTTTAGTTTCTCTTTAACTACGGAAGTGTACGGTCGGTTGTACTTTCAGCGTTTCTATTAATATTGGCCTACATATTTGAAACGATTTTGTAAGTGAAGATTAAGAAATCACTTCAAAAGTATTATATCAATTGAAAACAGTTTAAAACTTAATTTAATAAAAATATTTGCTTTGCTTTTATATATGGATTATGGTTTTTTATAGCAAACATTTTTAAATTGTATGAATAAATTGGAAAATCAACATTATGATTAGAGATACAAATTGTGATCAAATGCAGAACTTTCGATTTCCAAGTGTTTTTAAAATTAAAGTGGTTGGCGTTCTTCTAGAAAATGTTTTTGATGTCAAAAATGAAGCTAAAACACGATTTAAAGCCAAATTAAAAGGACAAATTGATTTCGAAACGAATCCAAATGAATATATTCAACTGTAAATAACAACTCTAACTATTCAGTTTACCTTAATATATGGTATTCAAGTTGGAAATGATAGTTTCAAGTGTTTGCACTTAAGAATTTGCAGTCTTATAAATAAAAGTCTAATCTCACTTCGAGGGTTTTTCTTTCTTTTTTTTTTTTTTGGCTGCCTGTCACTTGGGTTGCGACGGACGTACATCATTAAAACTCATTATGAAATTCAAAACGACAAGAAATTATTGATGATTATCGTCAAGTTAAGTAGCCCCCAGGCTAGCTCGATAAGACACCTGTATTATTAGCGCAACAATAAAACGAAAAATATAAAATAAATTCCAAAGATTAGAAACTCGTGGATTAAACAAAAAATAACTTCGATTTTATTGATTTTTCAGATGCAACGTAGACCAGCCGTAACTCCGTAGGATTTTTGTATTTAAAGCAATTTTCAGGCTTGAGAGGAAAGGACATCATGTGCTGTAAATGTTGCGGAGAAACTCAACGTAAAGCTTGGGTATTTGGCCTGGGATCACTTTTTGTGTTGCTTGGCGTTCTCACTGTGGTCTTTTGGCCCGGTCTCGCCGACTCACTTGTTTCGGATGTAAGTCTTATCTGCAATAAATATAGGATATATTGACTTATTTTCTATAATTTCTGCAGGGTCTGAAGCTTAAACCCGGCACTGATACCTATGACAGTTGGCTGGAGGCTCCCATACCCATATATCTATCGTTCTATATGTTCAATTGGACAAATCCAGAGGATATACGTAATCATGACATAAAACCAAATTTTGTGGAAATGGGTCCATATGTTTTCCTTGAGAAGCATAAAAAGGAGAATTTCACATTTTTCGAAAACAATACGGTGGCATATTATGAGCGTCGCACTTGGTGGTTTGACAGCGAACGTTCCAATGGTACATTAGATGATCTGGTTACGGCGGCACATGTTATCACTGCCACAGTTGCCGATGAAATGCGTCATAATCGAAAATTCGTAAAGAAAATTATCAATTTCATGTTAAATAATGAGGGCGGAGAATTGTATACGACAAAACCAGTGGGTGAATGGATATTCGATGGCTATCAGGATGATTTAACGGATTTCTTGAATCTGTTCAATACCACAGCAATTGACATACCATATACTAAGTTTGGTTGGCTGGCTGATCGTAATGGATCCTTGGAATATGATGGTCTCTTCACCATTCATACTGGTACCGATGACATTGCCAACTTGGGACGTCTTACCCATTGGAATGGCAAAAACGAGACGGGTTTCTATGATATGCCATGCGGTATTGTTAATGGCACCACCGGCGATTTATTTGCACCTAAAATGAATGTCAAGGAGGAGATTACAGTCTTTGCCACAGATGCCTGTCGCTTTATGAATCTACGTCCCCAGGGAACCTATGAGGCAAATGGCCTGACAGCCACACGTTGGGTAGGCACTAATGAAACCTTGGATTCTGGTGAAAATTTTCCCAATCAAGCGTGCTTCTGTGATCCCCGTCTGGAGGAGTGTCCCAAAACGGGAGTGGTTGAGTGTAAAGCTTGTCGCGACAAGGCTCCCATTTATTCATCATTCCCGCATTTCTACTTGGCCGACGAGTCGTATCTGAATGCGGTTAGCGGCTTAAATCCTGATAAATCTAAACATGAATTTCTCTTGGCCATTGAGCCTACAACAGGAGTGCCAATTCAAGTGCATGGACGTATTCAGATTAACATGATGCTCGAACCTGATGATGGTTATGAGTAAGTATTTTTTCTAGACTTTCTTGAATTGGCTTTGATTTACTTCTTGTCTCTGGCAGCATCTATCGCGGTATCCAGAAGGTATTGATGCCCATGTTTTGGTTTGATCAGTATGCTGAACTTACTCCCGAATTGGCTTCCAAAGCAAAGGTATAACTAAACTAAGTTTTTTAAAGCAAATTTTAGTATTAACTGTTTCATCTTTCAGCTGGCCATCAATCTGTCGAGTTATGGCATTATCTTTGGCTACAGTGTCATAGCTTTTGGTAGCATTTTCCTGGTAACAGGCGTGGCTTTAACTGTTACCAAGCGTTGGGTACGCCGACCTGCAGAAGATGAGGACATGCTGGCCACAAATTAGACAGAACTAAACTACACTAGCTAATCATTTGCATTTTAACCAAAGTGTGCCACTAGTTCATACAATTTGTACTTGTTCTCTCACTTATTGTCATTGTTGAATTACTTATTGTTAATTGTTTCATCTCAATGTTGAGTTATGTTTATTAAGTCTTATACAATGAACTATCTTCATACATGCATTTTGCATTTTTTCGTGATAATTAAAGTGCAATTTATACATCTATATATACTCTGATGAAATTGGTAGCTGTTCTCTTAATATCCTGTAAATCATTCCATAGAAATGCCAAAATATTAAAGCACTAACGGACAGCTTTTCGTTTTGTCTAATAAAAACGCCCTAAATTGATAATTTAAAGCGTTAGAGCCATTAAATGTCTTACCATAAACTTAAAATTGAGTTTAGTTATGCGAAAATTATTCATCACTCATTTCTATATCTATTTTATCAAGTTAATAAAATTGCCTTTTGGAAGAACCATGTAAGAATTTGTATCAAATAATTTTGTAATCTGATTTAAACCGAAAGTCATAAAAATTATTTTATATTTATATTTTATAGTTTTAGCGTTTTATTTGTTTTTAACTTTTACGTACAATTTTTTACTCGAGGACTTTTATTTTTTGTTGTTTTTGTTTTAAATATGTTTCATTTTCTTATCGTATACACAAATGCTTGCAATTTAAATTGTTTTTGTTGTAAATTTATAAACTAAAATTATATGTTTATTTAATATATGTATATAGATTTATATATATTGTGTAAGATATATGGCAAAAATTTATTTTTTACATTTTCTCAATAAATCACAGAAAAGAAAAAAAAAATCCAAAAATTTAACCAAATTTAGAAATAGACTTTTAAAACCGAGAAAAGTCTACGCAAATTTATATAGTCACTTTTTTTTTGGTTTTGTTTTCTTTTCTTTTTTGTGATTTATGCATAAAATAAAAAATTTTAAAGTGAAAATAGAGAAGAATAAAAAAAAAATAAACACCAAATTACTTTTGCTTTCACTCACAGAAGGTGAAGTTAAACGAGTAAAGAGAAAAAAAAACAATAAAAAATAGTAAATGATAAAAAAATATATAGATTAATAAACAATTCATAACTCGCTAAATTCAGAATACGGTGGGCGGTGAGGGGGCGGAGCGGATTAGGGGCAAGCCTAGGCAAAACAAATGCACTCTTGAAATTCTTTAGTTTCAATTCGTTAGGATTTAAGTATTCGCATGGATTTCGATGGACTATATATGGATATATATATATATGATGGGTATGCATAGTTTTTTTTTTGTGCGTTGTCTTTTTTTTTTTTTTTTTTGACTAACATTAGTTTTAAAGTAAATTATTTAATTATAGTAATGTTAAAAAAACATCAATCACAGTTGTTTGGGCGGAAGTAGTTAGTTTTTAGCGTAAGTTTTTTTTCATTCTTTTATGTTCTTATTCGTTTCTGTCTATATATTAAAAAGTATGATCAATTCCTGTATAACAAAAATTCTCTATTATTCCCTTTTAATATGTTTTCTTCGTGGAAACAAGAGTAATTATCAAAATAGACTTCGTTGTTGTTGTTCCAAAGTTGCTTAGTTATCATTAGGGTTTTTTTATTGTATGTATGTTATTCGCATTATCGTGGCTGGGCCTCTTCTCTCTAAGACTATGTATTCTGTAGTTGTGTGTTCCTTTCGTATTTTATACTTGAGTATTTAAAATGAAATTAAAATGATCACTCGAAATCCCACATGCCTTTCCCTAAAGTGACTAGACTGGGTTCTGTTCTGCATTATGTTGAGGTTTCTATTTGTCTGTCTCGCGATATTGTTTTGTGGTTGGTATAAAAATTGTTTGGAAGGATAATGGCTTTTTGCACTCTCTTTATCTCTCTGTCTGTCTACTAGCCAGCCGAAACACTGTGATCGAATTCTCTAAGGCGCACACTATGCATTTTTGCAAAACCCCAAAAAAAATCCAAATACAAATTCCAAAAATTTTCCCAATTATTTGAAACTAGAGAAAAGAGTGTGTTGTCTTTTTTTTAGGTGACTTGGCCTCCAGTTCCGTCTCAGTTGCTCTGTTGTTGTTTCCGTTTCCGTTCCATTTCCGTTTCTGTTTATTAGGTCTGCGAGTTGTAGCTTTTGTGGTGCTGTTGCTTATTATTCATCAGCACGGCGGCGGGATCCATGACATAGTTATTGGCCTCGGCCAGCTGCTGTACAGGCAATGGCGGAAGTTTATCCTGCGGATGCCTGTGATGGCTGCTAATGCTAGGATTTTTAGTCATCGTCGTCGTCGCTGTCGTCGTCGACGATGTTGTTGTCGTCATAGACGAACTGTTATTATTGGTAGCCTCTCCTAAGCCCGTTCCAGGTGATCCGTTGCCTGTGGCTGTGACCTTCACCTTGGTCTGCTTGAGCAGTGATGGATCATTGCATAGCGCCGATATTAAGGGTAAATCTAAATGTTTACTCTTCTCGCGTAGCAAGGCAATGTCCAGAGCTTGTGCCTCCGATTGGGCTGCCATGGAGGCCTGCAATTGGGCCAAAATGCTATTGCAATTTCGTCCACTGCCATTGCCACCACCGCCACTTGAACCGCCACCATTAAGGCCCAAAACGAAATTGTTTGTCTTGGGTCGTTCGCCAGCCCATTGGGCACCACTTGAGGTTTTGGTGATGGGACTATTGGCATGGTGTGGATTAAGAGTGGGTGGTTTTCGTGGCATCAGCATGCTCGAGCTGCTCAAGGGCTTCAGGGGAACTGCAATGAGAAATGTGAATTAATATTGTTTAGCTGGGTAAATTAATCATTTGTGACTTACTTGGCGGCGGCTTCTCACTTGGCATTGGCATTGGCGGCTTCTTGAGACGCCTATTGACATACGGTGGAGGAGGTGGCGGAGGTAAACGCTTTCCCTGCTTATTAATGGGCAACGAATCGAGCGAATTCAGAATATTATCATCTGATCGTGATCGTGAGAAATGTAAAGAGGCGGCAGAAGCAGCGTTTACTCCGATAGCCGAATGTGTATGGGGATGCATCTGATTGGTGGTCGGGTGGGTTGGTGCCGGCGGCGGTGGTGGCTCATACGAGGAGCACAGCGAGGCCATGCTGGGCGAATAGAGTGGGGAATATGTTGCCGTTCCCGGCAATTGTACATAAGTGTCGGATAGATTTTGTGTTGAGGCATAACGTGAATGGGTGGACAGGGCCAGAGGCAGATACGGAGTACTCCGATAAATGGCCGGCGACATCTGCATGGCCAGATAGGGATGGCGTGTGGGTGGCGGTGGGGCAGCAGCCGCCATGGCCGCCAATAAGGAACCCTGTTTGGCATCTAGATATTCTTGTTGACTGACAGCTGGATCTTGTATCGGATAAATGACATAGTCCACATCGCTATACAGCTGCTGTTGATATAGTTCCAGTTGCTTTCTGTATAATCCTGCCAGATGATGATGCGGATGATGAGGATGTGAATGTGCCGGCGGTGGGGGAGGTGGCGGCTGACGTGGCAAACTTGGAGGCGGTGGCGGTGGAGCCAGGAATTGACGCGGCTTGATCACGGGCAACAGAACACACGCCTGCTGATGCTGATGGGGCGTCTGGTGATGCGGATGATGATGATGATGATGCAGTGAAGCCGTGCTCTTATGCAAGCCATAGGGCACAATGGGTATACCAATTGCCGCCGATCCCGAGTGACGATGATGCAGCGATGCCTGTGATCCTCCCGCATAGTTGGAATTGGAATGCAGCGATTGCTGGGAAAGCGGAGTAAACTGATGATGCGAGCATATGGAACCACTGCAAGATGCTGCCGAGGAGGAGCAATGACTGGGTGGGTTGGGGGCGGCATAGCTGGGCTTTGCTCCATCTGGCAATAGGCTGGTGTGGGCCTTCAATATGCTGATCTGTGGACGTGTCGTTATGAAACGCGCTGTGATCTCTTCCGTTGATTTCAGTGAACTCATCGAGCCGGCCGCCCCAATGGGAGTTGTCGAATTGGAAGTGACTGATATCAACGAAGTGGGTCTGGGCTTCATGGAATTGGCATACGGCGGTGGATCTCGCCGACGACGCAGCGCAGGCAAAGCCGCTGGCGATGAAACCTTTGGCTCAGGATTCGGTATCACCTGCACCTCCTGCTGCTTGTGTGGTGGAGGCGGTGGTGGTGGATGTGGTGCTGAAATAGGTGGACCACACAAACCTGTCGTCTCATGCCTGGCACTGTACGGTGGAGGCGGTGCCGGTGGCATTTCTTTTGCCGCCTCCTGATCATCGGTTTGATCTTGTTGCGGCATTGTGACATAATCGCAATCCGAATGCAGGGAACTGGACACTGTTTGCCTTGAGGGATAGGTTCCACGTCCCACTATCAAATTGGTTAGCTCCTCGGCGGAGAGTAAGGAATGTTTATTATCCGTGGGATCACTGCCATCGCCGCGAAAGGAACTGCTCGTGCTGATATTGGAATCGGAACGTAAACGAAACTCATTGCCACCAGGACGTGACCTTTGTCTCTGGTCTTGCAGGGTTCTCTTACCCACCACGGCTACATTCACCGTAGCAGCTGGGGCATAGTGCGATGATGAACCACGCTCGGATTCGGCCAATTCTGATGATTGGCCGGTCAGTTCGCTGCTATGCATGGTATAGACACCCGAGGTTTCGGTAAGGGCAGCCCCATGGGCCAAGGTGTAAACACCTGACACACCCGAGACACTTGTCGCGTCTTCTTCCTCGATGTGGGTCTCACTTAGGGCTGAATTTTGTGCGGTGTGACTGAAACCGAGCTCCAAGCTGGATGAGGTTGAGTGAATGGCGGTGACCGCAACTGCAGAGTTTGTCAAAGAGGTGGATGAACTATTGTGGTTATTAATGCCTTGGGAGGGAGGCGGCGGCGGCGGTGAGGTAACCACTACTGTACTACAGGTAGAAGAACACTGGGAGCCAATATTGTGCTGGGAACTAGGTGAATCTGTTGTTGTACCACCTGCTGCTGCTGCTGCTGCTAAAGTCGGAGATGGGGTCGCCGTCGAGGTCAACGTCGTTGTGGTGGCTATTGTTGAGGCCTCGGTTGTGGACGAATCATTGGTTCTCTGTTGCTCTTCAATTGACATTTGACCCACCGATGAGGTTTGCCTGCTCACACTACTTGGACGATCGCGATCGAGCAGATGGGCCAGAGCTAGACTTTCCGTGGATGGCGCTGCCAAAGGAGCTGGCGGTGTATTAATCATTATTTCCAACTCATCTTCGGAATGAACGCGATCACTGACTATCCCAGAAGTAGTGTTCGAACTAGTGCTGGATATAACCGATATCCTTTGCTCGTTTTTACTCTTATACGGCATCAGAAGACTACGGGAGCAGGCATAACTGGCATGAAGACGTTGCGATTCCGCCTCCTCTTCCTCCTTGCGTTTGCTAACCTCTTTGAGACGTGCCGCCAGCTTCATGCTCCACTGATGGGTGTCCTTGCAGAGGGTTAACAACAATTTATTCTTCTCGTCGGATGTCGAATAGAGAATGTTGCGACTTTCACCCGAACGTATTTCAAATTTCTTACGCTCGAACGATAACTTGGTGATATTTGGCCATAGGAAAGTGGCGGCGCATGAAGTTGAAGTTGCGGCACTTGAGGAAGAGGTTGAGGCATCTGTCTGTGACTGTCCACCGCCCAGTATCTTAACACCCTTGGCATAGACAACAAACCATGAACTGCCCGCTCCTTGTTCACTTTTCGCCAAGCGCATGCGAAATGTGTGGGCATTGATGGTCTCATGAAGGCTACAGGCCTGCTGTATATAAAGAAGTTCCGCTTTTGCTGAGGCCAGGCCCTGATGTTCCCGATGGCAGGCTCTTAAAGCACTTCTCGCCCATGCCGTATGCAGTGACAAGGGCAAGTAGTCCTCAATGCGGAAGTAATCTGCATTGGATGTCGCTGCACTCCTTTCCTTATCTCTCTTATTGTTGGTGGTGGTGGTGACAGAGCCGGAGTTCCCATTGGCAGAGGTAGAGGCCACATAGGTGGATAATCTAAGCATCCGTTCGTTGGCACTGCTTAAACGTTTGCTAATCTTTGGCAAGGTAGTTGTTGTTGTGTTTGCCAAATGTTCTGCCTCTGTTAGACCACCTCTCCCGCCTCCTACCACATCCTCCATGGCTGGAGCATCACCCAAATCCGCCTGCAAGGCCAGACCAGCCAGAAAGACCAAAGCCTGATCCGACTGATCTGCCCGGGGTAGCTCACGTTGCAGTACATTATGCCTCAGTTGTAGATAATAGTTATGTCGGGATGTCTCATCTTTCAGCATTAAGGGACTCTCGATATAGAACTGCACACGAAAGTGTAGTTCCAGGAGTGGTCGTCCATTTGCATCCAGACCCTAATAAATAAACAACAAAAGGTCAAGGGTTAGGCAACGATCTAATAATTGATTGAGATCTATATCTTACATGTGTGTGCGATGAACGCCAACTTTTTGGACCATATTTGGAGAGCTTGCTCTCGGGATCTGCAAACATGTACTCGCCATCTGCAAAGAATTTAAAAGGTTGGAGAATTTCATTACATTCCATAGTAAAACTTGAAAAGGATGCCTAAGCTATAAGAGCTATAAGAGTAGATGTTCATAAGGTTTAACATCTAACCACTGGTTTGACAATATGGGCGATTCAGAAATTTTTCAATATGTAATAATATTTTCCTTATTAAATTGGTCTTCATATTTTTAAGTCCGATAATAAGACTCTTCATAATAATAGACACCTTAAATCCTATTGATTTGAAACCAAACTATGTTATTCAGATTAAAGTTCTAAAAAAAATGGGATTTTTATTCATTTGTAAAAAAACTTTAAAAAACCAGTAAAATAAAAAAGATATTAAACATTTTCTTAAGCTTTCCGATGAATAAGAATTCGCAGTCGAAAATTGTTAGCTTAAATTCGGGTAATTAAAAGAAATGTTATAGTTTAACTAATGCATTTGATTTTTTTATGCCTAAAGTCAGCTAAATAAAACCCATCTAGGCTCCTGATGTTAAGGAATTCTTTACAAATCCCATACGTCTATAGCCCAAGGTCGCAAACTAATCAAAATTTTAAATGAACTTTTCGGCTATATTCCAGCCTCGGACTTGGACTTGGGCTTGGATTTCTTTCTGTCAGTTTGTCAGGCAATAAACAAGGCAAAACGAAAAAAAAAACCAAAATGAACATCATAATGAACGAGATGATGATTGTGGTGATCGTGATGATAATGATGACGACACGTCAGACTGTCGACTGTCGACTGTCAGATGAGAGAGAAGAGGCGAATTGAAGTCGAGGGCCCCCAAGGGCAACAAACAACAACAAAATCAACACACACTTTATCGAACGAGAAATTGGAATTCCTGCATATGAAATGAAGATGATCATGATCATGATCATGATGATGATGATGGAGAAGAAGAGCAGAAGCAGTGGAAGATAAAAAATAATAATAATTATGAGAAGCAGCAGCAACAATATCATAATAATAAGTGCCTATCAATGACGACTGAGGAGACTGGAAACTGTGGAGACTGGGAAAAGAGAAGGAACAGAAGGTGAGCCAGGAGGAGGAGGAGGAGGAGTAGCAACAGGTAGGCAGCTAAAAACTTTGCATACAAATTTCTGGAGTTCATATGGACCGAACACATCTTTTTGTTGCTCCTCTCTCTCTCTCTCTCCCTCTCTCTTCTAGAAGAGCTGCAGCAGGTGTGAGTTGTTCCTACCAATGAAATCCTCACGCAACCTCTATATATCTATCTCTTTGACTCTTTCTGTCTGCTGGCTGCTGTTGGCTTCCTCCCAGTTTTTTTTTTTTTTGCCTGGGCCCAGCGGCACATACCTAATAATTAACATATTTTCCATCGCATTCCTCAGCGCTTACAATTAACACGCACGCACAAGGAACGGGAAGAAGGTGGAGTGGCCAAGGGTTACCTAGAAGGACGGACGGGCGGAGGGCACAAATAAATCTTCAATTTGAAACACATGCAACACACAAATTACAGCCTCAAACGAAGCAGATGAAGAACACAACACACAACCGAGAAGAAGTGGAAGTGGAAGGCTCGCCAAGGCTCATCAAGCCAAGGAATTTACAGTGTCTGAAGAGTTGGTCCGAGTTTTCAAGTCCAGGGCCTTTTGCCTGACTGTTTGCTGGCCTGCCTGGTCAGACAAGACAGCTGCGCCAATGCCATGGCATTCTTCAGATTCAGATTTATTTTCCAAAAGGTTTGAGTTGGCACGCCATACGCCATAATAACCCAAAAAAAAAAAAAAAAAAACAAAAAAAAGAAGGAAGAAAGAAAGAACAAAAAAAATGTAAGAATGCTGCTGTGTGAGCCAAAGTTAATAAATACGACTAGATAAATACCCTCAAACTCTTCAAAATCATAAAGCAAAAATATAAATCTTAGAAGGTTTTATCGCCCAATTTAATGCTAAAAAATGGAAAGCAAAAGTTATGTTATCCTCTTTACTGAACAATATCATGTCAAATGTTAAAATCGATCAACCCATATGGTCATAGGGTAACAACTTGAAAGACAAATGCATGTGTATGTGTCGAGTATCAAAAACTGGACGGAGAGAAGGAAAGAAGAAGTAGAAAAAAAAAGAAGGAAGAAAAAGGAGAACACAAAAAAAAAACATAAACCAAAAGAATTTTAATTTCCGATGTTATCAGATGCACGCAGCAGCAGCAGAAACTTTAGAAAACCCAAGAGGAAGGGGTAGAGGAGGCAGGGCAAACTCAGCCTCGGTCGAGGCCGAACAAGCCAAAGCCATATAATAATGATTATGAGCCATTAACATTAAATGGAAAAGAAAATGCTGGTCTACAGATTATAACTACAATCTACAACAAGCAGCTGGAAAAATTGAAGAGTATGATGGCAAGAGATGTAGGAGTGAGGGAGATGCAACAACAAAAGGTTGATTCTGTCAATGGAATGCGGCACTGGAATCTCAGAAATGCAAGACAGCTAAAAATAACACCCAACAGAAAAGAAACACGAAAAAAATAACACACACACACACACACATGCAGCTGGAGGTGGAGTAAGTGCAGCATGGGACAGTTGGAGGTGGAGAAGTGACCAAGCCCATCTCCTACCGTCTCAGACGGTCAGACTGGCAGACGAGAGCTGACAATGTTGCCAAATTGGTCTTTTGAGGACTGACCACCTCCTCCTCCTCCTTGCTTAAACTGTAATTTGCATAAAAATGAAATTTATTGATCATAAAAATTGAGACAAACAAGGACACAAAAGAGAAAACGGCAAAACGAAAATTATGCCTCAAAAAAAAAGCAAAAAACCAACCCAACAAGGACCAAACTCAAACAAAAGACTTAAGCAACAAACTATTTTAACTATTTTTTTTCTCAACAACAACGAAAATTCTCCCTCACCCAAAAACGTTCTGCATTCTTTTTCGATTTCCGCTTGGCGTGAAATGCACAAAACAATGCGACTAAAAGAAGAATGACAGCATAGAGTTCTACATAGAAGGTCATGGGCATAGACCAACGAAAAGGAAAAAAAAAGGATTTGAAATCTATAAAAAATAACCATCGAGTAAAAATTTATCAATTAAAATGTTTTTGTCTGTATAATATAAAATAAAATCCATTTTAGCATTGAAGTTGTGGTACAGTAATGAGAAAATTTTGAAAATTTTCGAAATTAAACTATTTAGACAACCTATTCAGCTCTGTTTGTTTCTCAAACTCCCTCATACAAAGGTTTATGAATGAAAAATATATCAAAAATTTAAATTATTGAATTGAATTAAAGGTATTTCTATTTTAACAGGCATTATGTATCGATATATAAGTATATACAGAAACTGAGAATAATTCTGAATGAAACTTTTGAAAAATGATTGAAATTCCTTAAAGGTCATGGAGTATAGTGCCCTTTTGCCTACGCCTATGTTAAGAGGTACAAAGTACCAGCTCAACCGTATGCCGGTCATGGACACCAACACACGCACACACACAAATGTAGAAATATTCTGACTGACATTGGCAAAAATCCTTGCGAAGCAAACAACACAAAATGCAAACTGCCAATTGCCATAGCATTGGCCTTCGGGAGAAAGAATCAGAAAGATAGAGATAGAGAGAGGGAGGGAGAGGAAGATGGGGGGAAAGGAAGAAAAAAAACTTCTGCATACCAAATTCTTTACTGAAGATGTTGTGGCAACTTCCTCCTCCCTTTATACTCTTGCTGCCGCTTTCCTCTTTTCCTCTTTGCCCACGAAATTGTTGCTCCAAACCAGATTGGCAAAAATAATGTTCTTGCTGGTTTGTTGGTTCTTCTACACTCTCTAATGGCATAGCAAGTTGAACTAAATTTATTATATAAAGGACTTGAAAAATGGAAAACGAAATTTCAAATCCAAATTTATTATTTATATAGAATTGATAGTTTTCTCGTACGATTTACTTGGAATTTATGTCCTGCCTGGGGTCATACTAGAAATAGAGTATTTCATCTTCGTTTATAATCATATCAAAAAGGTTTTTTTTTATTCTATCTCGCGTTGGCTGGTTCATCTGTCTCTGTCTCTCACATGGCCTTTCCCGTCTCTATCTTATTCCTTGTGTGTACGTGTTTGTGTTTATGGAGGACGCTGGAAGACCACGACGACCACGAAACGACAAGGCGACGTCTCAGTCTCCGTTTCTGTCGTTGTTGTTGTTGGTGTTGTCTGCTCTTAACCTGGCCCAGGCCAAGATCCTCCAACATCAACATCGTTCGATTCGTTTGTGTTAATGCAACGCGCGACGGCTACCTGAATTACTGAACACGCGTCTTGTGTCTGTTCTCCTCCCTCCCCTTCCCCCCGTTCCCATACCCCAAATCTCTCCACACCGAAAAACCATTCCCTCTCCCATCATCATCATTATGCTGTTCCTGGTTTGCCTGAAATTGTTTGTTCGCTTTGCCTGTTTTCTTTTTTATTTTATTTTTTTTTTGTGCCATTTCTTGTCGGTTGCAAGCATGTGAATGTGTGTGTGTGTGTGTGTGTGAATGTTTGGTATTTTTATGTGTTTTGGCAGAGTTCTTGGTCAAAAGGAGGATAGAGGATGGAGGCTGATGATGATGATGAGCAGCTTTTAAAAAGACTGGTTTATGTTTATTAGTTGTATTTTTCATGCCTTATCGCTGGCATTTTTTTCTGTTTTTTTTTTTTTTTTTTTGTACGTAACTCACCTATGAGCACAGCCAGACCGAAGAGTTCGGTATCCAGCATGCCCTGTGTGGCAAAATGCAGACATGTCTGCGTGTAAACCTCTCGGACTCGACTCTTTGCATCGACTAGGAAGTACAGAGTTTTCGGCTGCTGTTGCTGATGGCTTAAAAGCCTATAAAAATTGACGAAAAACCAAAAATTGTTTAAAAACACATTTAATATCTATAACAGTTGATTCTCACCTTAGGGCCAGGAACCGGGAGCCGGGTGACAGTTGCTCGGCTGTGGACGCGCATACTTCCAGGGGCGCGCTGACGGTACAAAATGCTCGCATGCTGCATCATTTTCCATAGACAGCACGAGCGTTCGAAATGCTGTGGCTATAATAAGGATTAAGAAAATGGAAAATTTTAAAAATATTCCCAAATATACTATAAATAAGTAATAACTATTATTCTAAATAAATCTATAATAGTCATGTGACTTTGCACTCATTAAAGACATTTGGTTAATTATTTAATTCAAATCGTTTATAAATATTGTTTAATGTTTTCATTACAGAATATTTAGTTTTCTTTTAATCATTAATTAATTAGCGAGTTAAGATCGACTTAAAAATCAAGTGAATTCCAATAATACATGAGATTTCTACAACTCTTCTCACCATATAACGCACTTGTCGTTCTATTTTGAACTTTTGGCAAGAACAAAACATTTTTTATTAGAACTTTTATATTTTTAATCAATTTCTTATGAAATTTGGTTTCACGCTAGATAATACCCAACTGTATATAAAATATTTAATGAAAACTCGTTGCCTTAAATATTAAGAGAGTAAAATATATTTTACAAATTCAAATTGTTATTTAGTTAGTTGGTTGTAACTTTTATTTTCGAGATCTTGGTGTTCATACAGATAAATAAATGGACGAATCACAGACTTCTTGATATATGCGCAGACTTTGAGAGATATAAACGCTCACTTTAGAGGAGAAATTGATCTTGGATACTTGGACTTTTGATTCTAATCAAGAATAGATAAAATTTTTATGAAAATATTTTCCTTCTGCCATTGGACTTCTATAATTTACCCTTTAGCCCCATAAAACCATTTCCTGCATAGATTAGATAATCAAAAAATCAACTCAAAAACTTATAAAACAAATTGCTATTCATTTAGATTGGAATTTGCTGTTAATGAGAAACCAAAAACGTGGCCATAGAACAACTAGATTAACTATCGTTTGTTTTTTAAATTCCTTCAAGTTAAAATTTTTGTGTTTTTTTTTGTTTTTGTTGGTTTATCGTTTTTATATTTGATGCCGCTAGATCCGCCCCGGACAATTTCACCAATCAATAACGAAAGACTTAGGCGACAAACTTGATTAGGAGTGCGTGCGTGGCTATATTTCTATCTCCCTTGCACATAAGCATAAAATTTATTAAAATTCAGTTAAAGAAAGTTCCCCCCACACCCCCTTTCCCATTCCAAATAATAAAATAAAGAGAAAAAAAAAACAAACTCAAAACTTGCCTCGTCGTGATGAAAGAAAAGCATTTTATGCATAAATTAAAATCAAATCGAAACGAATCTCAAACTCCAAACTCTTCGTTGTCTACGCATAAATTTCAATATTGGCGCATTTTCTATGTGTCTATAACGTGTGTGCGTGTGTATGTATGTGTGTGTGTCTAATAAATTTCAACGTTCCATAAATTTATTCAGAGAGTCGTCGGCAGAATAAATACAAATGTACATTCAACGTTGCTAAGTTCCAGCCCCAAAAAAAAAAAAAAAACGAAAAAGAAAAAAAAAAAAACGCCGTTTCTAAAAGTTGATCATCAATCAAAGCTCTCGCACACATTTGACATAAATTAGAAACCACACAGAAAAAAAAATAAGAATATATAGAGGGACTTTTGAAAACCAATTATATATAAGCCGATCAGAAGAATGGTGCAAGACAAAGTGATTGAAAATCCAAAACAGACTTAACAATTCCAACTATGCACCCTCAAAAAAGGCTAGAGATATCGACCCTCATATGGTCAATCCTTTTGTAATTTTTCTCACTTTCGTTCTTAAGTCTTTGAGAAAATGAATACTTTCTGAATCACTCTAAAACGTCGAACGATTCGACCTCCTCCCCACCTATTCTAATCATCATCTCATGATTATGCATGAAATTCCACATTTCTATAAACTAATTAATTTCTTTTCAAAAATGTTCAGGCGGAGAAAAAGAGGGGAAAAGTTCATGCTTAAACATTTAATCACTTATTTTTTTTTTTTTTGCCATATTATATAATCGACATTATGATCCAAAAAAAAACACTTGTAAGTGGGCGATCTGGTTTACTTGAAATGAGTCAGAAATTAATATACAAAACAGTCAGACTGGCATATTTTTGTTCTATGTATGAATTTACCGGCTAGCAACCGTTACTTAAATCCTATATAGATACTCTTTCAAAGAAAGGTAAACTTCGTTATATTTCCAAGTTGTTTGCCTTAGCTAAAAGTAAAGCAAAAGATTTTGGTCGAATAATCTAACTTAGTTTATTCGTTAAGTGGCCAAAAATGAAATAAAACATGTAATAGCTTTTGGCAGGGTATAAAAGCTTTAGACCATTCTTATATTTTTGTTTTTGTTGTGTAGTTTTTAATTTAAAATGCAAACAAATTAAAAGCATTTAACAATTTCCAATCATAGCAAATTATTCGCATTCCATTCAAACGAACGAATGAATGTTGCAAAGAAAAAGAAAATCGCTAATTATGAAAGTCAACAACAACAAGAAAAGTAGAAGATAAAGAAGCAGCAGAAGCAGGAGGAGGAACAGAGAAGTAGGCGGATCGGTGGGAGGAATTGGCCCGGGGATTGTGCAATTAAAAAATGCGGCTAACAGACACGCTAATCAGCAATTAGCAGCAATGGCAATAAATACTTTTGCTTATGCCACTCCAACTGGAGTGTTGGATTACCAGCAAAGAGGGACAAATATAAAGAAATGCAAAACATATATAATTTTTTAATATATTTTCCTGCATTGAAGAAGTTCATGAACCTTTTTTTTGTATGCGAAACAAAGCAACAAAATTATCAAAACTAACCTTGAACTAATTTCATTAGAATTATCTTTAATTATCTACTTTTGTAATGCATTTCTTATTAATACAAATGCAATGCTAATGAAAGTTTTTTTTAAATTTTTTGTCATTAATATTTACAAAGAAAAAATAATAAACATTTTTATTTGGCATTTAATAATTATAAAAAAATGAAAGTCTGTTTGGATTATTATTAATAAATGTCCAAAAATAGACTTAAAATTTAGATAAATGTATAATTCAATGAGAAACAATCTAAAAATTCAGAAATTATTTTTTAAATATTGGAAATTTATTAAATAACAAAGAAAACATTATTAATAAAATAAAACGAAGTAACAAAGTAATGAAGAAAGTCTCTTACAGAAAATGTAGGAAAATAAATTTGAAAAATTTTGTAAAAATAAAAAAATTATTATAAATTAAAAAAAAAAAGTAACAAAGTAATAAAAATTAATTTTAAAAAAATTGGTTAATTAATAGAAACGTAGAAAAATTAATCAATTATATTGTCTTTTAAAATAATCTTTTTCTGAAGAGCCACGAGCCATCTTAAATGCAGTTAAAGTTTGATTTAAATTTCAAAAAGGTAACAGATATAAGAAATTTAGAATAATAAATGTTGGACTCTTCTATTTTATCTAATGTCTAACTTTTTGAAGTTTTCTCTTTAATGCCAGCTTTACTTTGAGACATAAAATTCGATAATACTCAGCGATTGTTTGCAAAGAATTAAGGAGCAAGACATTTTTATTTCCTTGTGGTCTTAACAGAGCAAAGGGTGTGAGCAACACCCAAACTATCTGCTTCTCCTTCACTTTTTGTTTTCTCTGTCTCTGTCTAACACTCTGACGCAAGGCAACAAATGTATGCATATATTTTTATGCAGGCTAAGCGATTGCGACTTACAATTAGAGTTGCTCGAACGATATTGCGCATACGCCACGTTGTGCAGCGACAGCAAAAAAAAAATTATTACGACTGTCCCCACCACCAACCCACCACCCCACCAGGCCAATCGAACCAAGTTCGCACAGTTCGCCGTTCTGTCAACTACATGCCATTGCACTGAGCTCATTCGGGGCGTGTATATATACGTGTGTGTGTGTGTGTTTGTGTGTGTGTGTGTGTGTGTGAGTGTGTTTGTCAACCAACAACAATCGAATATTGCCGCATGGCATGGCAGATCATGCCAGAGAGGGAGTAGAGGGGGCAACTGACGCTAAATGCTTCAACCGCGTTCAGTCGATGAAATGCTTAACGAATCAGTAATGAAATAATTCCATATGGGTCTCCAATTGGAATGCGAATAATCTTGCATAGAATCAGTATGACTACCTACTATACATATACATTTCTATATGCGGACAAATAATCGACGCAAAAATTGTAAGTCATCGATATAAAATAACTTATTTAAGTTCAATTACTTTGCTTTTCTTTTTTTCGAGGAACATTCTCATCAAAATGTATCAGGTTATACAACTTATTTTCCAAATGGTAATGTATGTATAATTATTTCAATAACTGTAGCAGAATTTGTCAAACATTTGATAATTGAGGTTCTCGTGTTTGGCAAACGTTATCACAAAATGTTAATACCCCACCAAAAGACACCATAATGTGGATCATTCGATCGTTGGGACCACTTAAGCTTGGTCCAAACCAAGTTGTTGTGGCTCTCTGAAGTTGAACTGGATTCGAATTCTATTGAAAGTGTTTTTATTGTTAGATCACATCCAGCTCAGAGAACTGTGTAATGATGAGTGGCAACCAGCATTCGATGAGCGGTAATGTTTCCTTCTTTTTTTTTATTTGCGCTTATTTTCAATTACGTTTAGAATGGCAAAAGAAAAATAAAGGAAATACTAAATGAATGAATGTTGGGGTGGGGAAATTGTTGGAAAAACGTTTGATAAAAAAATAACCATGTCATTTTCACACGCTCTTAATTCTCAATCTCTCTTAATACATTCAGTGTTATGTATGTACATACATAGATTCAGGGCGTGGCCTAGAGCATTGATTTATTTCGATAGAGGATCAAAGCATCTAGTTTCATCGAGTAATAACTTTTTCTATATAGCCAATAAACTACCTGCATTAGGGTGTATATATACATGTAAAAATTGTTATGCCAATTATGAACTCAACCAACCAACAGAAAATGACTTTAAATAACTTGGCGTTCTCTTGACAAACACACACACAGACACACACACACACAAAATCAAAGTCGAGGAGAAAAGTTATTGCTGTTGTTGCTGTTATTTTTCTGTGTCAGTTATGCCAAACAATTTAGTGTTGTGTTTAAATGCGCGAAATGTCCCCCAATTGAAGAAGAAGCGACACACACACACACACACACACACAAGTCTTCCAAACGCTTGGGTTGGCACACCTAACTAGGCAATGGCCTCCGCAATGAGAGCACTGAGCAAACAGAGCCGCAACAACGGCAACGTGTGCCGCATGCCGAAATGTGAAGGCGTGCGAAACTATGTGTGATACCCTTTAAGGCATCCCATTATGATGGGAATGCTGGAAAATGAGAAAATCTCTCGTTGTCATAAGTGTCATTCGGAAGGAAAATTGGTGTGAAAAAGCCTTAAAGGAAAGAAAATTCCATTTGATAGCGAGGGACATTCAAAGCCAAGAAGTCAAGATCTCTAGTCACTACTATATATTACTAATGTTATACGTTTATATCGTGGAATTAAATAGGAATCATATCATAAAACCTCTGCCACTGATTTCCACATCTAATTTAAGACATCTTCTCCGTCGAAAATCGTTTGCGGCCTAAGAAAAAATGGCATAATAAAAATAGTAGAGTTCTTTAATGTTGAAAATATTTAACAAATATTTAAATACAAGTAGGAAAACATGAGCGACACAACAAAGTTTCAGAAGATATACTTCTCGTTAATGATTGGTCACAAAGAGTTTTTAGCCAGGTTAACCTTTTGAAATACAAGCTAAGAAATGGGATTAACCCTAGCAGGCTTAATAGAATAATACCCTGTATAAGATAAGTCAAAGCCCTTTAACTGATTTTTATTTTCCGGCATATACAAATATATATCAGAAAGAATCTGTCGTACGAAAACGATCCCCAATAATATAACATACAAAAGGGATTTATTTCGCTTTGTTTTAATTTTTTAGCTTTTTTACCCGATAAAAACAGATTTTTCCTCGACAAATGTTTTGGGTATATTAACGAGACATCTAAATTTATTTTTAGCCCTCATGACTTAAAAACTCAAAAAGTATTTTGCATAGAAACAGACATGTATAGGTCTTTGTATAGGTATTTAACACTTCCTAAACTGCTCATAAGGGCGTTTGCCTAGTCGAGTTGGCTTCATTCCATGTCTCGTCTATACCTATCTGTTTCTCTTTCCCTGTTTTTTTTTTTTCTTGTTTCTTTTTTGTAGGCATACTTTAAAAGCTAAGGCCATTGAATGAATGCCTTTAAGGGGGGATATTATTGAGACACGGCCCTCGACTTGGCTCAACAACTCAAGTGACGATGACGATGATTGTCATTCAAAAATTAAAAAACAAAAACATTGTTTAATTTGTTGTACATTTTAATTGCTTATAAAAATATGTATGTGCAGGAATTTTTTCTTTATTTTTGTTTTTGTTTTTTGTTGTCGTTTATGTTAACGAAATTATCTGTCGGTTTCAATGCAAAACTCATTGCCGGAGGTCAAGTGTGAACGCCAATAAGTAGTATGAATGTAGATATAGAAACCGCAGATATATATACATATATACATATATAATGTATAAAGATGGAAGAAACAGTTACTCATATCGATCGACTTGATTACGGTGGCAAAATCATTTAACGTTTTTACCGTTGAAAAACAAGAAAAATAACAAAACTACAAAACGTTTAACGTGTGTTTCTGCTTATTTATTTATCTTTTTGTAGCTGATTTACATTTCGTATGAGATCTGATGGGGTGGTGGTTGGGCGGAAGGGGCAATATAATACTTCAAAAATAAACAGAGAATGGGAACCGACTGTTTTGTGGGTTGGTTGGAACCACATACTACTCACATACATACATACATATGTATATCATTATCATTATTGTCGTCATCATCATTGCCATATACAATTTCCATTTAATTGATGTGCACTGCGGCGCTCAATTTCAGACGCCGCAATTGGCCATTTAACTAAACACCTGTCTACGTCTGATCTGATGGTTTAATTCAGCTGATTAAGCTTTAAATTCAGTAGACCACAAAAAAAAAAAATAAACTGCTTGCATAATGTTCGTTGTTGCTAAACGTTCTGTTTTTTTTTTTTTAACGACTTTAATTTGGAAATGTTAAGTACTGTAAAATTATTTGTTTTCATTTAATCGTTTGAAAAATTAGCAAAAGTTTAAAATGGAGACTAAGTCCAATAGGTTTTCATGTTTCAAATCTTAAACACATTTTTGCAATTTTTTGAGAGTAAGACAACTGGCTTAGATGGAAAAATCTAGCTATACATATATATGCATAAAACTATCTGATTCTTAACCGATTTATTATTCGACAAGGAATTCAATTGACTTTCTATCCGAGTTTAAGAAAAAAATAGTTTAGAATAAATTAATGTGGGCCAAAAGACAAAAAAAAAATTTATTAAAGAATTTCACTTGGCCCAAAATCAAATGTTTGGCCTAAATTAAAGTAAATACAATAACCAACAAATTATTTCATTGGCTTACTTAGAAGCCGAGAAAATCAGAACTAAAGTCTGGAAATTGAAAACGTCATAAATTTGTGACCACCACTGTAGTATGCTAACTTCCTAGGATCCAAATAGATCATCATAGCGTAGGATCCCATAAAACTCCTTAGGATCCGTCTAAAATCAGTTTGAGCATTTCCAATCGTTATATAAAATCAAGAATAGTCTCTCAAGTCGCTAAAAACACTTTATAACTTCGATCCTGACTTACGATATACATATCTAGGTTCAGTTTGTGCGATTTAAAACCTTGTTGATCTAGAACAAATTCTAAAGATGTTAATTAAATAAGTGTTTATTACCAAATAAATTAGGTAAATGAAATTTACAATCAACAATCAATGATTGGCTTTATGTGGAAAATCCTATTCTGCTCATTTTCTATTATCAAACTTCGTAAATCGTTGTTAATTAAAAGCTCAAAATTTGTAAATTTGTAAGTCGATTTCAGTTTTCCATAGAAAAATTTATAAATTTAAAGAAGCTTTTGAGTGAATGGACTTAATTTCACAAGTTGATCGATTGTTGGTGACAATTGGCAAATTGTTTTTTATGTCTTTCTAAGGTAAGTGAGTGTGTTTGTGTTGTTGATAAGCAAAAGCGGTTTCGTTTCGTATATATAGAGTATTTTTTTATGACATGGTCATTAAAATTCCTAAGAAATGATGTGATAATTCCCTCTCGATTCTCTTTTTTTTTTAAGACTCTCTCAATTTACCTTTACCTTTATGCACTGCTGCTGAAGACAACAACAAATGATGTTGCTGTTGCTGCAGTTGTTGCAAATTTTGTTGCTGTTGTTGTTGTTATTGCTGGTGTCGGCATTTCCGTTAATGATTGCTGTTATTGTTGTTGCTTGCTGATCGCGTAATCCACAAGAATTAGTAGATAGTTATCATACTATTTTCTAAATCGATATATAACAGTAAACAATATTTTGTTTTGTAGTTGTTGCTGCTGCTGGTGGTTTTTGTCGTTTTTTTATTTTTAGTTGTTGTTGTTATTGTTGCCTGACCTCTTCAAAGCGCATTCCGAACAACGTTGTTGTTTTCGGTGAGTGGGCGCAAAAAGAAAGAGCGCGTTTTAATCAAAAAATTCACACACACACACACATCCACAGACACTGAGACACACACAGATACAAATTCACGCGCGCGCGAGAGAGAGAGAGCGAGTCAGAGCCTCAGTGATGTTGTTGTTGCACAAAAGAATGCCGTTTGCTAGGTTGTCGACGTCGACGTCGTCGTCGCAACTTTCTGTTGTAGTAGTTGGTTTGGGGCTCGCTCTTTTTTCCTCGTTTTTTTGTTGTTGTTTTTTTAGTTTTTTTGGTTTTTGCTTTAGCTTTTTCTTTAAGGTTTTCTTGATGTCTGGAGGCACTCCAAAAAAGCAAAACAACTATTTATTGAAGTATATATAAATATTGGGATATTTTTTATTTGTGTGGTTAAATGAGGGGGATTTATGTACATTTGTAGCTCTTGTAATCCAATGCCAACAAACACACACACACAACACTCAATTCGAATCCGCGCAAAGACAATCTCCCCAAAAAATATAACGAAAAACCAAAAACCAAAAAAAAAGAGTTACACGAAACACATACAAAAAATGGGGCTCCGTTTGAATATCAGATACTAAGTATGCATGTGTATGTGCGCGCTTCTGTGTGTGTGTGTATCTGTATCTCAAACCGCGCGGCACACACAACACTCTGCTTTTTCTCTCTTTTAGGCTGTTATGTTTTTATTTAATGTGTATATCTTTTTTTTCGGCTTGAAGCTGAACCGCTTCGTTCGAGTAAAAATTTTCAACTGGTTTCGAATCTCGTCGAAGCAGTCTCAGCAGAGACTGAGCTAGAGACTGAGAGAGAGAGAGACTGAGAAACAGAGAGAGTGAGAGCAACAACTGAAATGCACTTGTATGAGTATCTCCCACTGAGATTTAGAGATTGGAATGCGACAGTCATGATAAGTGGGAGAGAGACTCCAACCCTCTCTCTCTCTCTCGCTCTCTCTATCATTATCTTTCTCTCTCGCTCTCTGTGATCGCCTCACAATTGATCGTTTTGTATCTTATTCGTGTTGGCCAGGTTGAAGTTGCTGGCAAAGAATTTTGGTTGCTAGCTATACCAGAACCTAACCATTCTATCCAAACACACACACACACGCACACTCATACATACATACACATGTATGCATCTATCTATGTATATGTATATGCATGTGTATCATTGTATGTTTGGTTAGGGAGAGCCACTTGGTTCGCCAAAAGATACAAAACTCCGAAAATGAAAAACTGCTAGGTAAATAGTAAAACTAAATAAAAATATATATCCAAGTATAACCAGTAGCTAACTTTAATATAATTGTCTTTGTCTATGTCTCAGTGTTTGTATACATGAGTGTGTGTGTGTGTGTGTAGGAATTCCAATGCTTTATCTCAGGTAACAAACTGGGAACTATTTGATAGAATCCATCCATAAAAAAATAAAAATACCAACAAGAACTCTGTGCATTTTTTTTTTTGTTTTTGGTGGCCAAGGATAAGCAAGGATACCTGATAAATCATAAAATTTATATAAATTTATAAATATTTACTGATAATATATAAAGTCCTTAAATGTCGTACTAATTTTCGATGCCATAGCCCGGATCCGGCTATTAAAAAATAATAAGGTTTACGCATTTCTATGCATTCAGTAATTCCCCTCCGTACCGAGACCGGAATTTACGGAATTACCTTTCTTTTTGATTCTATATAAATTTTGAAATCCAAAACTGTCAAAATATTCTCTTGTTACTCATACTCATATCTTTTATTGAGTGGGATATTCCAATAGATAATTCCCATTAGAATAACTAACCGAATAGTTTGTCTATAATAATTTGGTAGACATTTTGTCGAGATACAATCAACTGATATGAGTCTAAAAACTAAAAAAAATTACTCACCTTTCATATCAAAATTGCAAAGTCCATAATAATAAATCAATTCATTAGTTTAATATTGGGAATAACAATTTTTGAAAGAAAGATAACAGAAACTTTGATTTTGAATTATCTAAAACGTTCGATTAAGAAGAAGCTTAACCCGAATATAACTAATTAGAAAAATATCTTTCTATCAATAGTTGGTCGATTTTTACTTAGATTTTAAGACTGATAAATCTGTAATCCCTTTTATTTTGGAGCCTAATATCAAAAAGACCTGGTTACACGTCTATTGGCCATTTGCTGTAAGAGCCAACTTGTTCAGCTCCGCGTTCAGTGGCTGTCTCTCCTAACATTCTGCTGCTGCTACGATATCGTCACTTGGGCACATTCCTTAGCAAAATGTGAGCTTGATTTGCTGGATTCTTTTTGGAATCGCTCGCTGGCTCTCCTCTCGTTCCTCTCTTTTCCTCTCTGTTTCAATCTTAATTCTTTTTTGTTTTTCGTAAATTCCATCTTGTTATACACTTGCACAAAAGCTTAAAAAACATCGGTAAAGGAAAAAAATCCCATATAGAAACCTATATTCTTGATCGGTGTTTAATTATAAAGTAGTTGATTCTAAAAGTTAAGTTAAAGATCCCAAGAATAGTTAAAAAGTTTTGTAGTGTATTGAAGTTTCGGTGCACACGAAAAAACAAAAAACCACTGCCCAATAATTTTTTTTATTTTTTTGTAAATTTTTTCTCAAATATGCGGCACACACACGCCCCAAGAGATGGAGATGGAGATCGGAGCTAAAGTTGCTGCAGTTGGTCGAAATGTTGGAGAACTCAGCACGTTCTTTTGTGCGGGTCGCGGGGTCGTAACTTGTTCATGGCTGTGGTGGAGCTGAAGGAAGTAGAGGGAGTTGGGGGATTGATGGGAATATCTGGGCTTCGATTTCTTCGAGTGTATTTGCTATGCGTTGTTCTTTCGACTTTGCTGGGATGGTCGTTTTGGACGTTCGGTTGGTCTTTAAGACCGGTTGTTGTTGTTGTTCCTGTAAACTACCTTTTGGGCGCTTCAGACGTTCTTGGTCAACATTGTGTACGGTTTGGTTTTTGATTTTTTGGGCTGGGGAGCCTGGGCAGCCTCGGCCTCGGCTTGGGCCTGGTCGAGGCCGAAGTTTCAAAGTTTTATTTTTAATGCAATTCCTTGAAGTCGATTTTTGTGGCTCGCTGGTGGACTGGTTGAAATTGGCGCGCAATTTTGACAGCCGCCTGAACCATGCAAGAGTGATCGAGAGCCCAAAGATTCGCTCTCTGTCTCTCTCTCTCTCTTTCTCTCTCTCTGTCCGTTGCTCCACTCTTTCTCTCTTGCTCTATTCAAAAAGAAAGAATTCCTCGGCTTGCTTCGATTTGCTGCCCCGAAAAGTTGTTGATGATGACGATGATGATATTGAAGGCCTGGAATTTATTGAATAAGTGTTGTGTATCTGTGTGTGTGTGTGTGTGTGTGTGTGTGTGGATGGTGGTGTGTTTTCGTTACGCTTCATCGCCCGGCTCAATCGTAGTTCATACATATATATCTATATATATTAACGACGATTGTCGCATTTGTATACCCTGTTTAGTATCAACAATAAAAAAAAGAGTATCGCAACTATGCCAAAAAAAAACATTCTTTAACTTATATTTCTGTATTAAAGTCTTTACATAAAGCCAAAAGACATTAAAAATAAGTGCTTGACAAGGCAGAAAGATCTCAAATTTGAAATATAAATTTTTTGGTATTTTTGACCTTGAAATGTTGGGGAAAAAAACTTGGAATTAGTTATAAATTCACACGATTTATTCCAAAACAGCCAATAGTTTGGTTCAACTACTTACAAGCAGTTAAATTGTTATGGGCACACTATAATACAGTGTTGGACAAGAAACTAAACATTCCATTTAACTCATTGTAAATTATTATATTTAATTATACAATTTGGACAAAAAATTGAACTAAGTTTAATGCCAATTGTGATAAAAATTGTGAGCATAAAATCAGTTAAATTATTGGAAATGGTCACACTATTTTGAAGTGTTGGTCAAGTACATAGGTTCGTTCTAATTAGCCGATTTTGATTTCAGTAACATGTAAAGTAGTTAATTATGTATTATGTAGGTTACTTATTAAGATTATTATTAAATTGATTGTTCTATATTATTATAATATAACTATTATAATTTCACTATTTTATAATTTAAATTAGGTTAGGTATTATTTCAATAGTGTTTAGTGCTATTAGGGTATTTCTTAATTCGGTGACTTTTTTATTATATGTATATTGTTTTTGTGCTTTATTTTTTATTATGGCCAAATATTTGTTGGCCAGTCATGCCCCCGAGAGCCACACGATAATGTTAATGGAAAGACCCGTCAGCTTCACCTCTCTTTCGACGTCTTCTTGTCCCCGCTCCTCCTGCTTAACCCCCCTTATCATCAGCATTCACATCGATTGATCGTCATTCCTACGTCTGCCGTCTGCGTCGTTTTGAAAAGGTATTTTTATTACTTTTGTTACACTAACTTACTTCCTATTCAAATCGAATCGAACGACTGGCATTTTAAACTCTGTCGTTGTTGAAATTGGCGAGAATTTACTTGGAAAAAATACATAATATAGAATTTAGTTTATCGGGAATTTGGTTTTATTCAAAATATTCGCATTTATCATTTTTTAGAGTTATTAACTTTGACCTTTGTGGGCTTTGACCATTGCCAAAGAGTTGAGTGGAATACTTTTGCTGGTTTTAGTTGTAACGTTTGTTCAAGCAATCTAATCTGCCTACTTTCACTCCATTTCCAGCCATCGTTGAGAAAGACAGAGAGAAAGATACATTTTTTTTTTATTTTTTGGATCTCGTTCGATTCAATTTATTCGAGAGCCCCAACTTTATATATACATATATATTTTTCTAGTCGAACAGCTTTCGGAAGAGAAGGAGGAGAGTTGGGAGGCGGGGATTGGTCAATGCAATGAAATTTCAAGCTTGCAATCGATTTTTCGTTCATTGTGATTTACCTTTATTGGGATTTTGGTATGCTGAATGTTTTTGCTACTAAATCCAAAACAATAAAAGTAGCAACAACAACAACAACAGGCACAACAATGTGTTCTAAATAAATTCCAATGAAATGAAATGCAGGGCAAAGCCAACGAAGGGTGGGGAAAAGGGGGCAAAAAAAAAACAGAGCCAGGCTTCGGGCAGCTTGGGGGCGCAGATGTATCTTTCAGATACAAATTCTGTGTGCAACGTGATTGCAATCTTTAGCATCGTCATCATCAACAACAACAACCACAACTAAAACCCTGACTGGCACTTGAAAAGTTTGTGCTTCTGACTTTTGGAATACCCTAGAAATAAATAAGCTAAATTTTAGATGAATGAAACAAGAGAGATAAAGCGATATCAGTGGCGGACTTAGGTTATACATAGTTAGAGGAAATTGGGCATTTTGAACGGATTATTTTTCTTGGATTTTCAAATATGACAAGTTTCAGAGGTTAGATCTTGGTTTTAGGGAAAAAATTTAGGTTATACATAGGTAATAGTTAAGTTTTAAAATTTTATTGTTTATTTGTGACATCCGACATAAAATTTTGTTATCAAAATTTACTTGTAGATTCTCAACTTGCTTAAAAATTCAAAAAGTTAACAAAGCATTAAGGATACAAACGTTTGGATTACAGTATCAACTCAGTTCAGTGGCGGATCTAGAAAACTTTCCTTATTTCCCCCTCAAAGGATTCGCCACTGGTTTAGTTACAGATTCTTGATTGACCTGCCTATTGAATATTCGATGGTTTACTTTATTTATCAGTTTAAATTATAAGCAGATTTTTGTCAACTTGTTGATTCTTGATGTCGAGTTTACCAACCAAAATGTACATCTAGATTCGTTGTTTTAAAAAAGTTTACAAAGATCTGCCTTTGCTTAGTTATCCTTGTTTAGTCTCATCGTCTATCTCGTCGTCTGAGGCATTATTTTTTAACGTATGATCCTTGATTGTTACAAAAAAATCTTAAATTGCTAAAATACATTGCGTTTACTTTTGGTTATTCCCAAATAATTTTCATACATTTTTTTTTTCTTAAGTTTTGGGAAATTACTAAAGTAATAGGTCATAAATTTTTACACAATATTTCTACCCATCAGAAAAGGATCAAAATCTAGACATATATTTTTAGACATATTAAATTATTTTTAGAAAATTTATTACATAACCTGTTTGTAATTTTTCTTAAACTTTTTGTTATTACTTTGTTCAATACCAGATTAAACAATTTTTTAAAAGTATCTAACAAATGTTAAATGTCTCTTAGATGACTCTTGAAGTTAAAGTTTCTTTAGATAATAGACAAATTCATTGCGTTTCCCAAGTGCTTATAGCCCCTTAATTAATTTCAATTCTTAGATGGCTAAAATTAGCCATTCTTGGTAAATCCTAGTCTAAGTTTTAGTTTCGCTTAAATTGAACATGCCTCTTGTGAGATATACAAAACAATTTAGAGGATATTCAAAAAGCAACAGCAACAAAAACAAGACTAACACGAGGCACAAGATTCAAGACTTGAATGCAGCAGGCCCCTTTGGAGGCCCGAAGGCTCCAAAAAAAGAGTTTCGAAAAGCAGCAGCAGCAACGTCGACGTTGACGTTGACGACGACGTCGTCGTCGTTGTTGCCGCGCGTGCGCAACTTCAACGGATGTCTGGGGACCAGGGACCAAGATGTTGTTGTTGTTGGCTTACCTGTTTGGCTTGCCGCTTTCTTGCTATTTTTCTTCCTTCAGCTTTTATCTCCTTCTCTGTTGCGCTCAAGCTCTCTGCGGCTCTGTGGCTCTGTGGCTCTGCGTCTCTCATTCAGTTGGGTGAAAATCAACAAAACCAACCAATTCCCGTACAGTAGCTGCCTTTTTTATGTTTTTAATGAGCGTTTTTTCTTTTTTTTTATATTGCCCCACGGTAGCTGCAGGATTGGCGGTGCCAAGACAAGCGAATGCATCTCCATGTCAGTTAAATGCTTATTGTGGTTTATTCTAATCCCCCCTTTCCTTTTCCTCTACCCCACCACAACAAATACTCAACTAAACATTATTCCCACCAGCTTCATATCAATAAAATAAAAGCAAATTGCTTCTCATATATGTCATAAGTATCATTTCAGTTTGGTGTGGGGCTAAAAAACCGCAAAACTATGTAAAATAACAAATCAATTATATGTACACTCTAAGTACATCAATTTGATGAACGAAACTTTATATTCATACGCAATGTTGCACACATTTCTCTGCTGAATTGAACCGCTTGATTGTTGTTCGTTTAAGATTTATTTATTGATTTATTTACGACTTTAATTGATGAAACATTTACGGAATTTCCATCAAAAAAATAAAAAAAAATATATTAACATTTTGTACCCTTCAATGATAAGAAATAAACATGACATTTTCACAAAAGAGCATAACAATTGACATGAAATGCTGTCAGGGTTTCCCATTGACTCATTGTCAGACGATTGAATGAAAACTAAAACAACAAACAGAAATTCCTCATACTTAGGTAATAATAATCATGTTTTTGGAAAAAATATACCTGCAAAGCTCAAGCTAAGGGAGAACGATAAACTGATCCAAACTGGAACAATTTGGCTTCTATATGTACTTTTTCTCATTCTCTGCCTTTGACACAAATCTAACCAATGAATGTAGACCTCTATGAAAGTCAAAATCTCACTAAGGAGATGCATTCTGAAACTTTCGTGTGCATTTAAAAATCTTTTCTTAATCCACACTCGATCTATTGACAATTTCTATAAAGAAAATTCTATAATTAAATGAAAGGGTTAGTCTTCGGGGCTAATATAGTATAAAACGATTCTCCACGATATGTACACACATATATCTCGAGAATTTTCATTATAATTTTTAAAAATGTATTAGGCTAATAAAACTATAAAATATATTTTTTTTTGATAGATCAAATACTACTCTTATCCATGCACTTACCGTCACCTAATTTACAGACAAATATGGCTGGAATATACCTCTTTCACCCCACGTCTGATGGTTATGAACTCATAACATAAAGTTAAATAAATGTGAAAAACGTGGAAAGCTGTTTTTCTCTTACGTTAACGGTAAGTATTTACATACGTAATAATAATTAATAATTTAATTTACATGCCATTTGTTTGTAACTCATAATCTTCATCATCATTATCCAAAATATCCAAACCATATGTCAGGTGGAATTTCAGTAATTAAAATTATAGTCTAGGTAACAATTAAGAAATAAAGAACTAAAAGAAAAATGGGGAAAAAAACCAAAGTGATTACAAACACTTTTACAACTGTAATTATCCGAGATGCAAGATGATCTTTTAAACCTACTCAAGAGATATACATAAGCTTGACTATCTTTAAAAGATCATCTGGTATTACCCCGTACAAGATGATCTCTTAAAGTTACCTGAGATAAATATCTTTCTTGTTAAAGTTTTATTATAAAATTCATGACGTTTTAAAGATTTTAGTAGACATTTATATGGAAAACGATCATGTTTTTTAGTTGTTATTATTGAATCATATCGTTTGGGATGCCATTCCATTTCATTTTCAGATCACAATTTAGCGTCAAGTCAGCAAAATGGAAGGCAATTCAGCAATAAATGATATATGCAAGATTTTTATTATAACTTCGCGTTTCTAAGTGATGCTGATCAGGGGCAGGTGTTCAGGCAAAAAAATAAAAAAATAAATCAGCTGAGAATCAGCAATAAAAAAAAACAACTTGAACACCAACTGGATAAGAGGTGAGCCATAATACCGAGAGAGATACCATATAGTCCCTGGCAGAATATATACACAAGAAAAAAAATATGATAAGCACCAAATATTTGTTGATAAATGTTTGGAAATGAAATGAGCGGCAGCCGGGACCGGCACCGCATCCCCCCTTTGTCTGCCCCCCTCAAGTCTTTCTGCCCCGCTATCGTTTCATGCTGAACTCATCGCGCTGGCATGCAAAAGTCAAATATTTATCAGTCTAGAAGCCAACACAGAGAGACTCCTCCACCTCCTCCACCACCATCTCAGCCACCGACATTTTCTCCCCTCTTTTGACTCCATCTCTCTCTCTCTTTGGCTCGATGGTTTTAGCTCTAAATTTTGCTCCCACGGTTCCTAACTTCGATGCTAATCAAAATTTGAATAATTCACTAAATAGATTTTTAAAGTTTTAGCAGGTTATGTATGCAAAATAGATAAATATACATGTGTAGTATTTAGTTCATTATCTTGTCATTTCCGTTTCAAAAGGTTTTTTTTGGGCCTGAGAAGAATATTTGATATATTTTGCGCTTATCAGCAGTTTGGCTTTATATTAAATGCGTCAGCATTTTTTTGCTTTTTTCCTTTTCTTTTCTTTATTTTTTTTTTTTTATCACAATTTTATTTTACAGTCGGTAAACGAATTATTAATTAGACAAGCCAGAACTGATGATGTAGATGACGATAATACTGATGATCATCATGATGATGGAGATGGAGATGGAGATGGAGACGGAGACGGAGACGGAGATGATGTTGTTTTGGTAAGTGGCGTCTGGGAATGTATTATTACCGGGTCTCAATACTCAATACTCTGTGCCACGTGCTAAAAACTTGATTAATTTTCACACCTGAATATTCATTTCGTTTCGTTTGTTATGACTTGAAAGGAATTTACTCACAACTCTTGGCAAAAGTTTGCGAAAACAAACAAGCTACAAGTTATATGGTTATTAAATGCAGACTGTGCTCTTTAGAATTATTATTATTAAATTTGTCATACTTTTATTTTCACTTATTTGTTTGGTTATGGGTCTATTACGACTTAGAATCCAAGAAAAGTATTACATTTTTATTAACTTCATTTTTATGAATTTTGCAGTAAATTAACAATTGTTATCCAATCTATCTTTGGATATATGATTTTAAAATTTGGTAAAAGGAAATAGAGAAAGATCTTGAGCCTTTAAGTGTGAGAAAATGTTCAAAATTCTTACAATTTGGCTTAAAACCTAAGTGAAACTGAAGATATCCAAATGAAAATGAAGTTAAGACTTCCCTAAATATCCTGCTAGAAGTAAAACACCATTTTTTTTTAGAGCTTTATGAAAAGCACTGAATATTTCATTATTTTAGAACAGAGGAATTAAATGTTTCAAAATGCCATTTAAGAAAACTCTATAAACTAAATTTTAGTCTTAATAATACCTCTCAACCATATTAATCTCTATAGGTAGGACAGTAGCCCTTTAAAAATTTTAAGTGATTGCCTTCTTGTAGTGGTTTCAAGTTGGTCAAATTTCAACAGTCAAAATTAAAAAATCCTTCCTACAAATATTTATTTTTAATGATACCAAAAGTCCTTTTTTACTGCCAAATTATAAATTTGATTGGATTTCTTGAATCTTAACAATGTTTGTGCAAAGGAAAAGGTTTATCAAAAACACTTTGAAGTGATTGACGACAATATTTACAGATATAATACTTATGCTTGTACTTATTTAATTTGATTACTCAGATCGAATATGGAATATTTTTTAAGGGTCAAAAGAAAAGCCAATAATTGAGGTTCAAATTGAATTGGGGAGCCAAATTTCAAAAATTTTAGTCTCTAGATTTACTTTAGCTTATACCAACACGAATGACATTCCAAATGTACTTAAAACACGGATATCAAATGGTTTAGATTTACCATAAATGTATTTAAATTTGATATTTAATTAACTGTTAATTCCACCAATTAAATTATTATTAATTTTTTCTACTATGTATAAATGGTTCCGATATTAACATTTGTTTTAAAGTCGCCCTATTAGAAATCGAACTACCGAGTCATTTTGTTTTGGCCAACTTCGTCATGGCAACCATATTAAAAGCCATACCGGAAGACCCTTCTAATAGCCACAAAAAAGACGAAAGGATTTTAAAAACAAATTAAACCTCATCATTAAAAAAAAAACAAAAAGAGAGGAACAGAATAACCAAACGAATTATGGTCATAGAGAAATTAGAAGACCATCATCATCAGCAACAGCAACAACAACAACAACATTTCAAGGCAATCTAAAGACAAAACGAGAAGACCTTAAAGAAGAGTGGGGAACCAAAGGAATGACACGCATCCGGTTTGAAAATTCCAACCAGAAACTGGCATAGGAAGAGACGTAGACGGAGCAAGCAGAGGGGAGGAGACAAACTGAAACCCAAAAAAAGAAACAGCAAAGCTGCTGCCCAAGGAATTCAAACACTTGAAATTAACAGAAACAGCAACCACACAGCTTCATCTTCATAAGGATAGGAAACAGGTCGAGGGAACGTAGGGACGAAAGGACGAGTGGACTGGTGGACGGGTGGACAATGGAGCTACAATATTTCAGAGCCGTCTCTCTCTATCGCCGTCGTTCGTATGAGCAATGTGCAGAGATGTGCAACGCCCTATTACAGTCTGGTCACGAAAACAATGTCCAAATGTTTGCCACCAACGAAAAGGAGGATGAGGAGGAGGATCAGGCAACAGGAACAACAACAACTGCGGTGGCAGGAGGGGAAACTAACAGCAGCAGCAGCAGATACGGTAGCAATTTGCAACGCATTGGCCCCAGGCGAAGAAACGAACCTCGACGAGCAGGTGGAGACAATGCCATGCCCACTTGGCTGATGGAGGGCGTTTGGCAATTAAAAATGCGTGCCCTAACCCAGCGTGTCTATTTGGATGACTTGGAGGCAGACGATGTGGCCGGCAATGAGGGTAAGTCGTACCACAAAATAGAATACAAACTTTACTTGGAGTTTTCATCTGTTTTTGTTCACATTCCAGCCCAAGAGGAGGTGGAATTCGAGAGAATTGCCACCGCTGCCCGACCAGGCAGTAGCATCAAGATAGCTTTCCAGCCGCGTCCCTCGACCAGTCAGCTAATGAAGAATCGACATTCTAGTGATGGACGCCTTAACAGCACCACGTCAAGACCCACTTCAGCAGCCGCAGTGGCTCGTCCGGGCACTAGCTTGAGTCGTCCTGGTTCGGCATCTCGCCCGGTTTCACGTTGTGGAACTGCTGCTCGGGTTAGAAGCACCTCGGCAACGGCATTCAATGTGGCCGATGCCACTTCGAAATTATATCAGGCATCCAGATTGAATCCAACTATTTACGCCGAACGTCAGACCTTGGTCAAGGCCTTGTTTCAATTTCTCTACTATCACGAGGCAGATGTGCAGAAGGCCTACTCCTTGTGTCAGGCCGTCATGGAGGTGCAAAGGCAAAGGCCATCGAATCCAAGTGAGCCTTCACCCCGTTTCGATTGGTGGTGGCAACAGCAAATGGGTCGTTGCCTCTTGGCTCTTAACTATCCGCGACGTGCGGAGCTCTACCTATTGCAATCCTTGAATGTTTTTCCTCACCCGGATACATATTTGTTGCTATCGCGTGTTTATCAGAGGCTTAAACAACCAGAAAGAGCTTTAATTCTTATTGGCCAGATTGTGGAGCAGAGACCCTTTGATATCACCTATAGATTGGAGCAGGCACGCGTCTATCAGAACATGGGAGAACAAAAGCAGGAAGATGCCTTGCAACTCTATCGTTTGGTGGCCAAACTTCAGCCCATAAATGTCGAAGCATTGGCCAATATTGCCATGAACTATTTCTATGACAACAATCCCGAAATGGCTCTCATGTATTATCGTCGCATATTATCGCTGGGCGTTCATTCTGTTGAGCTTTATTGTAATATAGCTCTCTGTTGCCTCTATGGCGGACAGATTGATTTGGTCTTGCCCTGTTTCCAGAGAGCCTTGGCCTTGGTAACAGCCGCATCGACATCCTCGCTGGCCGAACAACGTGCCGATGTCTGGTATAATCTAAGCTTTGTGGCTTTAACTTCTGGTGATTTTTTGCTGGCCCGAAGATGTCTCCAGCTCTGTCTCACCGCAGATGCCCGTCATGGAGCTGCCTTAAACAATTTGGCCGTGTTATCTGCTCAAAGTGGTGATGTAATGGCAGCGAAGTCGTATCTAACAGCCGCCCAAGATGTGGCACCCGATTCATTGGAAGTATCCAGCAATATTCAGTTTATGGACTTGCACTATAAATTGTAAAATCATTTTAATAATTCATTAAATGAATGAAAACTATATTTCCTCCATGTCAGTTGATTTTATTAACCGAGATTTGAGACATTCATAGCTTAGGACTTTTGCAGCCATTGATAAATTTCGTCTAGTCCCACCTTGGTAACTGCACTGGCCTCCACAATTGTCACCTGTTGACGGATTTGCTTCTGCAGCTTTGACATTTGGAGCATAAGCAATGCCTCATTACGCATCTGGCGATAAGAATAATCCATCTTGCTTAGTACCAATAAAATTTTTACTTTCTGTAATCGTGGCTCGGTTAAGATCGAATAGAAGAGGACGCCAGCTGCTGAAATCTGGCATAGATTGGAAGTGTCCACCACATAGATGAGTTTTTTGACATCTTCAAAGTATTGACGCCACAGTGGAGCCATACTGCCGCCTATCTCAAGAATTTGTATGGATTTTGGCAGGTGTTTGTTGGGATTTGAATCTCCTGCCGGCGACTGGACAGGGAAGTTAATTCGATAGATTCCAGTGCCAATGGTGGGCATCGAATAGCTGGTGGAATCAATGGAATCTGGATCTTGCAGGGCCATTAAAAGATGAGTTTTGCCCGCCCGTTTGGGGCCCAGACAAATGCACGACATACTTGTATTGATTAAACAAAGCTAAAACTATGACAACATGTTATAATCCGATTGGGATTTTTCATTAAAACCATCATCGATTACCAGCGAACGACTCAGGAATGGGTTCGACATCAATGGATGGAATAATCGGTTGATTAAGTACACTTAATACGATAAGTCTTTAAAGGAACACCGAAGCTAGCAAAGTTGATCATTGCCACTTTGGTGCCCACAATCTCTAATATTTGCCTTTCTTGAGATAAATATATACATATAATTTTATTTTGAAAAATATTGCCTGAAATGCAGGCTACAAGTTATTTGTACAGCTTACACCTACCCACGACAGTCCTTTATTCATCTCCATCTCCATTGTTGTAAGAATTCATGGGCTCAAATTCAAATGGATGGTGTTCAAGGGGCAGGACATTCACAACACCAAAGTGACAATTCAATTTAAAGTGACATCGTTATTTGGCCCATAACAGAGTAACTCATTTTTCAAATTTTCCGCTTTTTACGTAACTGCTGCTGTTAAACCAAACCTGGTTTTGAAAAGTAACCGTTACCAATCTGTGATTTACTGAACAGTGTGGCAACTTAGAGCCCGTCAGCGGAACAGCCCGAATCTTGATGGCATTAAGAAGCCACGGGCGCAATTACATTTCCAGGCTCCTAAATAAAAATGAAGTTCACCATTAGGCAGAGGTGGACTAGACAGGGAAGTCCTCGAAAACGCAAATGTGGATGACTTGAATGAGCTATGCAATAGTGAAACGACAATCCTGTAAGCCTTAGGTTTCACAAATTTCCAAATCTGTTGGTTGTCTGTGCTGTAAGCAAGTTAAATCGGGTGACTATGCTTTAAGTGAACCAGTACATTCTTTACCCCATCTATATTTTGCATTTAGCCTTAGAATTGAACTTGCATCTCTCAAAATGATTCCAGACCTCGGAAGCTTTACTTTTTTCTTTAAACTTTGCTGCTCATTTGAAATTTCCGCACTTGGGTCGGTAGCGGAGCTGCCGGTTCTATCGAGCTATCGCCATTTCACAAAACCATATTATCGATAGTACCGCCCCCTATTCTTATCTGGCCTCCCCCACTATTTAAGTGAATCACTAAAAAGACGAAATTGAGTTGTTGTAAATAAGTTAAAAAGAAGAGGTTGGGACGCATTAAAGATCAACAATGAATAGCGAAGCCTCATCACTGCAGCAGCAGACGGGGAGCGGGAGTAGCAGTATGGCATCAGACCCCAATTTGAACTCAGCCGCACCCACTGTGGCTGCACCGTACTACAACACGGACTTTTATATTGGAGTTGGTTTAGCCATATTTTCCTGTTTTTTCATTGGCTCCAGTTTCATTATTAAAAAGAAGGCTCTCCTGCGCCTTAGTCGACATGGTGAGGTGCGAGCTGCAGCTGGAGGATTTGGTTACCTCAGGGAATGGATTTGGTGGGCAGGTCTGCTGACAAGTAAGTATAATTAAACAACAATGTCTTTATTGGAGGGGCAATCACAGATAATCAATTTCTTTCTTTACAGTGGGACTGGGTGAGGCGGCCAACTTTGCTGCCTATGCTTTCGCTCCGGCGTCTCTCGTCACACCCCTGGGTGCTCTCAGTGTTATCATATCAGCGGTAATGGCTTCACGCTTCCTCAACGAGAAACTCAATTTATTGGGTAAACTGGGATGTTTTCTATGCATATTGGGTTCAACGATAATTGTGATTCACTCGCCAAAGGAGAAGGAAATTGAGGACTTGCAAGTGCTCTTTAATATGCTACAGGATCCAGTTTTTATACTCTATGTTATATGCATATTTGGTTCTAGTGCATTTGTGGCCTGTTTTGTTGCTCCTCGTCATGGTCATGCCAATGTTGTGGTGTATATATTTCTCTGTTCGGGTATTGGATCGCTTACGGTTATGTCTTGCAAGGCCTTGGGCCTGGCTATAAGACAGACTCTTGCCAATGGCGGCAATGTCTTCCTAACATGGATGCCATGGTTCTTGATTGTAGTCACAGTCACCTTTATAGCCATTCAAATGAATTATCTCAACAAGGCATTGGATATATTCAATACGAGTATTGTTACACCAGTTTACTATGTCATGTTCACAACTTTGGTAATTACAGCCTCTGCGATATTATTTAATGAGTTTACCAATATGCGATTCGATGATATATTGGGTGACATTTGTGGATTCCTTATTGTCATTACCGCCGTATTCATGCTTAATGCCTTCAAGGATCTAGATATCTCACTGAATGATGTTCGAGGTTTAATGCGACCTAAAATGCAGCGAGTGTCTCAGTTTGATGAAGAAGTCTTGGTGACAGGAAACGGACACGGAGACAAGGACCAGCGAAGATTCTCGTATGGTTCAAGTGATATTTTTCGCAAGGCATGACACCAGCAGACCCAAAGGAAGCGGTACCAGGTCTGATTTCATTATTAATAAACATCACAGTCCCCGTCCCATTCCAAACTAAACAAAAACTCAAAAAAAAAAAAAAAAAAAATGTTCCTTCATAATTGTTAAATCACGACATTCGCTAGATTTAGTTTTTAGCATTAAACAAAACGACATGTTAAATTAAAACAAATTATTTTCATAAAAAGTTTCCAAAGTGTATTATATTTTCGCCTGGGGGAAATAACTCATTTTGTTTAAAGTAATTTTTTCAAATTCAAAATTTCCACCGCAGCACAGATTTGATACATTTCATATCGATAGCAAGTGCCTCCCGGGGTGTGAATGGCAAATAGTGGTCAAGAAAACTTCCTTAATCAGTAAATTAATTGAAGCAATTAACAGATATACCAAGATCAACATGAATCGAGCACGTTTGGCCTTGGGTCATCGCCTGATCCGGTGCTATTCCTTGTCGCCCAAGTCAAATGAACTTCTGAAGATTTCCCCAGTCGCTGCATCCGCTGTGAATGCCAATTCACCGGCAGCCATTAAATTCTTCAGTTCATCGCTATCGTTGGGAAAAAATTGCTCAATTGTCAAGCCGCAGAAATTAATTATTCGTAGATATTTATCATCTTCGGTGGCCAAAGATATGGAAGAACATTGTGTAGTGCCTGATGTAATTGCCAAAGCTCCCAAGGCTACGGCATGTGTGGAATATGATGGCGGCATAAGTGTCCAACCCGGCGTGGTTCTAACACCAACACAGGTAAAGAATATGAAAAATTAAATAACAATCTTTCAACTAAGCTAATTTTTCGTTTTTTTCTACAGGTTAAAAACCAGCCTTCAGTTAAATGGGATGCTGATGACTCAAAATTTTATACTCTGTGCATGACCGATCCAGATGCACCAAGCCGCAAGGATCCGAAATTCCGTGAGTGGCACCATTGGCTGGTGGGCAACATTCCTGGAAATAAAATCGAAAAGGGAGAAGTGCTTTCTGCCTACATTGGTTCAGGTCCTCCAGAGGGAACCGGCTTGCATCGTTACGTTTTCCTTATCTATGAGCAGAAATGTGAACTGAAATTCGATGAGAAACGTTTGCCCAACAATAGTGGAGACGATCGTGGTGGTTTTAAGATTGCCAAATTCGCTGAGAAATATAATTTGGGTGATCCAATTGCCGCCAATCTTTATCAGGCTGAATTTGATGATTATGTACCCATTCTTTATAAGCAATTGGGTGCCTAATTGAGTAACTTATATATCATATCTTTACATATACATATGTATAATCCCTATAAAGGCATTTCTAGCTAGAAATAAAACTGAAAATTAAATAAATTTTTAACCTTTAAATGGAAAACAACTGAAGCAATTTCCAATTTGAACATATTGGAAAGGTCAGGAAAAAAAAATAAATAAAATTCAAATATTTCTATTATGATTATGTTTAATTAAAAAGTTAAAAATCTGATTTAATATATATTTATTTCGTGCCGTGAGTGCTCACGTGGAATTGACGATGTGGCAACGTTCGTGAAATCGATTGCCTATCTGGCCAGAACTAGCGGAACATCACGAATTACCTATTGGCAGCACTGTTGACGTGTTCCTGCTGCGTGTCATTTTCGCGTAGAAACAGAAACTTGGAAAAGAAGATCTCGCGATGGCGGATGCAGTGATTGGTACTGTCAAGGAAGTCATAAAAGGAATCTTTGAGAATGTGACGGCAAAGAACAATTCCGGCGATGCAACAGCGACTCCGAGCGAAAAGAAGCCGCCATCCACCCCTGAGGGTATGGCTGTGGCATATGGAAGTCTGGTGATAATGGCTATGTTACCCATTATATTAGGTTCCATACGTTCCGTTAAGCTACACAAGTTGAAAAAGGTAACAAAAAGCTTTTCTCAAAAATAATAATGTACATATATTTAATATGCTTCACAGTCGACGGGTGAAAAGGCCGATACCATGACAAAAAAGGATGCCATGTATTTCCCATTGATTGCCTCCGCGGCACTTTTTGGCCTGTATTTGTTCTTCAAGGTATTCCAAAAGGTTCACATCAATTATTTGCTTACCGGCTATTTCTTTGTCCTCGGCGTAATAGCCCTGGCCCACCTGCTGAGTCCTGTGATAACATCTCTAATGCCTGCCGTAGTACCCAAAGTACCTTTCCATATTCTCTTCACCAAGGGCGAGGGTAAACACAAAGAGGATATTATTAATTATAAATTCTCCACCCACGACATTGTATGCCTGGTCATCTCTTCGGGCATTGGCGTTTGGTATCTCTTGAAGAAGCACTGGTTGGCCAATAACCTCTTTGGTTTGGCCTTCGCTGTCAATGGCGTCGAAATGTTGCATTTGAACAACTTTGTCACTGGTGTCATTTTGCTCTCTGGTTTGTTCTTCTATGACATCTTCTGGGTGTTTGGCACCAATGTCATGGTCACAGTGGCCAAAAGCTTTGAGGCACCCATTAAGCTAGTCTTCCCCCAGGATTTAATCGAACACGGTCTGGGAGCCTCGAACTTCGCCATGTTAGGCCTGGGTGATATTGTTATACCCGGTATATTCATTGCTCTGCTCTTGCGTTTCGATGAGGCTTCCTCGGGCAAGAAGCGTAAGACCAGAATATACTTTTATTCAACATTGGCCGCATATTTCTTGGGTCTGTTGGCCACAATATTTGTAATGCATGTGTTTAAGCATGCGCAACCTGCCCTGCTTTATCTGGTACCCGCCTGCATGGGCACACCTCTGCTGGTGGCTCTTATCCGGGGAGAACTGAAGGTCCTTTTTGCGTAAGTATTTTGAAATGATTTTAGGATTAATCATTTTAAAATTAAATCTTTACTTTTTATAGCTATGAAGATCATCCAGAGGACAAACCTGAAAAGAAAGAGAAACCAAGCAAGGAGAAAGACAATAAAGACAAAGAAGAGCATCATTCTACTAGCTCCAGTTTAAGCAAAAAGAAAGAGTCCAAGAAGGCCAAGTAAAAGGGTCGCTGTGTTTGGGGGGCTTAAATCATTCGTCGTTCCATTTGCAAATTTAAATAGTCTTTCACCTTAGTCTTTTTTTCTTTGTTATCACTTCTATATCTTCCATTTATCCACCAGCCACCATTTCTTTTTATACTACTACTACTACATAAAAGACGATCGATCTAATTAATAATTTTCCTGTACTCTCAATTTCGGTTAAGTAAAAATTTGTTGTAACCTGTTTTTTACCTTCTTTTTTACGGAATTTCAAACAACTTAAAACTTATATTGTATGAATAAGAAATCTTAATTAATTTATGTTAAAATTAAGGTACAACAGTTTGCAAAAAATATATAGAATTCCAGATTTCTTTTCTAAAAAGACAAAAATATAAAGTTTTTTATATTCCAATAGTTGATGGGATAAATAATTTTCGAGAAAATTTAATTTAAACTTCAAAAATTAAGATTTAAATTTTGGTCCTAAAAATCAATTTACATTACATCAGCATATCTAAATATTAAAAACAAAATCTATATTTTTTTAAGATCTATCAAAGAAACGATTGAATTGAAATGCAAAACGTTAAAAAAATGTGTATGTTATTTTGGTTTTAATTTGTTTTATACAAATTTAAAAAATAATTATTTTTGGTTCATATTAATCATCAGAATCAATTATTATATTATTGATTATTTTTTAAAAATATAACTTTTAACAGCGATCAGTAAAAAATATTTTGAAAGATATTTCGTTTTTTATAGTTATAGGAAGTTTTCAATTATCAATTCAATTCATTGCTTTATTTATACTACATAATCTGAGTCGTAGTTCTCAAGTTTATGATTGTATTTTATTTTTTTTGTCATCTTTCAATGTGTAGTCAAACGGCTATAGCGACACTATGTCATCACTAACATAAAGTCCATCTCAAATTAAAAACAAAACGTGCGCCATGCCGCCAAAGTCGAGTAGCAGCAAAAAGAATCAGGCAACTTGGTATTTCTGTGAATCCTGTGGAGCTCATATACCAACTAAGTCGCGAGAGGGCCATGACAAGATTTGCTCTATCCTCTCCACCTCGGGTGATGTGCCAGAAGATGCCGAATATATACAAAATGAGCAGATCTTTACCAGCAGCCTACAACAAAGGAACTTTGAAGTGGAATCTCTGAAAGATTTACCCTTAAAATATGTGAATATGCTGGTATTCATATCCGAAGGGGCCATGCAATTGGCCAAATTGCATATTGGTCAGCATGTGGTGATAGAAACCAAAAATCAAGAACCACTTGTTAGAATTGTTTGGCCCATTTCAGAACAATTTCTGACCACAGTCTTTTTAAGCGAAAGGGGTAAGAAGCGCCCGGAGAGAAAGAAATATAAATATTAAGCCAACAATTTCGTTTAGATTTCAAGCTCCATGGTGCTGCCAGAAGGGGTAAATCCTTGAGTATTAGATCCTTGGATTCCACAGCACTGACCACAGCTGCAAATCTCTCCCTAAGATGTGAAACGGAATTGGAGGAGTTACAAGTTAAAGAAGTTGCTGGATTGCTGAAACAACAACTGAAGAATCAAATTTTAAGCCTTAGAAGTAACATTCAATTGAATTTTTTTAACAAAAATTTAAAGTTCAAACTGATTGATTGGCAAGGCTCAATGGAAGAAGCCTTAGCAGGACTTAGCTTAAAAGATCAGGAAACAAAGGAGAAGTTCATTCAAGTAAGCGAAATTACCAGAATACAAATAATAAAGGCAAAAGATGGGCCAGATGAGATGAAGGAGGAGAATTTGATTCAAATCCGCATAGGCGGGCTGGACAACCAATTAAAACAAGTTGAAGAATGCCTAGACTATGCCATGGGCTTTAGAAAAGCACCTGGTGGTCTGAAAATTTCCCGTGGAATGCTTATCTATGGTTCCTCCGGCTGTGGTAAATCCCTGGTGCTTCAAACAATGGCAAATTATGCCAAAAAGCAAAGCAATAGTCAAGTCAAATTGTTGACCATACAAAGTGGCGAAATTTTTAGTAAATTTCTGGGTGAAACCGAAAAGAAATTGTCTAAAATTTTTGATCAGGCCTATAAGCATTATCCTCAACCCACTTTGCTGTTAATCGAGGACATTCACAATCTGTGTCCCAAGCAGGAGCCTTCCAATAACGATCTAATCAAGCGGGTTTCTCTTAGTTTGCTTAATCAATTGGATCAACTAAGTAGTTCAAACAATCAAAGAGCACAGAGAACTTTCCTCTTGGCAACTACATCACAAATTGATGGATTAAATGCAAGTATACGACGAGGTGGACGTTTGGATAATGAACTAGAAATAATGCCACCCAATCCTCAAGAGAGAGCTTCTATACTTCAGGCTATGCTTAAAAACTTGGACCATAATCTGGCAGAGGAAGATGTACAGAAAATTGCTGCAATTACTCATGGCTATGTAGGAGCTGATCTCGCCCAGGTAATCTACACAACCATGTTACAAGCTCAAAACACCAATGAGGCAATTCATCTGAAACATCTCCAATTGGCTGTTGCACGGATTAAACCATCAGCCATGCGTGAGGTGCTTATCGAATGCCCCAATGTCTTGTGGTCCGATATAGGAGGACAATCCCGATTGCGTTTAGCTCTTCAACAAGCCATTGAATGGCCTCTGTTGCATGCCGATAAGTTTCAACGCTTGGGCATCAAACCTCCTAGAGGATTACTTATGTTTGGTCCTCCGGGTTGCTCTAAGACCATGATAGCCAAAGCCTTGGCCACCGAAAGTCATCTCAATTTTCTTTCCATCAAAGGTCCAGAATTATTCTCCATGTGGGTGGGTGAATCGGAGCGTGCTGTGCGTGAAGTGTTTCGCAAGGCTCGCCAAGTGGCTCCAGCAATTGTATTTTTTGATGAAATCGATGCCATTGGCGGTGAACGTGCCGAGGGAGACTCATCGGGATCTTCGGTGAAAGAGCGGGTCCTCACACAATTGCTTACCGAAATGGATGGCGTTGATTCATTACAGAATGTCACCATAGTGGCAGCCACTAATCGTCCAGATCTGATTGACAAAGCTCTAATGCGTCCCGGACGCATTGATCGCATAATCTATGTGGGATTACCCCAAGCAGAGGCACGCAATGAAATTTTACGCATAAAATTGCGTTCTATGCCCTTGGCCCAAGATGTGGATATTGCAAAGTTAACTGAGCTTACGGATGGTTATTCAGGAGCAGAATTGCAGGCTGTATGTCACGAGGCAGCCTTGCGTGCCCTCGAGAATAGTTTCGAGGCGGATACGGTGGCATGGCAGCATTTTGAATATGCCTTAAAAGCCGTACAACCACGAACTAGTCCAGAACTATTAAAACTCTACGACGAGTATTTAAAAAGAAAATAGTGAATATCAATTATAATTATTGATCTAGCTTTAAGTATAACCTGTTTAAAACCTTTTATTAAATACAAAGAAACTGTAAACAAACCTTGTTTTTATTAAGGGTTGTTAGATTAAACCCAAAGACAGATAAGATGAAGAAATCTTTATGCTTTAGATTGTGTTGTCTGGCATACTAAATCACAGATCAATTTCGTCACCAAAGAGACTGAGAAATCAGTTCCAGAAGATATCAATTAAACGTGGCACATTGCTCACAATTAACTGGACAGCTAATTGAATGAATTGAACCATGGAAAATAAACCTCAAATAACCCATTCGTTACTTAAGAATTTATGTATGAAAAACAAACCGAACTGTTTAAGAAATCAAAAAGAGCGCAAAGGTGAGAGCAAATGAGTGTTACATTCATATTTAGATTGCGAGACCATTTAGTTGACAAATTTGCAAAATAATCTAAATAGAGAGAAAATCGAATACAGTCACACGAAATTATAAACAAACCCTGACTGAAATATATTGTTCTTAACGTTAACAAATAACTACGTATTGGTTTTGATGTCTATCACAAATTGTTAAAAAATTTTTAAATGCATAAAATTTGAGTTATTGAGTTTAAAGTAATTGGAATTTATAATCTATGTATAATTGGTTCAAAACCGAATTTGCGAAGCATGGGGTCTCTTGAAGGTCGTTAATCTAAAACAGTGCGCAGAAAAAGTAATTATATAGAATTTTTGAAACATTTTTATAAAATAAAATGAATGAGAAAAGAAAATATTTAAAAATTCTATAAACACTGAAATATTTACTAAAATTTATGGACTTTTAAGGACTTTGGGACTTGTAAAGTTTAAAAAAATCCCATTCTGAGATGTCTAAAAAGCATAAATGTATATATTAATTTTTCTATGATTTATTACAATATCTATAGAAATTCCAAAATGACTTTTAGGGATAGGAACGTTAACATACCATTTTAGACATGTATATAAAAGATTAAACTAAAAAAGATTTAAAAAAACTATTCATACATTTTATAAACATTAAAACATTCTCCAAAATAACAAACTGTTAAACTTATTTGGAATAGGAACGTAAAAAACTAATTTTTAAAAGAAATCTTGCAAATATAAATTGATTCTATAAGGTATTATAAACAGATATTCGAAAATTTTATCAGTATAAAAACGATTACGAAAATTTAAAGACCTCTAAGCCTTTTAGGACTAGTAAAGTTTAAAATTTTCCGATTTTGTGATATCAAGCAAGCACGTAAAAGTAATTACATATGTTTTAAAAAAATATATTTAACATTTTCAAAAATATTTTAAAATTTACTAAAATTCAAAGACATTTAAGCCTTTTAGGATTAAGAACGTATAAAACTACTTTTTTGAGATGTGTAGCAAAAATATGAAATAATTATATAGTTTCAACTTTATATGTTTCATAAGAAAATATTAGGAAATTTTCCAAATATTAAAATATTTACTTAAAATTCAATTAGTCAAAAATTTTTCAAGCCTTTTTAAGAGCCGTCTAGTAAACATAAAAAGTAATTATGTATAGAAATTTTAAAAATGTTAAAGAATTCCGATTTTAAGTTACCTAGCACGAAGATTTCCCTAAATCTATTCCCCTTTTTGGGCTCTCCCAGGAAAATTATATTATAACTCTTTATTTATTCATTAATGTTTTCGCATATGGAAATCAAATTCTTATCTGGCTTGTGTTCGAGTGGTGTAAGTACTAAAATTATTTCTATAAATGATTTGTCTGCATTATTTTCACACGCACTGTTGTTTAAGTTGACGAGATCGAGAGAGAGAAACATGGGCATGCGGACTACTCTATATATTTGTTGGTTTTCAGCATGTTCAGTTGCCGGTTGACATTCGTTTCGGTTTGGTCACGACATCTCTTCCGTCGACGAGGCGCAAATAAAAATGGAGAGTTGGCTAAAGATCTCATTGCTATTATGCACCTTTGGGTTTTTACGTGAATTACGGCCATCGGAGCCATTCGTTACCGAGTATTTGGCTGGAGATTGGCGTAATTTAACATCGGAGCAGGTGTACCAAGAGGTCTATCCATTCGGCACCTACTCGGTTCTATCCCAATTGGTAATTGTCTTCCTCATAACCGATTTGGTACGCTATAAACCTGTGATAGTACTCTCGGCCATAGCTGGTATCCTATTGTTTATAATCTTGATATGGACTAAAACCATTTTATGGCTACAAATCGCACAAATCTTCTATGGAACATTCACAGCCGCCGAAGTGGCCTATTATACGTATATGTATGCCAAAGTGGATAAAGAACGTTATCAAGTGGTCACTGGACATACGCGTGCTGCAATTTTGAGTGGCAAATTTTTGGGTGGTTTGCTTGCACAGATTTTGGTATCAACAGATAGCTTGAATTTTCGCCAATTGCATTTTTTATCATTGTCCACACAATTGATATCGCTGCCAGTGGCTCTCATATTGCCCCAAGTGCCGCGAAGTTTATATTTCTATGCGGCCAAACAGGTGCCAATGATTGAGAATGGAACCCAAACACCCAAGCAAAGTACAAACAGCGATCAGTTAGCAAAGTTTTCTATAAAAAATGCTGGACAATTGCTATGGTATCACTTGGTTTCCTCGTACACCAATCCTGTTGTCCTGCAATGGAGTGTTTGGTGGGCCCTGGCCACCTGTGGACAAGTTCAGGTTAGTTAATCAAAGATTTTACTTCAATTCAAATTTTTGACATTTAACTTGTTTTTAGGTCATTTCCTATATACAATTCCTGTGGAAAGAGGTCGCCCCGGATCATCTAAGTACCTATAATGGCGGTGTGGAAGCCTTGGCCACTTTATTGGGAGCCATTGGAGCTTTTGTTGCTGGTTTCTTGAACTCAAATAAGCGTCGTTCCACCTATTTGCTGATCAATTCAATTTGTGCTGCTTTGTTGGGTGGCTTATTGATCTGGTCATCGTATTCATCGAATGTTTGGGTGACATATGTTATTTATGTTATATTTTCTGCCATATTTTTCTTTATCATCACTGTGGCTGGGGCGATTGTGGCCGAGAATTTAGTTGAGGATAGTTTTGGTTTAGTTTTTGGCATCAATATGCTAGTGGCTTTAATTTTACAAACTATTTTAACCATAATTGTTGTCGAACCGAATACTGGTTATGGATTAGGGCCAAGAGATCAATATTTGGTTTATGGCAGCTATTTTGTTGGTTTAGCTGGCATATATCTATTTGTATTATTATGTAGTAAGATTTGTCGCAGAAAATCGCAGCAGGTGCAAATATATAACTAACTGTTATATACAAATTTTTGTTATTATTTCATTTTTATACACAATTTAATGATTTTGTTCTAGAAAAAAAAAAACAAACAAAAAAACAGAAATATCTAAGACTTATTATCTATTGTAATAGTAAATCGGTTTCTTCATTATTTGAAGACATTAAATCTCTTTCCAGACTTGTGCCACCTTGATTGGCCTGATTTAGAAACAGATCGAAATCATAGCCATCATTTTGAGCTGATATTGCAATCTTTTGATTGCTTATCGTTTGGGGATTTGCCAATAGATTCACATCGAATAAACCCAATTCTTTGAGTAGTAATTCGTTTGATTCTGCTTGAGAACTCTCCAGATTTTGCTCTAGATCTTCTTTTTTAGGTTCCACAGTGATTATTGCCGCCGGTTGCTCTTCATTAGCTTTCATTCCATAGACAATTGAATTGGATCCGCGTATTGAATGTGCATTCGCTTCAATCTCATCATCATCGAGTTCTTGCGGCTTCAAAGTGCTCGATTTGTATAGAAAATCAGTTTCCTTGAAATCGACCTCGATGGGAAAGAGGGGAGGCAGTGAATCCAGACGTTCGACCAGACTTCTATGAAGTTCAGCCAGACTTTCGAGAAGACTACGCAATTGTTTATTCAGATCCATGGCATGTTTGCATTCAAGTAATTCCATTTTTTCCAAGACATCGGTGCGTAATTTGGCAAATTTACTTCGTGCATCCTGACGACATCGCAGGATTAAACGATACTCATAGTTCCCGGTCTCCACACGATACAATGGCTCTTGCAGGGCCGCAAAACCATGTTCTTCATCGTCCATTTCCTTGACTTTCAGGCAATACGAAAGATATGTGAATTTGGCATCAGCATAACGACGCACTGTGAGCTTGGTATCCGGTATGGCCTTATTTAAATAGGTACCCAAATCACTTAGAACTGGCTTTATTTGTTTAATAATGCCCAGACCATCTTTTTCCAATGTACGATGAAATTCTCCAAATGTACGAAATGCCTCCGATGCCCTTTGCTGGGGTTCATGGGCTGAAATTTGTGTGAAACAATCGCCAAATGATTTATATGTCTGAAGAAGATCATAATACGCTTTTAGCATGCGTCTAGCATGTTCAACTAATCCTTTATACATCAGTTCGGTACCCTCGAGCTCTTCCAAACGTTTCACCAACGAATCATTGCATAAAATGGCCCTTGAAAGACCCAGAGTATCCGCCGTATTACTTGATAAATTATCCACTATGCGATGTTTCAGTTTCTTTAAGATGATATCCAAAGACTTTCCCTGTTCTGGATCTGCATGGAGCTTATTATAGTGAACTGTGACTTCATCTGTGGCTGTTTGTATCATTTTGGCAACTTCAACTTTTGTCTTTCCCTTGACACTGACCGAATTGACGGCCAGCAGTTCATCACCCGATTGCAGAGATCCTTCACGAGCTGCCGGAGTGCCATCAAAGACCTGCAAAAGTCATAAATTTTAATTCAATTAAACAAAAGTTTCCAGTATGCAAGTTGTTATTATATTTATTAGAGAAATGAGAAATAAATATTGATGGATCCTCCTCCACAAAATCCCATAAATTTGGATTAACGTAATCCTTTGATGGCTTTTTGTGGCGGTAAGACTGAAAATTAGATTTTTCACAATTGATTTGGGTTTCATTTTGGCGGTGGAATGCGTTTCCAGGGATTAGGAGTTGCCTTAAAGACAGTTTTCTTTCGATTTTCCATAAACTCTTCGTGTTGCCGGCGATACCAATTGTGAATTTGTTCTTGCCAACGTCTTTGCATAATACGCTTCATATGATCATCGAATTTTTTGCGACAAATCGCCCGTTCAGCTGTATGCAATTGAAAAGGTTTCGTCTGTATAATCGTAGACTCAATGTGGGGCACAAATGGTGGGCGTTGAAGATAGGACATTGAATGATTAATTTTTGGTATGAATCCTTTTTCTTTCTTTCGCCTAGTTTCCAGCACTTTGGAGACGCGACGTTGAATCGCCTCCATGGAGGAAATTAGCACCTGAGGCGTTTGTGGCACAGTAACCGATTGTGAGGCACACAACTTCCGTTTCATTGTCTGCGATTCGAGACGTTGATGGAATTGCCGAAAATTGGGCACAGGAAGACTACGAAAATTTGAACTTAATTGGCGTGCATGTTTGGCCAATTGTTTGATCATTTCTTTCCGATGATGAGCATAAATTTGTTGAAATTTGCACACACCCGGTGATTTATTAGTTTTTTTTGATTTCCTAGGACGCGGATGCTTAGCCTGGATAAAGGGACTGCCATCTAGGCCAGCTTGTTTACGAATGCTTCGTCCCTGGATTTGATCTTCATTCAATATACTTTTCAACTGCAATCCAAGATGGTCACAACGGGATATATGAGCCGGTTTCTGGGCTGTTCGTATTGGGACACGATTAAAGTCAACATCGGTCCATTTGTACCAACTGGAAATGGGCATGTTGTGTACTCCTTGTCCTCCTTTTCTTTAATTTTTTTAAAAAATATTTATTTTTTGGATATTTTGTTGCCTAGCGGCATAACTAAAATATTTTCTTAAAACTATTTTTAATTTTTATTTTGGTTTTCAACAATTAATTACCCGAATACTTTTAAGCAAATTTCAAACATTATTGAAATAAAGTGATATGTTTACTTGGTATATAAGATCTCACCTGTACAATATATAGACAAGGGCACATGGGTGCTCCACCTCCAATGCTGATGCCAATTAAGTTACTTTGATCTTTGTGTATGACCACCGCATTGGTGGTAACTGTCATTCCCCTATTTTCAACCAAAAATTTTATAAAATTAGATTAGATAAATCGAAAAAGCAATGTGTATAATGAGTGCTACTCACATCCATGGGTGCAATATTCTAAATAGCCGTTTAACCAGTTCTACTAAGGCCATAAAGGACTATATGTATTATGTATGTATGGTTTTTTATGGTTAATATCTATTTTTTTAATATACCTGAGAAGCTATATTAGGATCGGCATTTAAGACTAAGGCATCATGATATATATACTATCAATGTCGTTTTAGGATAGTTTACCATGGAAAATCTTTTATTGCGTCAAAAAAAAATTATAATTAGGACCTTGAGCTAGCACTAGGAACTAGACGAAACTACATACATAATGGAAACAGAAAAATATTAATTACGCCAGGGATTTTGTATTATATCCTGAATGACACAAATGCTAACATCTTCTAAATAGTTCAACTTTTTCACTTACAAACGATCTAACTCATTTTTTTGTCTATTTAGCTGCTCGCCCATTGATGAAGTCGTCACCGTTGGGCCCAGGACAACAGTTGCTTCAATATCGTTAGATTGTCGAATGTTGGCATCAATGGCTTTAATCTCCTCCTCTTTCGGCTGCTCCATGGCCACCAAAGAGTTCTCCTCAAATTGTATCAATATGGCAGAATTAGTATCGGGCTTAAGCCCAATATTAGTCCCACCTGCTGCTGGCCTATTTCTAACAATATGTGTGCGGAAATTATTGATTTTTTTTTTTTTGTGTACGCATTAACCCGATTTGAGAGATAGGCTAAGTAAATGCTATTAGAATGGGTTTATTTATGATTGAAACTTACATTTTATCCTCCTCAAAGAAGAAATCATCGTCAGTGTCTGTCAACATAGTTGTTACCCTTAATTTTTTTAGCTTTTATATGCCTCAGCGCAGGTCCTCAATAAATTGTTTTGAATTGTCACAACGTTACGGCATTGATAGTGGCTCCACCTCGATAGTTTTCTCTAACGATGGAATCGATTTATCGATGGGGACTATCGATGGACTTGCACCTCTAGTTCATAGTGAAGAAGAGAAAACGTAAATAAAAAGGAAAATTAAAGTATTTTAATTGTTATAAATAATTCAATATGGGATGCGATGGTGGTACCATACCTAAAAGAGATGAGCTAGTGCGCGTTAAGCAAAAGCCAGAGCAGGTAAGCAACATACTTTTCCTTCAATTCATGTCAATGGCAATAATTTTTGTTTTTTCAGAAAGATAAAGATTCCGAGCGTGAATTTCGCTGGCTTCACTGTGCCCTGACCCAGCAACGTCTGGAGGAACCCATTGCCATGTGTGGCTTGGGCCGTTTGTACACCAAACAAAGTCTCATTGAACAAATGCTGGAGAAGGAAAAGAAAATGCCAGAGGCTTCTGCTCATGTGAAATCTCTCAAGGACATAAAAACCCTAAAATTGACACCAAATCCTGCCTATGAAGTCAATGAGGATAAAACAGAGGGCTTGCTGGATACACGTCATGCTCCATACATTTGCAAACTTATTGGTTTGGAAATGTCGGGAAAATTCCGTTTTGTGGCCCTCTGGAGTTGCGGCTGTGTCATGTCCGAAAGGGCACTTAAACAGATAAAAGGCAAGGCAGCGAGTACTTGTCCCCTATGTCTGGTGCCTTATTGTGTGGAGGATGTCATAGTGCTCAATGGAAATGAAGAAGATGTGGAACTGATGAAGGTCAAGATAGAAATGAGGGCAGCCAAGAGGAAAGAGAGCAAAAAGAAAGATAAAAAGTCTACCAAATGCAAGGAAGAAAACACAGAATCCGTCACCGCAGGCAGCAATGCAAAGGAGCCCAAAGAAAAGGAAGTAAATACCAAAACGGAAAAGCCTTCTACTTCATCGAAAATCAAAAGATCCATCCCTGTAAATCCCATGCAAGATCCCGAGTTGAAACGCTTGAAAACGGATTTCAGTGTAGCCAAGGATCCCAAAGCCACCGATGTCTATAAATCACTCTTCACATCTCATAAGACAGAAAAGGAACAGGAGCGTGCCCATTGGGTTACCTATAACCCATTTTATAATTAAATTACAATCTAGTGACCTTTCCCTTTTATAGTTTTCCTATTGCTTTTCGAAACTTCACTTAAATACTATATATAATACGTGACACTGTAGAGAAATAAATATATAAATCTTGAGAGGAATATTTTCAATATGTTTCGCAATGCCTATCAACAGGGATTTCTAACCGTTCTATACAGTGTGGGTAGTTCCCCTTTGGAAAAGTGGTCCACCTATGTGAGTATTCCAAATTGCCATTCTACAAATCTTTAACACTTATTTTTTTGGCCAAGACTAAAAATGGTTATATCAAGCGCATTTATGATGAGGACATCAAATCTTTAGTGTTTGAAATTATGGGATCGAATGTCTCAACAACTTTTATACATTGCCCCAATGATTGTAAGGAGCAATTGGGCATTAAACTGCCATTTTTGGTATTACTCATTAAGAATATGCATAAATATTTTTGTTTTGAAGTTAAGGTGAGTCTTTAACATTGAAATTCTCATTGATGGACTAATCCTTGGGTTGTGTTTTAGATCCAGGATGATCAACGTTTTATGCGACGTTTCCGTGTATCAAATTTCCAGAGTAAAACCTCTGTGAAACCCTTCTGTACGGCCATGCCAATGGGTATGTCTCCTGGCTGGAATCAAATCCAATTCAATTTGGCAGATTTTACTCGTCGCGCCTATGGATCGAACTATTTGGAGACTGTCTCCTTGCAGCTCCATGCTAATGTGCGCATACGTCGCATTTATTTCACTGATAAATTGTATACAGAGGCTGAGTTACCAAATGACTATCGTTTGATGGGTAAACCCAAGGATTTGAAGAAACCGGAAAAGCAATTTAAGGTTCCACCAGCGGCTAGACCACCATCACCTCTTAACACGGCACGTGGGCAAAATGCTGGGGCCAAAGTGAAGGCAGCTCAATCAGAGGTGGCCCAGGATATGGACGGAGAACCTGTTGTTATAGAGATGAAGAAATCACCGCCGCAGACTCTCTCACCTGGTCTCTCGGCTACTGGGCCACCGGAGGTAGTCGCCACTATTGTGTCTCCGGCTCCGGAAGAGGCAACTGACGGCCTAACTGAGATCACTGAGGATGCTTATTATTAAGCCAAATTTTTAATATTTCGTGTTTTTAATTTATTTTGTTATTGTTAACGATTTTACTGCTACTACGTAGAGAGACGGAATAATCGAAATTTCCAGTCCATGAATTATTGATCAAAGCCGAATATATCTGCAGTGGTAATCCCGGGGATTATCACCTGTAAACGTCTAAATTAAATTGAAATTAATTTTCATTTTGCAAATTTCTTGCCATTTTTACTAATATGTCGACAATTTTTTTTTTCTCATTTTAACAAAATCTATTTTTTTGTTACATACAGTTTTTCTTTAATTAGTAATTTAGCTAAAAAGTTAACATAAAAACCAGTTCATAGTGGTTCCCCTTTTACTGACTTGAGGCAGAAGCAATGCTTAACATATCCGCGTCGATATTCTTGAGGGCACTGTGATATTCTGTGATCTCTAGAGCTTCCCATTCCGCTTTGAAAGCAGCCTTTGGATCCTGTGGCATTGTCATTGCTGCACCGGTCATGGCATCTGCTTGAGCCTGTGTCTGATCGGCATGATTATTTTCGCCCAGGACCAAAGTGTAAATGGAACGCAAACCGAAAACATTGAGGAAATACCAAGATGCGGATGAGACCCAGGCGGCATCCAAAGAGGCTAATTCAACTCCACGCTGTAACATCGGTTTGAAACGCAAAGTGAGGGGGAATGGAACTTTGGTGGTCACAAAACCAGAGAACATCCAATTGATCCAACCACCAATGATAACCATGGGCAGAACATTTATGAAATTGCCCTTTACCATGTCGGTTAACATGGCCGATGAATTCTGTGCGACTGGAGCACGTTTCTGTGTCTTAAAGTATCCCGTCTCCTCGTTATTGAAGAAATTCTTACGCATCGAAAAGGATTGGGCACTCAAGTATTTACCATTTTCTCGTAACAAGCGTGCGCGTATCATAGCTTGGCTAGAAGAGTATCAAAGTCAATAAAATTTTACATTTGCAGCCCCCTCCCCCATTTTTCCACCCGCATATTACCTGTCCTGGATCTGTGTCAATTCGGCCTTTTTCTGTGTGGATATCAGTATGGACACATAATGACGCACTATGCCCACCAGAAATGTGATCAACACAATGGGCAGGAATACCCAAACACGAATATCTGGATCAATTAATAGTTCTGTCATCTTTTTAGTTAAAAATTAATTGAATGCGAATTTCAACATAGAGCTGGTACGTCCATCGATACATCCAAACACACGTTACCCAACACTATTCGATAATTGTTATATATCGATAACTGAAAAGGACGCCACTTATTGTTATAACTATATCGATACCTGAAAGTATCCGATTCTGATACCCATCCCTTGTTATAATTGTTATATTTGTTTATATGTGAAAAATTAACTAAAATTAAGCATATAAATATAAAAGTGTTTTATTTACCGAATTGTATTTATGCCCACCCATTCCGCCGTCTAACGGGATCGGTGAACAGTCGGAAAAACAAACAAAATGTATAACTCGATTCGAATGAAAAGGCAACAAATTTACAACAATAACAACAAATGGAAATTAAATAGTTGAATTAAAACAGGAAGCAATTTTATTATTGTAGTCATAAACAAAATCCAACGCCAACACCTGAAGACAACTCAATAAACATTTATGTACTTACATATAAATAAGTATATACACATAAATACATAAGATAATAAGAGGTAAGTGAGAGTAAGAAGAATTGATTTTTACCAGATCATAATAATTTTTTTAATGACCCTTTTCAGATCTCTCTGTCTTTGTTCGTCGCTCTCAATAAAAAATGGCCGTGCAATTGAAACATAATTATCATCATTTACCTTTGACCATAACTCCGATATTCAGTGCCCAACAGCAGCAACAGCAACACCATCAGCAGCAGGTGATAGCCGCTGCTTCTCAACCAGATTTAACCTTTCATTGCACCGGCTGTTCAGAATATTTTGTTAATCCTTGGGCATTATATCAGCATATGAATAGCAAACATCCGCAGGAGGAGGAAATCAAACCGGAAACCATTAATGATGAAGATCGTCCTTTGGACGATGGTGAAGATTATAGTTGGATATTTGAACCGCTTTGTGAGCTACAAGAGAAGGAAGAGATAACCGAAACTGTCGAAAGTGCTGATTCTTCGGCAGAGGAGCAGGATTCATCAGACGACGACGATGAAGACGATGATGATGATGACGACGACGATGATGATGACGATGATGAAAGCACTAGCAGCAGTAGTAGCTCTAGCTCTTCATCAACAACAAGTTCCAGTCAGAGTTCGGCGTTAACTTTACCCACCACCACAGCCAACAATATTAATACCATTAATACGAATTCGACAAATTCCAACTCGTCGAAGACTGAGCCCTTAAGGGGTCTAATTGCCAGTTCCAAGCCCAATGAATTTCATTTACAGATCAATGATCCTCGAGAGTCTACATCGATTATATTGCTAAAACCTGAAATGAGTATTATACCTATACCGCCGGCTATGACGCCGCTTGTGAAACCGCCAACGCCTCCATCGCCCATCGCATCCATCGTGCAGAATCCCAAACGTCGTGGACGTCGCAGTGTTGTTCCGAATCCTTCCATTAATGCAACACTCCAGCCAAAGTGTTTTCAATGCTCTCATTGTGAGGCTAGTTTTCTAAATGCCGGCGACCTATCCAAACATGTTCGCTCCCATATTACCAATAAGCCCTTCCAGTGCTCCATATGCCAAAAGACTTTCACCCATATCGGAAGTCTAAATACTCATATACGCATTCACAGCGGCGAGAAGCCATATAAATGTGAATTATGTCCAAAGGCCTTCACCCAATCAAGCAGTCTGATGGTTCACATGAGATCACATGCTGTACGCAAGCCTCATCAGTGTCTACAATGCGATAAGGGTTTCATCAACTATTCCTCGTTGCTGTTACATCAAAAGACTCACTCGACACCAGAGGAATTGTTCATTTGCCCGGAATGTGAGAAGGAATTCAAAGCGGAGGCCCTGCTAGATGAACATATGCTGATGCATACCCAGGAGCTGGTCTATCAGTGTGCCATTTGTAGGCAGGCATTCCGTGCCAGTTCGGAGCTGGTGCAGCATATGAAATGTCATCTGGGCGAGAAGCCATTTACCTGTAATCTCTGCGATCGCTCGTTCACCCAATCGGGCAGTCTGAATATACATATGCGCATCCATACGGGCGAGAAACCATTTCAATGCAAACTATGCGATAAATGCTTTACTCAGGCCTCCAGTTTGAGTGTCCATATGAAAATCCATGCCGGCGAGAAGCCCTATCCGTGCCCCATTTGTGGCAAATCATATAGCCAGCAAGCTTATCTCAATAAGCACATACAGAATCATCAACAGAGTCAAGAGCTAATGCAACAAATAAAGCAAGAAGAGCCACCGAAAGAAACTCTTGTCTGTATTGCTTGTGGTTCATTGCATCCAGATGCCACATCTCTGGCCTTACATGTGACCCAACAACATGCCCAATTGTTAAATAGTGTCAAGGATATGCCTTTACCAAGTACACAACCATTCGCTCCACTTCCTAATCCTCAGCAATTGGATACGAAATGCAGTCAACAATTGACGGCACAGCGTTTGGTGCCATCTTTAATACAAATGCAACAGGATTCAGCTGGCGAAGATGAAGAGGACGATGAAGATGAATTGGCTGGCGAGGAGCCTATGGATATGTTCTATGATATGCCCGATATGGATGTGGGCTATCAGGAAGAAGTCTGCGGTGACTTTACTGAAGATGATTATGCCGCCGAGGAAGAGGTCTACACCGAGGAGGCAAATTAGTTACCTAAGATTTAGTTTATTTACTTCACCAATTGGGATTGCTCTCAAGTCAAGATTGTAAATTCATTCTTAAACAAGTTGGAACTTTTTTTTTACTAAGGACTTAAGTTCAACCCAATTGAATACTTATGTGTTTTCATAGGGCTAAAATGCAAGTTGGTTCAGTTAAGTTTAAAGTATTATGAATTTATATACATATCTAAATATTGCCCCTATAGATCATTTTTATTTATAATTGGTTGTAATATTACTTTTTAAAAAGCAAACAAAAAATTTAAGAAAATATTCTCACTCGAAGATGTTAGTTATTGTATTAATATATCTTTTCGTAATGTAAACATAGTTATTATGTCTTTAATCAGCTATTAAAATAAGTCCAGAAAAGTTTTCTACTAAGAATCTACAAATGAATTTGAAAAATTATTTTTTCGATATTGCTTTAAAAATTCTCTTAAATTATAAATCTTTTTAATGAAACAAGTATTGGACAGGCCATTTAAGCAATTTTAAAATACTCTATCGAAAATATGATAAAATATATATACTATATGTATATACAAAAGTATTCAGTATAAAATTGTTCAAAGAACTTTTTTTAGTACTCAAAAATATTGTATCTACTTTACTAAACCAACTTGCATAGGCTAAATAAAAACAATATATTTTAGATTTACATTATTTACATCATTTTAATTTATAATAAACTGGAATTTAGTTTCTGGTTGGCATCATTTGCATTTCTTTTCAATATTCTAAGCTGCCTTGTATGTGCACCCCCCATCCCCCCATACCACATCATTATTAAGCTAGTTTTAAGCTAATGATTAACCCCCTGCGCTGCTCTCTGCTCATTGCCGCCCCAAAAGCTGCACTCCCTGAAGAGATTACACTAAACGTTACCTTACCACAAAACAAGTGTCTTTCATTTATTTATATTCTCATGAAATTTGCAGTCGCTGGCGTATCCAAAGTAGGAGCAGATGAGGTATTCGCCTCCGTTTCAGCCACACCAAACATGCCAGCCAATAAATAGCCACCCGACATGGTATCATCAGCTTCCAATTTTTGTGGCGGCGGCAACAAATGATCATCACCCTGATAGACATAGGGCAAACGAAGCATCCAATATGCACTCTGTGATAGACGCGGTGGGGCAATGGTGCCCAGAGTGAAGGTATATTGGCCCACACACACGCGCGGATCGAGTATAATATTAACCGGAGCCTTGGGCGTGACCACATGAATGCGCATCAATTGGGCCAAATAATTGGATTGACTGCGACACGGGCAGGGATAATAGAGTGGCATATTCTGATGGACCACCTTGTGGGATGTTTCCTTTTCGATATCGGCACCGCCGCGCAGCACCCGCTCCGGACTGCACATCATGAAGCGATGGCCTCGCGAACATTCATATTCAAAGCCTACGAAGATTTTCAGCGTCAAACGATCGCCACCCGATAGATGAGATTTGCGATAGCGCTGCAAATGTTTTTTACCCATTTGTTGTAGATGATGTTGATTCTTTTGCGCCTGCACCAATCGTACATGAACATCCCAGGGTAATAGGAAATTGGCTCCTGAAAGAAAACCACTTTGGAAATGCTCTTGCAGTCCCGTATTGTGACTGTAAATGGAACTGGGACCCACACAGGCCAATGACCAGCTGGGAAATAAAGGCAACAGGCTGGGATTACTGAAGGTGTGCACCAAACCGGGTAGATATTCGGTTGTGGAATTGGAATAGCCTCCCGAATTTTGGACTATGGTTTCTGATTCATCCAGTTCCTCATCATTGGCTGTCTCCTTTTGGGGACCCTTAAATTGTAATATCAGCTCGTTTTCTGTATTTTCACTTAAAGATTCGTTGGTGTTCGACAAGGATTCCTCATCGTCCTCATCCGCCGAACCGTAGGAAATCTCTGGCTCCTCTACTTGGGAACCCTCGAGTAGGGCATCAAAATCACCAATAGACATATTTAAATCTGAACCAAATGTTGCCGACAATGGCTGAGAACAGCCATTTGTCAGTTGTTCATCCTCTTCACAGGCTCCAGCAGCTGGCTCACCCTCCTCGGCGTTGGGTTTGCCGCCTTGTAGCAATGGAAATGCTGCCTCAAATGCTGCCGCTCTATAATCACTGACCGATGGCTCAAATATAGGAAATTGATATTGTTTAACCTTGACACAAAGATTGCATATTTGAGCCATATACTCGTAGAATTCATAATTCGCCTGTCTCAAGGTAAATGGATCCTCACGTCTACCCTGAGTACGACCGCAATTGCAGCTAGACACATGAATTATTCCACTAGAGTGCTTCTCATGTGGCGCATCCTTTGCCTGGCTGCATGGATGACGACGAAGACTCAATTGTTCGCATTGCTGTCGTCCGTCTTGCCAATATTTTAAACAAATTTCTGAGAGTTTGGCACGCGCAGCTTCTGATGGTGGACCACGGCCATCCTCTTCGAAGGCTAAGATTGCTTCAGCCAGCAATTTGTCATGCGTTTCCTGGCCATAGAAGGCTGGAACAGAATGCTTATAGCATGATATTCCCTTTTTCAAACCCAATTCACACAAATGTAGCCAAAATCTGAAGAAAAATACAAGAGCGTGAATACAAATGATAACTATTAAGATTTATAACTTACTTTTTCTCATAGTTTAAACTCTGATCAAAGTTGCGAAGATATACACGCTGTAAAGAGGAATCAGAGAGTATCATCCTTGCTCAAGGCTTAGAAATCGTTTACTTACATAATCCTCATTATTGGTCTCGTAGTTGGGGTTTGTCACATTTGTTATAAGTATTTTATATAGATTATCCATCCATTTGTGCCAATCATTGATATTTAACTTTTGGAATTGTTGTGCTTGCGGCGAACCCTGTTTGAAGGAGCCCTCATCGAAGCAATTTTGCATTGCATCCTGGACATGTCGTTGCAAAAAATGCCAAGCTGTATGATCCTTTTTATATTGCTCTTCTTCGTCTTTCGGATTTATTGTGATGGCACGACTTATTGGGAATTCTCCAAAGGGCTTCACAAAGCCCTCAAAGGGTGACAATTCTAAAATTTCCATATCTTCCTCATCTTCTTTGAGATCCGTCTTCTGTATGGCTCGATTTAGGGAATCAATGGCCTGCAGCAAACGATCTGGATGCAAATTCTCATAGGCATTATAGAAAACAAATTGCTTATTATTGGGCAATGCCAATAATGAGGATGCGGAACTGTTTGTCACTATATTATGATGACGGAGCAGCTGATAGATGGAATCTTCTGTTTGAAATTCATATGAGGATATAGTTTCCTTTGTTTTCTCCTCATCGTGAGGATAATTTTCAAAGAGGAAAAGAATTCTTGGTGTGCATAGGCGGCATTTTCCTCCTCGACCTACGAATGGAAGCTCCGCTAAGAGTTGTGGAGCAAATTGCACGACTTGCTGTTCTCTCACTTGCTTTAGCAGCTGAAAAATTGTCACCAATTTCATGTCGAATGTTTGAGCCGTCTCCACATAGACGAGTATATGGCAAACGTGGAGCGCCAGGGTCATTTGACGTATGAAACGATTTCGTGTCGTTTCATAAAACTGATCAAAATCAAATTTCTCTGGTTCCTTCTCATCCAGCAATAGTTTACTAAGGATTACCTCATCCCATGGTGTTTCGAAATGCAGAAATAAAGTCGAAGTTCCTGGCTTAAAATAGCACAACATTTGCCCTTCACTTGGCTGATATTTCGAACTGCTTGGTTTCATGCCAAAAGCTTGCATTTTATTGGCCTGTCTATTGCGGGAGCGTCCTAGGACACCAACCACAACCAAAGAATCACCAAGCTTCAACAGTTGACGTCTAAAATAGGAATCATTAAACAATTTAAGAAGTTTAATATCAATAACCAATTTACTTAGCATCCTCGGGAATATTGGGATAGACCCAACTAGAATAATCCATTAACATCATTGGGATACAACAATTTTTGTAAAGAAATTTAAAAACAACAAACAACAGCTGTTAGTGTGACCGAATCACTTAAAGTTCGTCTATCGATACATAAATGTTTACTTATCGATCGATGGATATAAGATTTTTCCATCACTAGCGTCACTTTCCCACTTCATTTGAAAAAATAATTTTTTTGTGTTTTTATTTTGTGCAATTGTAATTAATAATGTCCAGCAATTTGGATTTAAGTTCTTTAACAACCGATGACATTGTGTACGAGTATAAAATTTTGCACACACGGCATCAACAGCTTAAAGAACAGAGCGAGGAAGATGCCCAACGTATTCACGAATTAAAAAGAAATTTGGATACGGCCTTGGCTGCCGAGGCGTATCTTACCCAAGAACTTGAACAGCTCCATGCTTGTGCAGGCGGCGGCACTGCCCAAACTAGCCAAAGTGGCATAGAGCAAGAACTGGAGGAGTTGAGGAAAAGATATAAAACTCTTCTTGAAGAACATGAAAATCTGCAACAGGAGTATGATAACCAAGGGCAGGAGGTGCATAATTTGAGAAGCAAGTTGAAACAATCGGAAAAGGATCTTGAGGGTAGAGTGGCTCAACAACTAGCTCATGTCCATGATGAATGTCAGGAACGTTTTAGCGTCTTGGAGACAGAGAATTCCGAACTAATGCAAAAACTATTTGAGTATGAGCAGGCCAAGGTGAAACAGACCATTGAAGTTGCAAATAAGGAGGTGAGTAGCAATTAAAGAAAATCTTTAAGTCCAATAAAATTACCTCTTCTAATGTAGAGAACTGTGGCCATCCTAGAGGATCAGGTCAGTTGTTTGGAACAGAATCTAAAATGCAAACGAGATGAATTGGAGGAGAAAATTCAACTACTGGAAAGCTGCCAGGAACAATTGGTCGAAGCAAATTCCAAAATTGCTGTGCTTTCGAGTTCTCCCAATGAGAATGGTAGATTAAATAAGATAATGCTTGTTATCAAATTAATTTTCGACTTTTATTACAGATCGAAAGGGCAATTCATTGTTCGCCGAGGTCGATGATCAACGTCAGGCCATGAGACAATTGCTGGCAGCTCAAAAGAAAAGCTATTTGGATATGAAGAAAGTCTTTTCCGACAGCAAATTTGAAATTCATCGCCTCAAGAGAGAGAATAGTGCCATGCATAAAGAGCTGGAGACATGTAGCAACATTTTCTGCAGTGCAGATCGTACCTATCAAAGTAAATATAATCTTGATCCTTGGAAATAATATAAGCAATTGAATTTGTTGTTATCCATTTTCAAGATAAACTAAATGAACGCATTCGACAGTTGATGAAGCAAAATGATAGTCTGGAGAAACAGTTAAATGTGTCACAAAAGCGTCTACGAGAATTGGCTAACGAGAAATCGGTGACTTGGCTTGATTCCATGATGGACTTTTGCAAGTATGAAGTACCCAAATGTCTGAGCAATTTGTTTGCAATGGTTAGCCGTCAATTGTTAAGCCTTACCAGCTACAAATTGTTCCTTCTGTGACTATTTATCCACTGTATATACACATATCGTTATAAGCTTAGACTAAGTTAATCCCACCTTCAAATAATTTAGACGCGAAACGGGTGACTTGAAGTCCCAGTTGCATGCCCTTCGTATACAAAAGGCCGCTGAAGAGGAACAGATGCGAAATGTTCAACAGCAAATGGCAAGGTAAGTGGCAGAGAAAAAACTTCATCCGATTCTTTACCGACTACTCCATTTCATAGATGGCGATTCGAGTGTCTGAAAAGCCGTTGCGTTGTTATTGATCGGGAGAATTTGCTTACAGAGCATAAAATTTCATTTAAATCCATGCAGGCCATGGAGTTTAATATCAAAGAAGAGGAACTGAAGGTTGCCCAACCACGTATTATTCCAAAAAGAGATAATCCAGCTGAGACAACTGAAATAATTGTATTGGATACGCCCATTAAAGCAAAAATTGAGGCGATAAATGAACTTCCAATTCATGAGGTTCAACTGAAAGTGGAGGAAACATTGAAGCAATCAATAAATGAAGATATCAAATCGGAATGCATTGCCAAACCACTTAAAAAAGGCACACCCGTAAAATCACGATTAGGCTTGATGAAAATCAAGCGGGAACAACAAGTAACACAAGATGTTAACGATTCCAAAGAACTCTACGAGGATAAAGATACATCAAAGGAATCATTTCAATCTTCAAGTCCTGACAAATGCGCTGAAATTAAAAGTGAGGATTTGGCAATCGCCTTAGAAGATGACGAAGACTCTGTGGAGTTTCTAGCATCGCCATCTAAGCCACAACAAAAGGGCACACCCATTAAGCTACGGCCGGGTCATAAAATCAAAGTTAGGCCCAATGAAGAGCTATTTCCAGAGGCAAAACCCAATGCCAAGGGGACTCCTATAAAACGACATGAATTGCAGCTAAGTGACAGCGAGGAAAACCATCAAATTTCACCTGCCAAAACTTTGCCTAAAGGTACACCCATAAAGGCCTTATTCTCCACCGAGTCAGCTTGCAATCAGGACATACGTTCCATTTTAAATAAAAAACGCAACATCTTTGGCGATGATACCAATAAGGCGGTTCACTTTAGCTCCTCTCAGCCCATTGTGCACAATCTAAGTCCTTGTGATTCTGAAGCTAAGGAAAATGAAACGCCAATGATGATTACAACAAACAATGAAGACAATAAGGACATTAAACCATTCAACAAAGTAAAGCCAAATATCATCAGGCGCATTGTGGTGAGTTCTAAGAAGGCAACCAAATGACCAATTGAAATTAAATTAAAACATTATAAAACTCTCTTTAATTAAACTTAAATAAAAACGAAACAAAGAACAATTAAATAGTAAACAAACGAAAATTAAATATATTGCGAATATGTAACAACAACCAAAAGTAATCAATTTTTCCTATTTTAAAACATTTTTAGTGCTTTTTAGACCTTGCATTACATACTTAAAGTAATTGATGTTTAGGGATGTGTAAAATTAGTAATTATTGTTACAGATTTCTGAATTCATTAAGTAAATTTTGGATTCATCTTTTAATGGCAATACAAAATAATATAAATTAGTCTATGCTTAATAAATGTGTAAGTTTAAGTATTAAAGTTAAAAACTAAGGGACCCTTCATTAATCAAGTGATGCACCAAGGCGTGCAAGGGGGTTGGCAAACTGTCTCAAGAGGAGAGAGAGGGTCAAATGGGTACATGATTAATGGACAGCCCCTTAATAAACTAATGGTAATTAAAAACTATCGCCTTATTAAACAGTTTAGCTTAAGCAATCTCCTCCAGCTTTTTCTTTGTGGAAGTTGTCAACTCATCCCGCTCAACAAACGACAAGTGATCATAAATGGGAGCCGTAGAGCTTGGTGTGTTGTTTTTGTCTCTGCCCTCGCATTTATCATCATTTTCCTCTTCTGGTTCTTTAATTTCAGCATAGAGCTGATAGGGTAAAGTTTCATAGGTGACATGATGGATTCTCGAGCAATTCGATTGCCTCTGGCCGGAGCAATTGCATATAGAAGCGGCACCACTCACAGGCGTTTCATAGCCATCGGGCACTAATTCGGATTCACAATTTCCATTCCCATTACCATTGGCCAGGGGATAACGTACAATATCAACTTGATCGATGAAACGCGGTCGATTCGCGGATTTGTCCGTGCCGAAACAGGGAAAACTCGATAGATAATATGACAAATGAAAGAGACGTTCGCAATGAAGATAAAGATAGAGTAATAAGAAGAGTAAAGCAATGCCCAGAGGCAGCATAAAGACTATAATTAAAGCACCAGAACGTTGACTGCGATGATAATCCATGGGATTGCCATAGATTACGGTGAAAGTGGACACATTCGAATGGGGATGGGCATGAGGCTGTACATAAACTGCTGAAGAATTCAGATTTCCCACAACTGCCAATTCCTTTGGTTTCGGCTCCTCGGGCCTACAACTCAGACCATTGACATTGATTTGTGATATGAATTTGGCGTATTGAAAGAGACGAAACAATTGCGGTTGGGTATGACTGAAATTGAGCAACCATTGACAGCTCCATGGATTGTTATCGATCAGTATTTGCAGTTGTCTGCTCGGTTGTAGATTTACCTTATCTACCTCTTTCAGATCCATCAAATTGTTCCAACTTAAATCAATATGTATGAGGGATAAGGGGAAAGATTTCATTATATCTCGCAGAGAAAGTTGATGCAAATGATTTCGTGTTAAAAACAAATATTGTAGATGATTCATATCTGAGAACCAATTCTTGTTGAAATTGCTCAAATTATTACGACTCAAATCCAAAGAGATAAGCGCAGAACCTCCCTCTTTGTGAGTTAAACTAAAGTCTTTTAAATAATTTCCACTTAGATTCACATGAGTTAAATGGCTTGTTTCCCATTGTTCTAGTCCAAAACTGGTCAGATTACAATTGATTAGATTTAAATTAATCAATTCTGTTGAGTTGGTTTGCAGGAATAGATGAGATGGCTCTATAATGAGGTCTTCTAGAGAAACTTCTCTAAGTTGGTTGGATTGACTGAAGTCCGAGAAGAATTGACTTTCCACTTTGCTTAAACGTTTTATGTTTAATTTTCTTAAATTTGGTAGATTCTCCAAGATTTCTGCATCTCTTAAAATCAATTCAGTTTCATCTAGTATACTTAATTCCTCCAAATTGTCGCAATTTTCCATTGGTTCTATATATTTTAGAGAGTTCTTTACAAGTTGAAGTCTTCTTAGGTTATCAACCTTTTCAAAACTCTGACCATTAAATGTAGCAAATTCATTATATCGCAGGGTAATATCTTCCAGTTCATCCAAGGAAGCAGCTCCAATGCATTCTAATCTTAGTGTTGCATCACCTTTGAATCCTTCAATAACAAGACTTTCCATTTCCAGACAATTATCCAGATATTCCAGACCATAACTAGTCGAACCCAAAGTTGGAGTCTGACGACCATCCAAGTTTACATGATTCTTGCCAGACACCCGCTGCGCGGATTGATCGAAAAATTGCTCATTTCTAGTATTATTATTATGATTTCCTGTACAATCGATGTCCATGGGTAAACCAAAATCTTGTGGATTTCGATCTATGGCCGGCGTTTTATATAGAGTGGCATGTATGACGCAAGATGGTGGTGACATATCCGAGACGGCATCGTCATAGTTAACAGCTGTTCCTCCCTCCACGTGCCCATAAGAGACAAGGAACATATAGATAATGACGCACTTTGTCGTCGTCATCATCATCTTTTCGAAGGCATGCAAATCTTTTGCCATCCGTTCGCGTCGCGTGCCAAAATTAAACTGAGAACCCTACAGCGACCCTCACATTGGACGACGACGACTACGTCGAAGAAGAGGCTGGCACTGCCCACTCATTGGCACCTTTGGCTTCCCGTAGCTTTTTAATTTTGAATTTTTGTTTGAAAAATTAATTCTCCGAGATTTTGTGTTATATATTTTTAGCCTGTTCTCTCTATACTTTGCTTCCTATATCTCTAGATACACTTGTGCTCATCTGATTATGTCATATATAAATTTAATTAAATATTTTTGAAAATATTGAAAACAGCTTTTATTAGTATTGCCCCATATTAAGTGTCTAGATTTATAAAAATAAGCTAAGCCATCAATTAGCTATTTAATAGTCCAACAATTAACAACTTTTATAGGTTTTCAAATATAAAATTATTTTAAAATATTTTTATTTAATAAGTAAAACTAAGTCTTGACAACACAGTGTCCAAAAATTTAATACTTTTAATAATTTCCAATATAAAAATAATCAAATTCAATTTATTGCATCTGTTTGTTAAATACAATTTCATTAGAGTAGATCTAGAGATCTGGTTATATTATTATCAGATTTTAATATTGTTACTTCAAATTAGGAGAAAACTTATTGGAAAACAATTAGTTTATCAATATTTTTGAATCGGCACATTGCCGAGGTTTGACTATTTGTAAATAAACAAATTATGGAGAATCAATTTTTTTTTAGGAGGGAAGCTACAAAATAAAAAGAGTTTACTTAAAAAGCTAATACAAATTTTGTTCATCTAAAAGAAATTTTTTTACCATTGATTACACTCAATCGATTCAATATACTACGAATATTTAATGTTTGAGCTCATATAATTTAGATACTTATAAATAGCACTACACTAGTTATTGCTCTAAAGTTTAGCACTGAAAAAAAAACTTAAAAACATTTTGTTTAACCGATTTTTATATGGTTCAGTTGACGGATTGAAGCGATTTTTAAATATGCTACCTACATCAAAAAGAAGCCATATGGGTAAGTAACATATTGCTCATAAGAGACAATTTGGTAAATGTAAATACAGGCACACAAATAGACGAACAGTGAACAAGTTTATAATGCTAATACTTAAAAATAATAAAAAAAAAAAAAAAAATGGTAGTTTAAATTACATACTTTTATTCTGGTAAGCTAATAATGTGAAATTTTGTTAAATTAATTTTTTTTTTTTTAGCAAACTAAGGCCATTTAATAATGCTTTTCAATAATGGTAACAAGATACTTAAATATTAAACCTATAAAAAAATATAAACGGAACTTCTGAAACAAAAACTGTTCCTTATTATTTCAAATACAAAATACTTTATTTGATATAGCTGACTTAATTATATGAACATGGGTGTAAGCATATATATTTATGTACAAAGTAGCTCTGTCGCTGTCATCGACATCGTTGCTCCTCATCCTCGTTCTATGTTTTCATCGGCGAAGCTCTTTTGTATTTTTGCACAGATAAAAATCCAAAAGTGGCTGTGGAAAATTTGTTTATACTTATAGCACGCAATTGGTGCGATTTTCATTGTGTTGTTGCTATTGCTGTTGTTCTTCTTCTTCTTTTTGAGGTGTGTTTTTATTTCAAATTGTTTACATATGAATGATTTTTTGATTACTAATAATATCGGGCGAGAGTACAAGTATGCACTTACTTGGAATTGAGTGAGATCAGCAAAAGCAACAAAGAAAAGGAACTAAAGAGAGCAAAGAGAGCGACACATGTTTAGAACAGGGATCTTAATCATTATAAGTTATAAGTATTACATTTTATTATATGCTACAATGTAATCGCATTGAATTTTGTTTAAAAACTCCTGTGAAATTTTAATAAACTTTATACAAAAATATAATGAGGCGTGATCCATCAATACTGATAATATTCAATTAAAAAACAAAAAATCATTCTTTCTAAAAAAGATATTTTAAGTATTATCAAACGTATGCAATGCTTTAAAGATAGCAACTCCGAACATTAAAAGCCAAGCCAAAGGTTCATATAGCCAAGTTCAACTGTCTTCTATAACTTTTTAAAAAACCAAAAGTTAGATTTTCTTACTCCACGTATTGTTTTTCTCGACATTAGCTGAATCGAATCTCTTTATCGTATGCCATATATCCCTTTTTAACACCATCTGAGAGGTATCATTACACTTTTAACTTATTTTTGACTTTGTTGAACATCCAAAAGACTATGGATCCCAATCAAAAAATGTAGTTGGCTGTAAAAATGTTAGTTTTGAAGGGTGTATTCTAATATGTATATTAATTGTTAGAGTCCTATTATTAACGAACTTTTGAATGGAATGGCGAGAATTTGGATGTAAAAACTTTTGTTTTAATCTATTCTACCTATGAGTTCCATTTCTAAGGAATTTGTTAATAACATAACAATTTAGTTGTAAGTCCTTTAGTTCCAAGGGATTTAATTTAATAATTTTATTGAATAATTTTTTATTGAAGTTCTAGTTCTACTAAATTTTTCATTATGTCTAATTTGTTAGCGCCAACGCTTCTTTTAGTTATAATTCTCAACTAGTTCTAGCGCATATAGTGTTGAAATTCTAGATTCTAGAACAATAGACAAAGCCTTTTTGTAATTGTTTGTAGGATTGACATCGAAATGTGTATTATCCATCAAATCCTATCAAAACATGATAGGATATTTTGTTGCTAATTTAAATCCAAGTTTTATCTCGTGGTAGAACTTATATCTCTCTATAGAGATATCCATCATTTCGTACCTCTAAACAAAACATATGAATACTTAAAATTGAAAAACTTTCTCATTATTATTTATATAAAAAAAAAAAAACTTTGAAACAATAAATTTGTATATTAACATCATCAGAGTTAGGAGTAGTAAAGGAATAGAACATATTTAGTGCCCAAAACATCCATGCAACTTGGTGATATGTAACTGCACTGCATTCAAGAGTCTAGATACATATGATCAAGTTATCTGGACGATATGGATATTATGAAAATTGGCCACTAGGATTTGTTCTTGGTCAGAGTGCGAGGATTGCTAAGACGTGGCACATTGCCAACATTGTTAATCAATGGAGTGAGGCGAATAATGCCAGCCTCATTAGTACGTCGAGGGGCGGTTGAAGCGACCACCCCAGCACCCCCACCACCACCACCTGCTACGGCGCCACTATTTGCCCCACCACCACCCGATGAGTTTGTCATGGAATAGATATGACGCCGCAGGACACGTATATGCTTCTGAGACACCTCGAAATTGTGCACTAATGTATGCAATTGGGTTTGCAGCTCTGCAATGAGGCTATCCCTCTCCTGAATCAGACTTGAGGTGGAATTCTGACTGCGACTCAATTTCAATTCAAGATCGAAAATACGTTTCTGAAGATCACGACGTTGTTTCTCACTCTGATCACGATAGCGACTCAATTGCCTCTTACTAGCCGCCTGCAATTGTTCCAATTGCTCCTTGACCGCTGATAATTCATCGGATAGACGACGCTTCTCTGACTTAAGGGCTGTGTTGTAATTTTTAAAGATTTTCAAATCTCTTTCGGCCGCCTTCAAGCGATTGATTGTGACCATTTTGCGACGACCCAATTCATCGAATTTCAACTTCAATTGATTTGCCTCCTGTTGCAGGACATGCAATTTATCAGTTAATAAACAATTCTCTCGCATTACCTTCTCATACTTGGAATGCTCATCCCGCATCATTTGTGGCAAATGGGAGACATTTTTCAACTTCGTATCGATCTTGGAACGCAGAGTATCAATATCATTATAGATACTTGATTCCAAGTGTTTATTATTTATATGCAATTTATCGATCTCATGCTTTTGCGTCTTCATTATCTCCTGAGCCTTGACACAACGCGAATGATAGTCACTTATGCGATCCTGTTGCTGACGTATAACCTGCTGGAATTCCAATTGTTCGCTCTTCAGGCTTTTTATGGTGGAATAGAGTTGAGTTATTTCACCGGTTTCACGATCTGTTTTATATTTATTTTCCTTTGATGTATTTATCACATCTTTCAATACATTATACACATCCTTGATGGAGTTATTCATCTGTTCGTCTTCTATGGAATTACGTTTTTTACGTTTCGCCTGTCTTTGTACTAAGGTTTCAACTAGCTGCTGATTCATCACCTGAGCCGAGAGATTTGATTTAATTTTTCTGTGATGCTTGATTTTATTATTATCACCAGATAAGACGGTCACAAAGCTGGTATTACTACGAAAGATCTTGTTATTCTTACACTTCTGGGAACCACCGCCATCATCATCATCATCATCATCCTCATCCTCAGAGTTGACACTACTGGAGGAGCCATAGTATCGGGATGACAAACCATTTAGATCAGCATCACTATCTTCATTCTCATCGCCATCCTCGGCTGAGCTGTGCACACGTTTGGCCACAAAATGATCATGCTTCTGTTGCATCTCATTTAATTCATAATTGATTTTCATATATTTCTCTTCCAGATCCTTGGTGGTCTCATTATATTCCTTTAGCTCTTGCTTATACTTGCACAATTCCTCTTTCAGTTTTTGGCCAATTTCATCGGATTTAACGCCACCAGTTTTGCGTCTTCTTTTCTCATCACCTTCCCTAACTTGCCTTACACTCAGGACTTCCTCATTATCCCCATCTTGGCGATGTTCACGTTGGGCCATTAGGGTTAAACTGGAAGCATTGCTAGCTCCTTTGGGACCACCCATTATAGCCGATGACGTTTTTCTCGATAGGCTGCCGTAGCTTTTTCTCTCTCCAGGCTGTTCTCCACCTTTTAAATTCTCGAAATTTTGTCCCATCTGTTCCATATATAGATCACCTAATGGTTACAAAAATTTTGTCTTGCGGTTTTTTCGTTTTTTTTGGTTTTTATAGGTTTATGCACTTGAAACAGAAAATTTTTATATAAAACTATGTTCCACATTCATTAACCGAAAAGAAATTGGAAATAAGAAAACTGAGATTTACTTGAGCTCTACGTTTAATTTAATATAGATAATTTTTTGTTTTTTTTTATTTTAAATTGGAATTATTGGAGTAGGCCTACTCCAAAGTTCTGACATTGTCGAAATTTGAAATCGAAATCGTTTAACAGTTGCAATTGCATCAAGTTAATTTGCATTATTAATTCTGACTTTAGAATGTAAAATTATTGGAGAGGAATAATAGTAGGTATTATCGTTCCAATGTCCATATAGCCTAATCAGGTCTTGATATATTTATTTGGTTGCTTTTATTTCTTAATTAAGATCACATTTGTTTTAAAGTTTAAACGATATCATTTTTACATTTTCACATATTTTGGTTTTGAAAACTATTATTATATTAGGTATACATAGATAGAATTTATTATTATTATATTACAATCAACATTCTACAATGAACAGAGTTTCCTACTATTTAACCTTTCCTCTAAAGTGTTAGTACTTGTATTTAATAAGTGCTTAAACATAAATTTAGTTGATTTAGCGTGTGATTTGAGATTTGTATGTCTAAAAATCGTTTAATTCGAAAATAATAGTAATATTTGACCTTTCGGCAGAAATTGTCACATTTATTTTCTTTTTTATTTACATAGCTGGAAACTAATTTATTAATTTAATTTCTTTATATTTTTTCATACTTCTAAAGGTTTGGGCTTTTGAAAATTTCTTCTTTTCTTTTTTTATGTTCGCCAGTCCATCCGTTTTTATTATTAGTTATTAGTTTACCTGGATTTATTCTAAAATTTTTATTTTACAGACTCCCAATAATTCTCATTAATGAAAAATATTTTTGGCTGCTAAACTATAATATAACTTCAACATAATCTTATTGTTAGACAATTTTAAAAATCATATAGAAATTATTTATTAAGGATACAAACTTTTATTTTAGAATAAAGGAGTAAGTTAAATTTCCTATAATGCTAAATGCTAATAGTCTACCTACAAAATTTAAAATAGTTTAATAAATAGTCCTGTATATGCATGTATTTTAACTTATTTCACCTTTATTACGAATATAAAAAATGTGACGTGCTTAGGAACTGAGTGAAAACTTTTCAGGACTTGTTTTTTATTATTTAAAGTTTTATAGAATTAAAAAAAAGGAACTAATGCCCACCCTTGATTACTAAAAAATTAAATTTTTTTTCATCCAAGTAGGCCTTGCTCCAAATGTAACTCAACTATCAAGTACAATGTCAAGTTTTTTCAGATAATTCCTCAGTTTTATTTACTCTCTTATGTACTGAACAACAGCTTTAGTCTCCAAAAATAAAAAAAAAAAATAAAAAATAACTTTTCGTTACCCTCCGAAGTAAAACAAAATTTGATAGATTATGTGCCACGCTAAATTCGCAGTTCAACATTGAAAATTGAGAAAAATTTCCGAAAAATTAACTAAAATTTAGAAATAAGTCGAAAAGGAAAATAACCAAACAAAATTAAAGCTATACATTTAACAGAATCTTCTGAAAAAAGAAAAACTAAATAGAAAAGAGAAAAAGCAGTGAAAAATGGCCGATACGGAATATAATGAAGAAGAGAATGATTATATCTACGAGGATGAGGCCAATGCATTGGAAGAGCATGAGGCAGGGGGCGGCATGGAAGAGGGCCAGGAGGATGACCTGTTCTCGCGTCTCGGCGAATCCTCTGATGATCCGGAACACAAACGCATGTATATGGAGTATTTGGCCCTAATCAAGGAGATCGATTGTCAGAACAAGCTCATCCAGGACATCAAGACCCAGGTGATGGAGATGTGCGGCAAGCCATGCAAGACCAGAAACGAGTTGCGCGATATTAAAAGGCTGAGAATCTGCATGGAGCAGGAGAATATTAAATTGCGGGTAATGCTTAACCGGGCAATGCAATTACAAAATTTCGGTTCCCCTCGGCATTATCGGGAACTGACCATGGTGACGACTGTCGATGAGGATAATCTGTCGCCGTATATGTGTACGTTTGGCCCATGTAGTCCGGGTGGACACGGTGCTTCCGGGGCAACGGAATGCAGCGAGGAGCAGGGTTCAAGTAATGAAGCTGGCGGTGGCCCCTGTGGTCAAGAGGATCGCCTAATGATGGCCTTGCAGAAGGCCATGCAGAAAATGAAGAATGCCTGTCCGGAGGATAAAAAGGCTATGGAGGAAATCGCTTGTGCCATTATGAATTCGAAGGGATCCCAAAAATCTCAGCCAGTCTGCAGTCCGGGTCCATGTGGTGCTCGTCAATCGCAAGAGACCAGTAGCAGCTGTATGGGGCCTTCTGTCCAACCGCAATCTAAGTCGAAAAGTCGGTCACGTCCATGTGCTCCGTGTGCTGGAGCGGGGACTGGTGCGGGAACAGATGCTTCATCTCCGTGCACCAAAACCGATTCCTTGGATAAGCTAAAGCGACGCATTGTCTCTATGCAGTGCTCCGTTAAAAAACTACTCCAAGAGGTTAGCCGACGTGAAGTACCAGAGGCCGATGATGCCAGCGAAGAGGATGATTCCTGTCCACAACAACCCTGTCCTTGCCCCGAGGATCCAGATCCATTGGTCATTTGCGGCGGCAAGCGTAATACCAAAGCCGATAAATATGAGAAAATGAAGGAGAACTATACACGTTTGCTGACCGAATTTCAGCGTAAGGATTGCCAAATGAAAGAACTACAGGCCCGGTAAGTACATCCTAGAGAATCGATTAATTCAGTTTCTTGTATCCTAATTCCTACTCTTCATAGGATGAAGGGCATAAATGGTTGTAATGGCCAACTGAAAGGCGGCGATGGTGATGCCAATGCTGCTGAATTGAATCTTTTGCGTGCTCGGGTCAATGAGCTCAAGGAGGAGCAAGTGGAATTCAAATGCATAATGAAGGAGCAATCCCAACAGTTGGAGGATTATCGTAATAAATATCTATTGGCCCAGCAAAAGGTCGAAGAGCAATGCGTCAGCCTTGAGAAGCTGAATATGAATAATAAACGCATCGAACAGCAGATCAATACCGAGGTCAAGGAGATCCGTGCCAAGTTTCAAGAGAAACTCAATGAACTACTTCATTTTCCCAAATTGCTGGAGAACGAACAACTGAAGCTGGCCCAAGTGTGCAAGGAGAAGGATGAGATGCAGAGCAAATTGGTGGTCGTTTGCAAGGAGCTCAAATCATGTAAATCCCAAATTGAGAGTCCTCCATCAGTGGATCTGCGTCCCCAGTTGACCCAATGCCAAATGGAATTATCGCAGGCTCGCAATGAGCTGGAAGAATTACTCCGCCAGCGTGATCTCTTCTGTGAGCAATTGAAATCCACTCAAGATGATTTGGATACTCTACGCACCGAATCAGCCAAGATTATTGCCGGCACCAAGGAGCGAGCCGAAATGATCAAGGGCCAACAGCAGGAGCATATCAATCGTCTTGAAAAGGAATTGGCTCAATGTCGCGCCACAGCCTCCCTATCGGTCAATGATCGTGAGGCTGTGATCCGTGAAATGCAGGGACAATTGAATACCCTCTCCTATAGCTTCGATGCCGCCCAGAAGCAAATCAAGACACTTCGCAATCATATTGCCTATGTGTCCAATGAGAATTGCTTTCCAGTCAAATGCTAAACAACAGAATTAACTAACTAAAACACATTTCCCACAACCGTGTCGAAAATTTGTCATTGATGTATCGAAAATCTATAGAAACTGTCAACTCTGTTAACCTATAGCCCTTGTACCCTTATTACATATATATATACATAAAATGTTAATATATACATAATATTTTCTGAACATTTAATATATATTATATGGTATAAGGGAAAAATGCTAAAACTATTCATAGCAACATTATATCCTCAAAATTTAAAGAACTTTCTTTTAAAGAAATGTTCCTAAGTAACAAAAATAAACACAATGACCTAAAATATTTGTTTCAGTTCCCTTTTTAAAGGTATTTTTAAGTATTTAATGATTTTATGATGCCCATTTATCATTAAGCACAAATTCATAGGAAATTTGATTACTTTTTTTGTTTCTATCCTTTTTTGTGTGCTTTATCGGATATACATAAGATTAGATTGTCTATTAAATTATATTAAAAGAGGAAGGGAAAAAAAGAGTACCCCCAGTATGTCCTAGGATTTGTTTCGTACTCCAAATTATAAATTATTGAGTCAAATGTGGTATGAATATATGTTATTGGAAAGCTAGATTCATTACACGACTTTTTTGTAAAGAATTTCTAACGCATTTATATAATTTATATAATAATCCGCCTTGAAAGTTATTGAAAACGAAGCACAAAATATTCAGGACCGAAAATGAAACTGTAGATTATAATAAAAGTCAGATGGAATTGAATTGACTAAATGACAAAAAACAAATCTAGTTTTCCATTTTTCAAGAATTCCCTTGATTAGGGTAAGAAAATCTATCTTCAGTTGGACTTTGATCATCCAATCACATTGTCGCTATCTAAATAAACCATTCATATAATCTTATCTCAACTAGATTAAATATATTCAGTTACATTCATTTCTCTACTGAAAGGTAATTCAATGGTTTGTGGTTTTTTTTTTGCGCTCCATAGGAAGCAAATATATATAAATATTGCTTTTATTTCTTTGATGTGGCATTTGAGGAACAACTACAAATGGCATTGGTTTAGGGAGAAAAAAATATTAGGAGGAGCAGCAGAGTAGTTCTACTTCCGAGATCGGAAATGTCTACAATGATTTAACAGCCAAACGCTTCATTTTTGGGGCATTCTTTTTGGCCTGACGTTTTTGTTCTTTTAGCTCCCAACGTCTCTGCTTTTCGGGATCTTCGTCGGCCAGGACGCGCTCCTTTTCCTGTTTACGCTTATCCTCACGACGCTGAGCTGCGGCTTCAGCACGAGCAGCATGAGTGCTCTTCAGGAATTCTTCCTCAACACGAAGACGATTCTTATCCGATTTGGATTTGCCCTTAAAAAGATTGACAATGAGTTGACTGAATGATGCAAAAATTATGTTTAATTACCTCCTTGGACATGCGATAAGTCTTCAAACGTTCCATTAGATAAAATATCAACAATAACAATGGCTTAATAGTTTCCATTTCGGCATGCTTGGGCAGATTGAAGCCAGCCAAGAGAACAGCTTTCGTCTCGGGCTGTTTGAGGGTCGATTGTCCCTCCTCCTGTTGGATGGGTCCACTGAATTGATCCGAAATGTGCAGGTAATCGATATAGCTTTGGTATTTATTTAGTGCAGTGATAATACGTGACTCCAATATGGAGGATGTGGCCTCGGGGATTTCAGAGAGAACACCAAAACCGTTTGGAACATTATAACGATCCTCAGGTTTAGCGACTAGACTACAAAATTTGCTCTGCAACAAAGTAAGGATAAGTTATAGATATAAATGCTCTAATGGGGTATTCTTACCAGATCTGTATATTCCTTAAAGACCTTCGCAATAGTCTTTTTGGTGCCAACAGCAAATACAAATCCATCCATTACACCTTTTGTCAGTTCAATTTTGATATGCGCCTGATCCAACTGGGGACGCATTAGACCAGCCAACAAAGAAACTAAATCCTGACGTTTGATCATCTTTAATTCCACCAGCATGCCTTCACAGCATGTGCGTCCAGAACACCACAGAGTGTATAGACTTTCGCTTTCCTTGACCAAGCCAGGACTCTCAATTTCCACTTTGCCGTCGTCGCCAACCAAAGCAAAGTTGTCCTCCAGAAGCGCCTTGTGAGTGCTGAACCAGAGTTGAGCCAAACGAGCATTTTTTGCCTTTCCAGCAAAGAAATTGGCAAAATAGGCCAACAATCCAGCTACCATCAACATTTCCATCCAATAGGAATCCCAATGAGTGCGGAAATGTAAGGGTATGTTGGGTATATTCAATTTGGGTTCTGTTTTTTGATCAATTGGCGCTTCTTTAACTCCATCCCCTCCATCGTAGCCCTCAAATTCCTCTTCGTCTTGAAAATGTTCAAACTCATCGTCATCATCCTCGACCAGGCCATCCTCATCTTCATCTTGTTGCATACGGCTGCCCCCTTGTGGTTTCAATTTTGCCTCCCCCGCTCCTGCTCCGGCTCCAGCACTACCTCTGCCCTCCGCTGTTATAGTCTCGGCATTCTCCGCTGTCGGTGAGGTCTCAAAACTGGCCTCCACGAACTCATCATCATCCTCGAATTCGGCAAAATCATTGTCATTGGCATCTTCAAACTCCTGGGTTCGCACTTGGCAGGCACACAAAAGGGCCAGCAATAGAAATCCATATAATGGCCTCATATTTAGTTTAATTAAAAATTAAATGAAACTAAATAAGTGAAAAGATTAGTGGTCGTGAGCCTAAATTTATTTTAATTAGGCAAGGAAAAAAATTAACTAGGTTAAATTATCGATTTATCGTCCGCCGCCGGGCTAGAGGTGGCGCTTAAGGGCCTTGCGGGTCATGTGACTGTGAAGTGAATAATCATATTGCATATATGAAATTTGGCCCGATTTGTTAATTTTTAATGGAGTTTTTTATTATCTAGATTTTTAAAAATTTTATTTTGTATAATTAATAAGATTAATTAAAATTTTTGAATTTTTCAAAATATTGAAATGTCTTTAAATCCACCACCTCTGGAGTTATCGATTGCAAATAACGGACCGACTGGCGGAAGAAGAAGCAGCTAGCGGCATCTCTTTCTAGTGGCCGCTTTCTGGTAAACACGTTGCACTTGGAGGAGTTGATTAGATCTTTGGGTTTTTACATAAAGTAATTGTTATAAACAATTGCCAACGAAAGCTAATAACAATGGTGAGTTCATTAAAAGTCTTCAAATGAAAATTAGCTAATTACTTATTCCTCAATTGGACTTAAACCTGCCACGCGCTACTTTCATCCGGTATCTGATGCAATCTTGTTCCGATTTGACACACACACAGGCGGCCAACGTCGAGCGTAAAGGCACCTTTAAGGTGGAATATTTGCAGAAAATTGAAAGTGAAGTCCAGGCGCGCTGGGAACAGGAACATGTCCATGAAACGGATGCTCCCACAACGCCCAAGAAGGAGCAAACGGAGAAATTCTATGCTACTTTTCCATTTCCCTATATGAATGGACGTTTGCATTTGGGGCACACATTTTCCCTTTCCAAAGCCGAATTCGCTATACGCTACAATCGTCTCAAGGGCAAGCGTGTCCTGTGGGCTTTTGGTTTCCATTGTACAGGCATGCCAATTAAGGCCTGTGCCGATAAGCTGAAGCGGGAGCTAGAGCAGTTTGGTTATCCACCAAAGTTTCCTGAATTCGTGGAAGAAACTCCGGTGGAGACTAAAACCCTGGAAGTGCCCAAGGATAAGTCAAAGGGCAAGAAAAGTAAGGCAGTGGCCAAGACAGGAGCAGCTAAATATCAGTGGCAGATTATGCAGAGTCTTGGTCTACAAGATGAGGAAATCAAAGATTTTGCCAATGCTGAACATTGGTTAAACTATTTTCCACCTCTGGCAGTGCAGGATCTGAAACGTATTGGCGTCCATGTAGATTGGCGTCGTACATTCATCACCACTGATGCGAATCCCTACTTTGATTCATTTGTGCGCTGGCAATTCAATCATCTGAAGGAACGTGGCAAGGTCATGTATGGCAAACGTTATACAATTTATTCGCCAAAAGATGGCCAACCCTGTATGGATCATGATCGTTCGTCAGGCGAAGGAGTTGGTCCTCAGGAATACACATTAATTAAGATGAAAGTGCTGGAGAAGCCCAAGGCTTTAAGGTGAGTGTTCTTTTGGAGTACATTTACATGATTTTAACATTGATCATAATTCCATTGCAGTGCCATCAAGCAACCAATTTATCTAGTGGCTGCTACCCTCCGTCCCGAGACTATGTACGGCCAAACGAATTGCTGGCTTCATCCGGACATTAAGTACATAGCCTGGCAGACAAATAAAGATAATGAAGTATGGGTGAGCACTCGTCGTGCGGCACGCAACATGACCTATCAGGGATTCACAGCTGTTGAGGGAAAAATTGATGTTCTAGCCGAGTTGACAGGTCAAGATCTTCTGGGTGTTCCACTATGCACTCCCTTGACACAGCATAAAATTGTCTACACATTGCCCATGTTGAGCATTAAAGAGGACAAGGGAACTGGTGTGGTAACATCTGTGCCCTCCGACTCTCCAGATGATTATGCCGCATTGTTGGATCTGCAAAAGAAGGAGGCTTTCCGTCAAAAATACGGCTTGAAAGATGAAATGGTATTACCATATGAACCCATTTCCATTATTGATGTGCCCACATTGGGCAATTTATCTGCTGTCTATGCCTATGATACATTAAAAATTCAATCTCAAAACGATAAAGACAAACTGGCTGAAGCCAAGGAGATGTGCTATCTGAAGAGTAAGAATGGAAGACCTAAAGAAACAGTCGAATTATATATTTTAATGTAATGTTTTCCACTCAGGTTTCTATGATGGCGTCATGTTGGTTGGCCCTTATACTGGGCGCAAGATTCAGGATATTAAGAAGGACTTGCAGAAACAATTGGTTGATGCCAAGGAAGCTGATATTTACTATGAGCCAGAGAAAACCATCATCTCACGTTCCGCGGACGAGTGTGTTGTAGCACTTTGCAATCAATGGTACCTAAATTATGGTGAACCCGAGTGGCGGGCACAGGCTACAAAGATCTTGCAGGATATGGAAACTTTCCATGAGGAGGCTAGAAATAATTTTGAGGCTTGCCTTAATTGGTTACATGAGTATGCCTGTTCGAGAACTTATGGTTTGGGGACTAAACTACCCTGGGATGAGCAATGGTTAATTGAATCCTTGTCGGATTCAACTATCTACATGGCTTTCTATACGGTAGCACATTTGCTGCAAGGTGGAACATTCCGTGGCGAAAAGCCTGGACCATTTGGTAAGTGCATATAGATTATAATAAATCTTTGTCTAATGTTTCACTTTTTTTCAGGCATAAAACCTGCGGACATGACCCCCGAAGTCTGGGATTATATATTCTTCAAGGAGACGCCATTGCCCAAGAAAACAACTATTAAAAAGGAATACTTGGCAGTCCTACGACGTGAATTTGAGTATTGGTATCCCATGGATTTGCGTGTCTCGGGCAAAGATCTTATCCAGAATCACTTGACCTTCTGCCTTTATAATCATGCTGCTATTTGGCCAAATGACGACACCAAATGGCCCAAGGGCATGCGTGTGAATGGTCATCTATTGCTGAATTCATCAAAAATGTCCAAATCAGATGGCAATTTCCTTACTCTCTCCGAGGCAGTGGATAAATTCTCAGCCGATGGTATGCGCTTGTGTTTGGCCGATGCTGGCGATAGTGTAGAAGATGCCAATTTTGTGGAGAGCACAGCCGATGCAGGCATCCTTAGGCTGTATACCTTTATCGAGTGGGTCAAAGAGATGCTGGCCAATCAAAGTAGTCTGAGAAAATCGCCCGAAAAGACCTTCAACGATAAAGTATTCCTCAGTGAATTGAATTTGAAAACGAAACAGACAGATGACAACTACAAGAAAATGCTATTCAAGGAGGCCCTGCGAAGTGGTTTCTATGAATTGCAATTGGCGCGTGATAAGTACAGAGAGCTCTGTGGGGCTCAGGGAATGCATGAGGATTTGGTTTTGGAATTCATACGCCGTCAGGCCTTGCTAGTGGCTCCAATTTGCCCGCATATGGCTGACTATGTGTGGTCGCTTTTGGGTCAGAAAAAATCCATAGTTCATGCCGAATGGCCGGCGGTTGGTGAAATTAATGAGCTAGATATTCTATGTTCCGATTATCTAATGGAATCGGCGCATTCCTTCCGTTTGAACCTGAAAAATTTACTTCAAGTCAAAGCAAAGGGTGGCAAAGAGAAGGCAGTTAGTACGCAAACGGCAAAACCAAATCGTGCTCTCATTTGGGTTGCAAAAACCTATCCCCCTTGGCAATCCTGTGTCCTAGACACCATGCGAGAGCTATATAATAAAACCAATTCACTGCCAGATAATAAAATAATTGCCGCCACGCTGCAACAGAAGGCGGAGCTAAAGAAATTCATGAAGCGAGTGATGCCCTTTGCTCAAATGATACGTGAAAAAGTCGAGTCCGGCAAAGGAGTGTCTGCTCTGGCTGTTACCTTGGAATTTGATGAACGTCAGGTGTTGCTCAGCAATTTGGATTACCTCAAGAATACATTAGATGTGGGTTAACCAAAACAAACTATCTAAGAGTCCCATTTTATTTAAAACTCATCTTGCATTTTTTTCAGTTGGATGATTTAGAAATTAAATACACAGAGGACCCATCCGCTCCTGAGAAAACCCGCGAAGAAGTGCGTCCTGGTTCACCATTTATTGCCTTCACTGTGGCTCCCCATGTCGCTGTGGAATTTGTCAATCCCATTGAACGTTCTTCATTGTTTCAAGTGAATACCATTATCTCTGAGGGAGATACTGTACAAAGTCTTCGTGAGAAACTTTCGAAAATCATTGGTTTTAAATCCGATGCCGGTTCTGCCTTGAAAATCTGGCGTTATGATGATCCTGTCTTGGGACCCCGTAAACTGCCAAATTTCCAAGATTACAAAACGGGCAAATCCCAGCTGGATCAAGGCAACTTTATATTGAATGTGGAACAGAATCGTATCAGTGTACAGGAACAGGGAGGAAAAGTAACTGATGTTGGACGAAATTTCATTTATGTTGTGGAGTAAGGAGTGAGAAGGTATCTTGGTTTTGGCCTCAAACTAATTTATTCATGAACTTGTGTGTGGAACCTTGTACAAATACTTAACCCAATTAGATAAGCAAAGTATTTTAGTACGCTTTTAAAATGGATTAAAGAGTATTTGCTTAATGAAGAAATTGAAAACGTGCGTGTGTGTATTTGTACAAATAAAAATAAAAATCGAAACTCTAATGTTTAACTAATTATTTATAACATTTTGGTTCATTTAGATCACTTCTAAATTATATTGTTTTTGGCCATCTCAATTTAAGCTTTAATGGTTGTCTCCATTGCAAGTTAATATTTTTTACCATAGCATTTAAAAAATAAAATTCCATTTCATTAAAGGAGTAAAGCCACATAAAAAAGACAATGTAATTTTTTCTTCGATGTACAATGAAATCCGTAGAAAAAAATTTTTTTTTTTCATATTCTGAGAAAAATTGTTGTCTTCAGGATTAAGTGTTTTACATTAAGCTTTTAAGAACGCTAAACTAAAAATCAAACATTTTCTTTAAAATTTTGTATATACTACTAAAACACGTAGGTAATTTGGAAAACACCGATTTTTTTTTTGGAAATGATAAGCATATAAAGAAAAAGATAATTTTTTAAATTTCATATTCAATTATGTGTAATAAAAAAGGTTTACAAGATATAAAAAAATCCCTACGTAGTCCAGTAGATTATAAATGTATTAAATTTGATTTAAATTCCTTCGACTTAAAATATTAAATTGCTTGCAGAATATTTTTTAAAATTATTACAGAGTAATTACAATTTCAAAGAACTGAAAAACTTTTATATCGTGGCTAACAAATTTGTTTGAAACCTTTATATCAGTAATTTTTACGTTAGTATGTCACTTGCTTGATAAATTTTTTAAAGTTTCTTCTGGCCCAGCATGATACAAGGTTCACCTCGACGGGTGGTCATACACCTTTGACTATATAAAACTCTTGATTTGAACTCTTTAAGCCAGTGGAATTTCTTGAATCAAACCCTAACAATGTGTATATTGAGGCATATACTTCTGATACTGCAGTTAAGCGGCTATTTTTATGGCATTTTTGGTGGTGTCTGTTTGATACCGTCGCCAGTGAAGAGGCAAAGTACAAGATCGATTCTCGATCATTTTATACCCATGCATCCCCGTTTGGATGGTCGTATTGTGGGTGGACATCGTATAAATATAACAGATGCTCCACATCAAGTTTCACTGCAGACATCGAGTCATATTTGTGGTGGTTCATTGATATCAGAGGAATGGATATTAACTGCAGCCCATTGCACTTAGTGAGTAGCTAGCAAAAAGCGAACAAATCAAATGGACGACTAATGGAATTCTTTTCAGTGGCAAGACAGCAGATCGTCTACGCATACGTTTGGGAACTTCGGAATTCGCACGCAATGGTGAATTGTTGAGGATTCAGAAAATCGTACAACATGAGCAATTTAATTTCACAAATGTCGACTATGATTATTCCCTGCTCCAGTTGCAGCATCCCATTAAGTTTGATGAATCGAAAAAGGCAATTAAATTGCCTGAAAAGGAAGAAACCTTTAGTGATGGCGACACTTGCCATGTGAGTGGCTGGGGTAATACACAAAATTTGCTGGAATCCCGTGAATGGCTGCGTGAAGTGGAGGTTCCATTGGTCAATCAAATGTTGTGCAACGAGAAGTATGAAAAATATGGTGGCATAACGGAACGCATGATCTGTGCTGGCTTCTTGGAGGGTGGTAAAGATGCTTGCCAAGGTGATTCTGGTGGCCCCATGGTCAATGATGAGGGCATTTTAGTGGGTGTGGTTAGCTGGGGTTATGGCTGCGCAAAGCCCGATTATCCTGGTGTATATTCAAGGGTAAGCTATGCCCGAGATTGGATTAAAGAACATAGCGGTGTTTAAAAATAACACATAAATCAGGCCCCTCAAAATAAAAAAAAAATACAACCGATGAAAAGCATTTCCCTTTTTTAAATATTCCACTTCATCCCACACTTTTTCTTTTTTTTTTTTTTTGTGGCCATGCAGACAAGTATCTAAAAACACGCGACCCTCGTCCTTTGCTCACATTATGCCAACGTGTGTCGCGTTGCCCGCCTGGACGACAGGAAAATTCTGTGAATTGACATTCATTAAGTTGAAATGGTTTGTAATTCTATTAAATTGGATTCCTACTCTGCCCCAACACCCTCTCTCTCTCTCTCTCTCCCCCTTTAACGCATTCTATTTCTATAAAGTTGTGAGAGTAAACGTGCTGTTACATGCGGCGTATACGCAACTATTATTACGAAAGCCTTCAGTTTTTTGTTGTAATTCATGATGATGAACATTTTCCAATGCACTTTGTTTTTATTTAACTCGTTTTTTTTTGTTTTTAATTTTTGCGATTTATGATAAAAATTAGCTTAGACATATTTACATTTCTTGTATAATCACAAGCATTTTGACATTGACATTGCGGCCATGCAACAATGAAAAGGGGCAAACAACAAACTGGGGTAGGCTCGACAATGACGACAACTATATCATTCAGCAGAGAGTTTAGAAAACTAATTTATTTAATCTTAAAAATGCTTTTCGTAAATTGCTTAGACTGAATCTGATTTTTCCTTATCTGTTCTATATCAAGTGCCTTAAATAACCCGCACTTCCTTAGATTATGCATTTTAACTGTTTAAATAAATATTTAAAAGCTTTTAAAATTGTCATAAATAATGTTATATCATTCGACGATACTATATTTATCTTGCAGTTAATATGACAATTTAATTTTATGTCACAGCGAACAAATTTCATAGGACAAATTTTACACTAAAAATGTTTTAGCTTGAAAATTTGTAATCTAATATTTAGATGTTTTTTGTTAAACAATTCTGTTAAACATTTTTTCGAGTTCTTTGTATTATAATATATAAATTTATTAAATACATTTTTATATAACAACATGCATGTTCCTCACACTTTAGGCTGATCTTTTCATTGAAGCTGACTTGGTTTTATTTTTTAAAGATGTTGTAAACTGAGAACTTTTAAAAGTCTTTCCCTTAATGGAGAATAGGAAATTATATGAGTATGAAATATAGACTCTTTTAGAAAAACTTGATGATAATTCTTTTAGAGACATAATCTGATATAGACAATTAAAAAATTTATTAATTAGATATAGCTGGTCAAATGTGAAGAGTTTTCCAATAAACATTTGTAATATTTATATATATATAAAAATGTCAGTTTTTAATTTTCGTTGCCTTTAAATTTTATAAAAGAAATGCTTAAAAATTCATTAAATTATTTAATTAAGTTTACAAATTTTTGAAAAAAAAAACTAATTTTTGTTTTTACTAATAAACGAGTTGGAAAAAAAATAAAATTTATTATTGTTTCGGGCTAAAAAATGGAATGTAGTTCAAAATTTAAAAAAAAAATCCGAGAGGGTCTAATAGAAAAATGAGCACTAAAACAACCCACAATTTTTTTCCTATTTTACTGGATCCGCCACTGTTCGAATCCTTTTAAAATTATTGTTTTAAGATAAAATCAAAGTTTGGAATATTTTGTAAATGTTTCCAAAAAAACTTCTATCTTTGTAGTATACATATGAATGTGGGTATTTCGGTGTATAACTTCTGAAAATTTTAATATAAGTAAATATAACGGGAATATTTCAAAATGTAAGCGCGTCTGCTACTTAAATAAAATATTCAGAAATATATTGGGTTTTTAAAATGACAGGACTACCAACCTAGATAAAATTAATGTCGCAGATTATTTAAGAATTGAAAGCTCTAAAAGTTTGTGCTCTATTATATAGAAGGTTGAAAATTTTGATCTATAGATCTTTTCTATAATAACTATAATATATATGCTTCTTTGCCATGTCCAGTCTAATGTTCATAATAAGTAGGTGATTAAATAACATATTCCGAGCAAAGTCGGGCCACAAATTCTATTTGTAAACGGAGACCTACTAGATAGAGAATGTCCGAAGTATTTCCACGTTAGCCACAACTGATGATCGTCTCAGTTGCATTCGCATCGTCGTGGTGGAGGTCGCCCAGCTTAGTGGCTCGCGTCGTTGCATAGCCCCTTTTTCTGAGAGACGGAATAAAACCAACTGTTGAGTGCATTTTCCTATTCTTTTTTTTTATTTTTTATACGTATGTATATATAAGTTACTCGACAAAAATCAAAAACGAAACGCAACAAAATAAATGCCATGAATCAATAAACAACGACAAAACGGCGAGGCACTTCGCTCAGTTGTTATTCATGGTTATCAAACGTTATACAGACAAACAAACAAACGTGCCGCACGTTGCCGCTACACGTGAGTTCCACTCTGAGAGTTGAGAATGTATAGGGGAAAAGAGCTTTGGTTTCACACACAACCGGCAGAGGCACAACAACTTGTGGAGGTATAAAGCTTTTCGCCTCATGCGATATGCAATGTGAATTTCTGTGCTGTGCTGAGCTGTTCTGTGTGGGTGACTAGAGAGTTGCCAAGGGGGTGAAGTCTCGAGTCTCGAATCTCTCTTCCATTGGCATGCAAATCAATTTAGATAAAAAACATTCATCATTCAGCGCTCGATCGTAACGGTACATAGCTACGCGAATTTCACAAAAACTTAAGACAATTATTCTCAAATAAAAATTCATCTCTTACTCTAAATATTTTTGTGCTAAAAGTGTCGTTAAACAAATATATAAACGAAATTGTACAAAAATGAGAAATAACAATAATATAAAGTGCTTAAAAAAGCTTTTCCAACAAAGTGCAACAATATTAATTGTTATAAATTTTTTCCTATACTGGAAAAAACCAACAACAATTCGCTCTAGCTTTACGTAAACTAGACTTTTGCGTGACTAGCGACTAGTGAAGACTACAAAGAAACTAAATATTTATTAAAAATATATTATTGTCGTATTGTTGTAACTTTCATATGAGATCAAAATTTTAATTACTAATGATTTTACTCTAAATACTTCATTTGAATGTTATAAAATTATCAATAATAACTAAAAACTGGATATTTAATAATTATAATTAAACAGAGTACACTCAAAAGTTCAACTTGAAAGATACAAAACTATTCAAAAAACTCATATATAATATGATATTATATAAATATATGTATTACAAAGATGTTTACCAATTTCAATTGCTTGCAAAATTAACATTTTCTTCAATGATGTCTTTAAAATTTATCAACTTTATTTTCAGTTGAGAAACATATTTAAGAAAATATATAAAAATTAGAATTAATGTTAGAAAAACTCTTTATTAAAAAAAATACCTGAAAAATGAAGAAATTCTTTAAAATAGTTTTTGGGTATATATAAATATCATTTTTCTCGAGGTTATCTTGACAATTTTAAATAATCGTTAAATTTAGTAAATTCAAATTTATACAATAGAAACTAAATAGAAAACTTAATACAATTCGAAAGATTTATAAAGTGTAAACGTCTTTAAATACATATGCATATAGTGACAGAATCTTAAAAAATGATTGAAAAATATTTTAAAAACGCAAATAAAAATATATGAAAATATTAAATAAATATAAAATTATACAATGAAACCTTCAATGCTTTAATATACATATATTCCAACAAATAGAATTAAAGTGCCTATAAAACATTGCTGAAAATAAAACTGAAATATTTTTACCTCAATAACAAACCAAAACCAAATACCAATTCAACCACTGTGGAATACAACAAAGAGAAGCCATTTGCGGCTGTCAAGAGCAATCCGGTAAGCCGAGAACATACTATATACACACATTCAGATATATGTATATATATACAAACACGACCTATCACAGTCATCTATGCCGTGGCCCTCACGTCATTAGCATGTAAAAAGCTTAGTAAAGCTTTGTCGTTCCAGTGCGCCAAATTCAAATTGCTAATTAAGCAAAAAGAAACAGAATACTTTTACGTCATTAAAAGCCACGTGAAATTTTTGTATACTAATTGCAACAATTCTTTGCCGGATATTTTTATATAAGCACACACAAAAAATAAATGAGACACTGCGAAATTTGACTCAAAATGATGTTATACAACCAAACTGAATTATTTTTTCGACAATTCAGCAAAGAACAAATAATTTACAGACAGTTTCAGAAGGCATTTATGTAAGAGTCATTGAACCTTTTCTTTTTTTGCCAATGAGTCGACCCTTTTGTTAAAATAAGACTTCAAACAAATAGGTAGTCAGGCCTTCTTTTCCCGTTTTTTTTTTTTTTTTTTTGGTTTGTTGTTTTTATTTGACACAATTTCATAACTTCCGATTGGCTGTCAATTGCAGTGACAGCCTCAGCAGATGGGACAGGCATATCGACATCTCTATGCATCAAATTCTGGTTTCTTTCCACCCTTAAAAAAAAATTTGTACAAAAGATTTGTTAAAGATTTATGCAAAAAACCTTCTACGCGTCTTGTGAATGAATCAATTTTTTTTGCAATTGAAAATTTATTCCACAACGTATAGATCTTTCTTTATGTAAGTTTTCCAATTTTATTTTGCTTTTCTTGGGACTTTGCATAACTTGGGCCAGCGGAAATGACATTTGGGTTGTTAATCGAGAGATTAATGGCAATACATTTCATGGTGTGACTTATGTAAAACTGTGTCTCTGACTTTTCTCAAAAAATTCTCACTCGATACCAAAAAGAGAGAAAATTTCATTTATTGAGCTATATATCTCATTCTTGAATGAAAAGTTTAGGGAAAGAAAAAATCGTTAATCGTTTTACTTTACAATTCATTCAGTTTACAATATACTAGACAACAATGTTGAACTTACATAAATATATAAATTATTTTATATAAATTTTTATGATTTTTGCACAATAAATCGTTAATTAATAATCGCCCAATCTTAATGAATAGCAATTTTAAGCTGGACTCTTTATTTATTTTGCCATTTCATAATTTTAATTTTAATTCTTTGCCTTTTTTACTAAATAGTAGGCAATAACAATTATTATATTGACTGTAGACAAACAATTTTCGTTTGTTTCTTGAAAATTTAAAAACTTATTTGCTTTAAAGAGTTCGATTAAAATAAATGAATGTATTATTCATCTAAGTACGATTTCTCATTAACCCAAATGTTGTTAATTTTTTTCAACGGCGAATAAAGGCATCTTTGTAAAAAGCATTAGAATTCAGAGGTCAATAAATCTTACTAGTTTATAAGATTTTTAATTATGGGTAGTACAAAATTTAAGCAGGTTGTCTATATAGCTATTTCCAAAACCATCAAGTTCTATCATCAGGAAACTTCTTTTATAAACCTTTTTACAGAAATAGGAATATGGCAAAAGTTAATTTACCCTATTAGCCTTGTGTGAGTAATTTACTTTTATTAGAAATTTCTCTAGAAAAGTAACTTTTACTAAATATTTTATAATTCATTTTTTTGCGACAGAAAATGGTTTAAAAATATATTTAAACATTTTTCATTTACTTTAAAAAAACTAAACTTTTGTTCAAAAAAAGAGCTTAAAAAAATGGATTACATTTCACTTTTCTTCGAAACACAGAATTGTAAAAAAATATATTAATAATATATTAATAATTTTACCCCAAATTTAAAATTTTAGCCCCAGAGTCCAATTTGAGGGCAATAGAAATTCCGACTTTTTGACTTGGCATTATTTTCGATACTGATTCATTCTAAAGGAATAAAATTAAACTACGACAGCAACTCTCGAAACTCACCCAAAGAAATCAATAACCAATGATCTTATAGATAAACAAATTAAAACTTTTCATTGATATTGTTTGAAAAATCGCATTGTTTGAAATGTCTTAAATTTTTATCTGCGTTTGTATGTATGTGTATCATATTTTAGTTTGTCAATTGTTCTTTGACAGAATTTCGTCTATTTAGATAAATGGTTTTTTACTTTTACACTTGAAGGTACAAAAACAAAAATAAAATAAAAGTAAAAATTTCCGAACGGGTAATGTTAGCAAAGTTACTTTGAACCAAAATTTATTGAAATTTTTGCTATAAAATCTAATTTAAATCTGAATCTTGGCCATTGCATTACATAAACTATTACAAAAATTATTATATAAAATGGACAGGTATAAAATTTAATTTAGGACTATGTAAATTTCAGTAGTGGTGGATTTTCTCCGCTCCCCAATAACTTAATAAAGAAATTTGTAACAGGGAGGATATTTTTATTTTAAAAGCGCTGAAAACATTCCAACTTTTGTGCGATTTTTAGGAACAATAAGTCATTCAACAAGGTATACGATTAAATTTCTTTTGTAGTAAAATGGAAAAGTACTTCAGTATTAATTTGTATCTTAAACCGCCGATAGTCCAAGCATCATTAATTTAAAACCTTGGGGTATGAAGTTTATCTTCTTATCTCAGATTCCCTAGAACTACAACTGCAAAAAAAAGTATATAGTGTTGTTTCTATAATATCAAAAAAAAAAAAAAAAAAATAGCAAAAACTTATATGACCTCATTTATGGTTCATCATTTAAATCCAATTACCAACAAATTAATGAAAAAATTTGTTCATAAACTTATTTGATAGTGGAAAAAAACCTCAAAGAACCTAAACTTATGCCCATTACTGTATAAAGCCGAAGGCCTGTTTAATGTTAAATAAATATATGTGAAGGAACAATTATCAATATTAAATACATAAGTAAATTTTAAATTAAATATTTTCGTATTAATAGATTTACTTACAATTAGTGAATTGCTATATTTAAATTAAGATTCTGTTATGTCTTATTGGTCATATAACTAAGAAACTTTTGCATGGCTTCTAAAATATCCATTCAAATCGTTTAGCCCAGCATCGGATGTTGGCCCCCTTTCGATTCATTCAAATTGTGGGGCCAATAAATACAACTGCGCCATTGTGCCACTTTACCTTTTTGAATGTAAATCCTTCACCCCCACCTCCACCCCTTAAAACAATTTGTTAGGAAAAAGGATTCCGATTCATGCTCTAAAAATATTCACGGGGGGTCTCCATATCGTTTGGTTCGACTCAACGTTGTCCTTCAACCGAGCGTATGAAGTTGATGTTGAAGATGATGATGATGATTTACACAATCAATTCCAGCAAAATCTGTTGCAGTCACATGCAGACACCGGGTGCCTTGTGCTTTCAACACACACACACACACACCCACAACATACAACTCGTTGGTTACATGTGCAATGGAGGATTAAGACTTTACATTTGGCTTGGAATTGGGATAACTTCTGTGTGTGTTGAAATAGTGTGACTTCCGAGAATTTGAAGGGCTTGGCCTATCAATCAAAAAAGGTTTTTTGGGGTGTGTCTTTATTTGAAAACTCTGTGTCAGCTGGGCCAATGGTTTCCAATGGGGGCAGAAACACACTTTCTCGGCACGTGTGTGTGTCTATGTCGAGAAGCTCGTGAGTTATGTGGAAAATTTTGTAGTTTCTTTTTTTTTGGTTTTTCTGGCTCATTGTATTTTTGATTCCTATGCTGCACATTGTATTGACTGAGCATTTGCACTTGCAGTTAAAAATAGAATAATCAATGGCTTTTGTCTTTATGGTAGAATGAACAATATTCCAATTTAAAACGTTTTTAAATTTGCATTGACCAGTTTGCCAGGCAATCATTTTTTTTTTACATTCATTAGAGCTTGACCATTTAAAATTATTTTGTATAAAAGCAAAGCGGTAAATATTATGTAATAAAAAAAAAATGAAAATCAAATTTTAAATGATCTTTGAATTTAAAGTAAAGAAATGCAAATATCTTACATTTTTACAGAAGGCTTACATTAAATGCTTCATTTAATTTAAAATATTTGAAAACGAAAAATTTGATTAAAAAATATTTGTGAAACAAATAATTTATTTTTTTTTTAATTTTTTATTTTTTTTTTTGCTATCTGGCCTAAAAGGAAATAAGTATTGTGAAAATTAATCATCCAAATATGAATGCAATAGATTTATTCGTTTAAACTTATTTTAGTTGTTAGAAGAAACTACATTTTTAGTTAGATCTCAGGTTTTAAACGATTAAAACGATAAAATAATAAAACGAAAAAAAAAAATTAAAATCTTTCATTCAGAACCTAAGTAACTTTCATTTTAATTTTGTTTTAAGTAAGGGAATTTAAAAATTCATTGCTTATTTTAAATAACATGTGGTTAAAAAAGGTCGTTTCATAATTTTAAAAATATAAATTTTATGTTTTTAAAAATTAAACTCTTATGACTTATGTTGTCCATGGGCAACATCCTGGATTTTGAAGTCCTTGAAATATGGCTAAGTTTGTATTTAAACCGAAATGTCCTTTGAAACTAAATGTCCTTAAAATATTTAATTTAATATTTTATTTAACATATCAAACAAAACATAAGAGGGTTAAAGAAATTTAACAGAATACATACATTAAATATTCCAGAAATATTTTGAATCCCCTATTCCTCCCTATTTCATATGTATATGATTAAATTTATTGATAAATGAAGGCAATTAAAACACTTTAAAAATTATTTGACTATTTGCATTAGGTTTTTAAAATTTGTATGGTTTATTAATTAAATTGTTTCCTTTTGTTACACAGGATACTTTTTACTTCCTCGCTCTATGAAAACACAATGCGTGAGCAAAAGCCAATCACATCGAACATTGTGCACACAAATAAAATATTGAAAAATTTGCCGATCAAGTAGGATATATTAAACGGTTATGGACTGGTTATTAACAACACCTCAGCTGCATAGTGCTTTTGCCTCCCTGGGATCACTGGAAGGTGACACCTATGTGGTGAGCCCCAATGCATTGGGTAAGATTAGATTGGATGGTCCTCAAGGAAGGATAAATAATTATGTGTTTTTCCATTCTAGCCATTTTGGAGGAGATCAACTATAAGTTGACCTATGAGGATCAGACCCTACGTACATTTCGTCGTGCCATTGGGTTTGGTCAAAATGTACGATCCGATTTGATACCTCTATTGGAGAATGCTAAAGATGATGCTGTATTGGAATCGGTGATACGTATCCTGGTCAATTTGACGGTACCAGTGGAATGTTTATTCTCGGTCGATGTGATGTATCGCACTGAAGTTGGTCGTCATACCATATTCGAGTTGAATAAACTTCTATATACGAGTAAGGAGGCCTTTACGGATCCCAAGAGTACCAAGAGTGTGGTGGAATATATGAAACATATATTGGAATCAGAGACGAAATTATCACCACAAAAATGCGACCAGATCAATAATTGTTTATTGCTCTTGAGGAATATACTGCATATACCGGAAACCCATGGACATTGTGTGATGGCCATGATGCAATCCAATGGAGCACAGATATCCATGCAGAATACAATATTATGGAATCTATTTATCCAGAGTATTGACAAATTGATGCTCTATCTGATGACATGTCCCCAGCGAGCTATTTGGGGAGTGACAATGGTGCAATTGATAGCCTTGATCTATAAGGACCAGCATGTAAGCACCTTGCAGAAATTGCTCAATCTTTGGTTTGAGGCTTCACTCTCGGAAAGTTCGGAGGATAATGAGAGTAATACATCGCCACCCAAGCAGGGAAGTGGTGATTCGAGTCCCATGTTGACATCAGATCCCACTTCGGATTCCTCCGATAATGGCTCTAATGGCGGCGGCAATACAAAGAAAGACGGTCATGGACGTCAAGTGGTAAGTCGCAAGGGTCAAGAGTATCAGAATTCAATGGCTAGAGTTGCAGCCGATAAATTGGATAGTTCTGAAGCGGCTAGCGATATTACGGAACAATCTCCGCCGCATCAGGGCATGGAAGAGCATTATGGAGATGAGCGTCAGGAGCCAGCAGACGATGATGATGTTGATGATGATGAAGAGGAGGAGGATCTGAATGATGACGAAGATAATGATCGTGAGCGACAACAACTACAAGAACACCAAGAACAAGAACTACAAAACCAACAACCAGCTGACCTGGTCAACAACACTACCACAATAACAACTACAACAACAATAACAACAACAAGCACCAAAATGAATATGGAAATTTCTGACTTTAAGCCGCCACCAATTCCACAATCCGTACGGCCCTCAACATCTGCTCAAGCTCTCCAACAACAACAGCAAGAACAAGAGCAAAAACAACTCGTCACTGAGAGTTACACATCGCCTCACATGTCGGCAGTTAAACTGGGTCAGAAATCACCACACTCGGGTCAACTTCAACTGACCAAAGGCAAATGTTGTCCCCAGAAACGTGAGTGCCCCTCCTCACAGTCTGAGCTGTCGGATTGCGGCTACGGTACTCAAGGTGAGATTCAAGAATCCATATCCACATCATCGAACGACGATGATGTACCACAAGGCAAACCACAACATCAGAAACCACCATGTAACACCAAGCCGAGGAATAAATTGCGTTCCATCATGTCCCCGCAGGACACAAAGGAATTGAGACGAAAGAAACTGGTGAAGCGCAGCAAGAGTAGCCTGTAAGTAGTATCTCTCACAAAGATCTAATAATGTAAATTGAAGAAAATTTGCCCCCTAAAGTATGCAATAGGCAGGCAAAGAATTTATTTTTTGAAAGCTATAAAAAACTGTAACTGTAATTTTAGTTAAAAATATGTCCATTTACATTTAATGTTGCGAGAATCATTTTTTAGCTTCAATTGTTGAAAAATAAATGCTTTAATTACTTATTGCCTACTTTAGGGGGCACGTTTTACTTCCCTACATGAAACATTAATAATTTCTCTGACAGTAAAAAAAATCTCCTAGAGTAAGATTGAATATTTTTACTTTTTTCGTTTCCACTCTGATATTGAGACAAAAGAAAAAAACATTTGAGTGTTATCTAAGACCTTAGCCAACATCTAATACTAGCCTCAAATTATTACAAAATATAATTATTCTAAAACCCATTTTCAGAATCAACATGAAAGGTTTGGTTCTCCATACACCCACAGATGATGATATATCCAATTTGTTGAAAGAGTTCACTGTTGACTTTCTACTCAAGGGTTACAATTATTTGGTAGAAGAACTGCATATGCAATTACTATCGAATGCAGTAAGTAGAATAAAGAAAATCTAGTCTATAATTTACTTAACATTCAAACTTGTTGCAGAAAATCCCCATTGACACATCCCATTTCTTTTGGCTTGTAACATATTTTCTTAAATTTGCCGCTCAATTGGAATTGGATATGGAACATATCGATACCATATTGACCTATGATGTCTTGAGTTATCTTACCTACGAGGGTGTTACCCTCTGTGAGCAATTGGAACTGAATGCCCGGCAAGAGGGCAGCGATGTTAAACCCTATTTGAGACGGATGCATTTGGTGGTAACGGCCATAAGGGAATTCCTTCAGGCCATTGAGACATACAAAAAGGTTACACACTTGAGTGAGGATGATCGCATGCATTTGAGGCAATTGCAATTGCAAATCAGCGAAATGTCCGATTTGAGATGTTTGTTTGTCTTGCTATTGAGACGTTTCAATCCCAGCATACATTCCAAACAATATCTACAGGATTTGGTGGTAACCAATCATATATTGCTCATTATATTGGATAGTGCAGCTAAATTGAAGGGTGGCGAGGCTATAAGACTCTCCGAGCATGTGTCGCAGTAAGTTTTTCCTCTTTAAAAAAATCTTAGAATTTGAGGATTATACAATTCTTTTGTTAGATTTGCCACCTTGGAGGTGATGCATTATTATGGCATTCTTTTGGAGGATTTTAATAATAATGGTGAATTTGTTAATGATTGCATATTCACAATGATGCATCATATTGCTGGTGATCTGGGACAAATTGGTGTACTCTTTCAGCCGATTATATTAAAGACGTATTCCAGAATTTGGGAAGCAGACTATGAACTATGCGATGTGAGTATATAATAATATATTAACAAATTTCTCTAATTTTCTAATGAAAATCTTATTTTATTACAGGATTGGTCAGATCTTATTGAATATGTTATACATAAATTTATGAATACTCCGCCAAAATCGCCTTTAACTATTCCAACAACTTCACTTACTGAAATGACCAAAGAGCATAATCAAGAACATACTGTTAGGTGAGGTTTATTTCTTTAATTTTCATAATTTTTTTTATCTAATTAATATCACTTTTATAGCACTTGGACTCAAGAGGAAATGGATACCCTGTATTGGTATTATGTGCAGAGCAAAAAAAACAATGATATCGTTGGCAAAATTGTTAAATTATTTAGTAATAATGGCAATAAATTAAAAACTCGCATAACGATTATACAGCAATTACTACAACAGGTAAGATTAACTGAGGAATTGGGAGAGGGCTACTTCCCAAGGACCTTCAAAAGAGAGGAGTCCTTACAATAATGTTATAACACAAAATATGACAAAAATTTGACAACTTTTACGTTTTTTAATAAACGACCTTTTAAATTAACTATTTCATAATTTAATAATAATCTAATTAGTAACTTTATCTGACGAAAAATTGTTTTAGTTTAACATTTCCAACAATAAAATGTAGTAATTTTAAAAGAAACTTAATTATTGGTAGCTAAACATAACCTTATTCTTAACCAATTTTCATTAAACACACCTCGAAAAGAACTTTTAAACTGCGTTTAGTTGTTCAGAAAAAAAAAAATAAATAAAATGCACAATTTCCATTGATAACAACGAAGAAGACATTTTTTGTATACAAAAGTTTCAAGGATTTTTTAATATTTTAAATTATGTGTTCATTGTTCAAATCACACAATGCAAAATGCAATTTTGTTCAACCAAATATGCATTCCAATGATGCTGGAAAAAACTGCTTAATGCTGATGTAATATAATTTATAAATAAATCATGATTAGCTTATGAAATAGGAAAACTTAAAGTTCTTAAAGTTATTACGAAATTACGAAAATTAGCATTAAATTTCTAAAAATTTCGTAAATCTAAGGCACGAAAAATAAAAGATTACCATACTTTTCATTTTTAAATGAAAAAATCCATCTTCTGTAATAGTTTTCTAAATTATAAAGGAATAACAAAGCCCTTTTTCAGACAAAACCAATTTAATATCACAAAAAAAATTATGGAAATAAAATCTAGTTATCAAACAAAACTAAAGTGACAACCTTTTGTTTAGGTTTTAAATTTTAATAATAATAAAAAATTATAAAAAATATTTTTTGATTATTAAACAAATAATATTTTTCATTAGCAGTAATTTTACGTTTTTAGTAGAATTCTGCTATAGAAATATGCAGAATTTCCCAACAATTCATTTATATTGGCACCTTATATTTAGTTTAAAAATTTCGTAATATTATTTTTTTAGATAGAATATATGCAGAATCTTAAAAAAATTTATTTAGATTCGCACTTAAATTCCGTTTACAAATTTCGTAATATTATTTTTTTACGTTATTTTTGATTGTATGTTATGAATTATTTCATTGCTTTAGTTCCCTTGAATCGACATCAAATCTTCTGATTTAAACTTTGTCTCTAAACTTAATTTTTCATATGAGTGTTAAAATGATTAATAGTATGATCAATGATATCAGTTGCCATTGGAATTAGGCCATCTTGGTAAAGGCAAGGGTTTGCTTTATCTTTTAATTTCTTGAATAAAAATTCCTCAGCCCCATCTGCTTAAAAATTAAATGCTTAAAATTAATTTATTTTCAATTACTTTATTTTTAGGACATTATTACTCTGTTGGAATACGATGATCTAATGAAATTTGAAGATGCTGAATATCAGAGAACTTTGCTAACCACACCCACCTCGGTGACCACTGAATCGGGAATTGAATTAAAGGAATGTGCTTACGGAAAGCCCTCAGATGATGTTCAGGTATCAAGTTCACTCTCAAGTTCTAATTAGAGAAATATTTAGTTTACTATACATTCTATGATTCTTTAGATCCTCCTTGATCTTATTATCAAAGAGCACAAATCGCAACATTTGGTGTGGCTACAGAAGTTATTGCTCGAATGTTGCTACATCAAATTGATGTTGAAATCGGGCAATAGAAATTCAGCAGATTCTTCGGATCCCATAATGGAACCAGTGGCATATCATTGTATATGTAAACAGAAATCGATACCTGTGGTTCAATGGAATAACGAACAATCGACGACGATGTTGTATCAGCCATTTGTTTTGCTATTGCACAAATTGGGCATACAATTGCCAGCCGATGCTGGTTCAATTTTTGCCCGAATACCGGACTATTGGACACCGGAGACCATGTACGGTTTGGCCAAGAAGCTGGGACCCATGGATAAACGTGAGTTAATGTCAACCCCACTCAAAAAATATATCAATCTCTATAAAGGTGATGTATATACCGGTATCAATATGATTTTTATGTGAACTTTTCGAATCTAAAATTGTTTGATTATGGGAATCATCCTCAATTACTTTCATTATTTTTTGTGTGTGGTTTTTTCATGTTCACTCTATGTGTGTTGTCCAATCGGTGTATTTCGATATGCTCTGTGGCTTTCTTTTCTCGTCTTTTCTTTTTCCCTTCTCTCTTCTCCTTTTTTTCGTTCTTATCCTTTTAGTGCAATTAAAATTCGATGCCAGTGAATTGGAAGATGCCACATCCGTGGCCAGTCCCTCGGCACGCTATCATCATCTTCCCAGAAATTCTCTAAGTTCGATAAGTAGCCTTGAGGTGGATCTACTTGATTCGGGTGAGGAATTGGCTCTAATCCCAGAAGTCGATGCAGCCACAGAAAAGGCACATGCCCAAGCCTCACCCGTATCATCGTCATGTGAAATTTTTGCCATTCCCAAGGCCAAGCACTGCAATTCGATTATAAGGTGAGGGTAAAGGAAGATGACTGACCAAGAAATGTACACAAATTTTTCGTTTAATGGCTAATCTAATTTCCTTTACCTTTACAGATATACTCCAGATCCCACACCGCCAGTGCCCAACTGGTTGCAATTGGTAATGCGTAGCAAATGCAATCAGAGATCCGCATCTGCCACAGCACTGGAGGCCAGCCTTGGCGATTGGTAAGACAATTGTTTAAAAACACGTTGTAGAAAAAGCAAGATAGCGTTGTCTTTTACTACGTCATCAATGACTTTAAATTCAAGGTGTAGAAGTAGAAAGAGTATTGTAGTTTAAGCAGTAAAACTGGTTGGTAAAAAAAAATGCAAGAGTTTTGTTTAGGTGAAATTGAAAACTTATAAGGGATAGTAGAATTGTCCACAATTTACTTATATAAATGTTTTAGCAAAATGAAAAGGAGCTCAATAAGCAAGAAAAGAATAAGTAAATTATATTGAGCTCAGCCCGATATATTTGTTGAACTATTTTCTAAAAAGTATCTAAATATTAAAAGTGCAAAAAATTTTTTCTTTTTTGCGTGGACTTTGGCTCGTTTTCAGAACGGGTCGTTATTTCTCGAAGTCAAACCGTTTTCCGGGACCACTAAAGCGTAGAGAAATCATGAGATGACACATAGGCCAGAATAGAATTAGTTTTAGTTAATAAATTCTGGAACTCATACAGAACAGGAACAGTATTTCGAAATAGGAAAGGATCAAGTCCTTAACCTTTAAGATCTAAGCATTCCAACTAAAAACAAAAGAAACAGATGTCAAAACCCCTTTTTAAATTTTGAAATAAAGCAAAACTTATAGCTTTTGATTAGCACTATAGTTGTTTTCAAGAAAATTTAAAAAAACCAAGTGATTTAAAGTCGATTTCAGAACGAAAAGTTCAAATGCTGATTTCACTGAAGGAATACTTAAATGAAGGTTTTGTTGAAATATATAGAAATAATGAAACAAATGTTATGTTTTGCTGTACCACTCTGCGTATACGCTACTTTTGGGTGAGAACATTATTGAGTTGCTCACTGATGTGAATAATATGAATAGAATAGAAAGAATGAGAATAAATTAATAAGGTTGTTCAATTGTCGATTATTTCTTACTTTACAACGAAATTCATTTAATTTCTGACATCACACACACAGATGAGATAAATGTAATTGACCTACACCATGTGAACAATCTTCAGTTTTTGTACCATGACATAAATTTATGGCATATGGCAGCTTTTAGGGCAAACATAAAAAATGTACATATTGTCTACAAAGATTTAAGTGTTTCTAACTCTTTCTCATTGTGTGTCTCTCTCTCTCTCTTTCTCTGCAATAAATTTATGAACTTTAAGCTTAAGGCTTTTGGGGCCTCTTAAATCTACATTTACTTTCGTGTGTTGACAGTTGTCGCCGTCTAAATGTCAGCTTCAACTTCCAACTCTTTTGGCTTGGCCATTGTCTCTCTCTAGAACTGGCCACCAACCGTTTGCCAACCAAATGTTCACCGTCGCATGTTCATCCGTATTCGGTCACCCATATTGCCCATATGCATTGGCCATGTGTGTTTTGGCTTGCAAGTCACCAACTTGCAGAGTTTTGCAGTTTTTGGGGGACCCCACACGATCTGATCCGGCCCTCCTCTTTCCTTTCTGCTGGCTCTTGTTGTACACAGTATTTTGCATTTTGTAATTTGGTTTTATGAGTTGCTTTTGAATGTTGTGACTAGATGCCATTGATAAGTTGCAAACTATATAAATTAAACGATTAGAAAACTACTGTAAAACATGGCATTAAATTCAAAAAGGTGTGGTTAGATTTTACTTGAATGAAATAGTTTGAAGTGAATGAATGATCTCCATTTTCTTTTTAGATTCTAAATGAGCATAATAGCAGTTTATTATTCTAAAATTTCATATGTCTTACCTTTGTAATTTTCAAGTAGCGTTTTCGAAATCATGTCAAACAACTTGTTGTTGGGTTATCATAGATCTGTTGCTTCAATTAACCCTTTTGACTGACTTGAGTGTTCATATAAAAGTACTTTTGGTTATTTATTCTCACACTCAAACCCGGGCTCCTGGTAGTAGCACTTACAGACAGACGAAAACATTGTGGTGAGTCAGTGTGGTTGGTTGGGAAACTTGTTTATTTAATAATTAAAATGATTTATGCGACTGATTGATGTGGTTCAGCACTACAAGGCACCAAAAACAACTCTACACCAAACAAAAAACCGTATATACCAATAGGTGTCCATGTTGCACTTATTGCTTCAACTGTTTGCTCATAAATTGCAGTAACAACAGCAGCACTAGGCAGGGCCATAAAACAAAATGTTAACAGCCAAACCCAAAAAATAAAAAAACGAATAGAAAAAAAATCTCCACAGAAGGTCGTCTGTTTCTGTTGCATGCAGTCTTCTGCCTCGAATTTAACCATTACCATAAACTATTATTATGACAATGCAAAAATGTTGGCTCCCAACAAAACTCTCTTGTCAGCCCACAGGCCAAGTTATGTTCGACTTTGGCTTCCTTGTGGGCTGGCAACTATGTATACAAATTTTCCAAAAAATGTCAATTTCAATTTTCTGCACGGCGTCAAAGTAAATTACTTTATGTCAACGCCCACACACAAGTTTCAGCTGAAACTTCGAATGGTGTGTGACTCGTGCCCACCTTTAGCCATTTTATGTTTCTTCGTCGTTAACGCCTATTGTATTTATTAATTTTTTTTTTTTTTTAACTTTCAAGTGATCACCAAAAAAAAAGTTAATCCACTGATGTAAAAAAAATTTGATGTTTCATTTAATGGCAAATTTTTTGAAAGTACTGAACTTAATCCTCTTTCATTTTACGAATCTTTTAATAAACATATTTTAAGTGTGTCCAATTGCAGCTCCATCGCAACGAATGAGAATGCAAATGTTTTAAATTCCTTTCATCTATTATAGTCATAGATAGATGTTTCTTCTTAATGAGAAGATTTCTAATACAAGATCAAAGTCCTTCTAGTGTATGATAGGATTTCCATAAAGTATCTTTCTATCCTTCATATTAAAAATTTTCAAAATTAAAGACTAGCAAACTGTCAACTTTAATTTAATATAAATAATTATTCACATCGACTTAAAATTCCCTTAATTTAAATCTGTGGAATAATAGAATCAAATCTTCAGACAGAGGCTTTAACTTGAAGTCCGCTGAGCTGCCTTTAAAGTTTACTTTGGAAAAAAAGTTTAATAAAAGATATATAGAATTTATCTATTGCTGGCCATTTTATGCCTTTTCAAATAACAGATTTGGACATTTTTCAATACAATATATAACTATTTTAAAAGTTTTTTTTTCACAAAAATTATGTTTGCGGTATTAGCATTTATTAAATAACTCTATTAAATAACTTCTTATTTTTGGTTCCAAGACATTAGAGACCTTTTATTAAAGTTATTTATAAACTACGCCAGAACGGTTATTTGCCTATATAGTTTTAAATTTTCAAAGAAATTTCAGCTTAGTGTAAAGCAGAATAAGTGGGATTAATTTAATTAATTTAAACTAATGTTCTAACTGAAATTTGGAAAGACAAAAACAAACAACAAAAAATGTCGTCGAATATATTTATAATAAATCCTATATAGTTGGTTTGTTTCTGGCAACCATTTTACTTGATTTAAAACCTTTTTATTTGGCGGCGGAGATGGAGAATATGTTTAAAAAAACCCAAAAATAAATAAAACTTCGAGCCGGCAAAATCATTTATCTTCCTACTGAAATTGGAATTGATTGTGTTTTAAAAATTAACAAAAGAACATTTTTCTTATTCTACAAAATAAATAGAATAATTAATATTTAATATAACAGTTAAAATTAACAATTAAAACCATTATTTGATGTCGTTTGGAGTCTATGCATATATTTTATGTTATGGATTTAAAAACGCTTTTTTTCCTGCCTGTTTCCATTCATATGCAGGGCAAAAAAATATCTTAAAGAATTTTTTTGAAATTTTGAACCACTTCGGTCTACGTTTTACTATCTTAGGTTAAAGTTTTCAATTATTTGCAAATCACTCTTAGCCACCTTTATCACGCAGTTATCAAATATGTTAATTGCCATCATTATTTGCATTTTATGTATTATTCCTTGTATTATTTACTTGGCTGAAATTGCAAACAAAATAAAGAGTCCATGAGGCATAATTAATCGTAAGTTTGATAAGCCAATTAAAAAAGTTAATTAAGATATTTGATATGGCAACATTCAATTAATTCTGAAGAAGAATCCACTCCTTAACTCTTGATAAAGAGATGAAATCTCTAACTTGGCCAAAACCAATTTACCATTAAATTTATATGAATTTTTGTATGTTGGCCAATTGTCATGCTATGATCTAACCGCACACTATATTGGTTGACTTGAATTTGTTTTATTTGTTTGGCTATCGTTTTTGTTTTTGCTGCTGTTGTTGTTGTTGTTTATGACTTAACTGGAAAACCTACAAAAGAACTTGTTTGCCAATTTCTCATCATCTCAACGCCACGCACCACGACCATCGCCTCTGGGAATCGCGTAACTTTTGACTTTTACTTTCCTTAAGCTGGGCAAACACATAAAAAAAAATAAATAAACTCGTTTCACAATGTTCATACCGGCATAAAATGCACAATAAATAAAAATATACATAAGAAAAAAAAAAACAAACTCACACAAAGAATGAAAAACAAAAAAAAAAGTTAGCAACAAATATTTCACATGTAAATGACAAAAAAAAAAAGAAAAAACTGGTTCAGTTTTAAGATTCTCTCTTTGATCTCGAGATTGTAACCGAAAATTCTCATGGGAAGATGCATTTTAAATGAAATGCTTAATAAAAACAACAAAAAATGTCAATTTGTGTATTATGTTTAATTAACTTTTAAGACATCTTGCAATCTCGATTTCATGTTCAATTCTCAATTATTTTGCCCTATAAGCTTAATTAATTGATATGGATATTGAGCGGAAAATTTCTTGCAGCTGTGCAGACTTTAAGAGATTATCAATTTGGTTTATGCTGACCGCAAAAGAAATAAGTGAAATAAAAAATATATATTTATGCATATAGGGTGCGAGTTTGCCACTGGTATCCATCAGATACATATAGATACTCGATTCGACTCGCTGTCGACCAATGCTCCACTTGGTTGCTGCTGCGCGTGCTAATCGCGATGACTTCATTTGAAATTCGTGTTCATTTGGGTGCGCACAGCAGACAACAACCCAAAACAACAGCGACAACAGACACAACACAGAGGTCAGACAATGTATATCTTATGATGTTGACGGTTGTTTTTGCACTAGAAGCGGATTTCGATTTCGATTAGTGGTTAAAAACTATGTGGGAGACCAGCAAAAAACTTTGTCAAATATTTTAAAAAACTTTAGCTAAACAAAACAAACAAATGTAGGATACACAATGGGAATGAAAAGTCTGAAACAACATTAGGTGGTTTAACAAGTGATGGTTTTTATAGAAAATAATCATAGATTTAGCTACTTAAATTAACCCTTTAAAAGGTTATAGTGATTTTTGTAGTCAATGATCCCTAGCAGTCCACCACAACCAACTGAAATGAAAAGCATTTTTAAAAAGATAATGAAATTATAATAAAGAAATTTCTCAATACGTCAATCGGTGAAATTCTCTCTAAATGAATAAAGGAAGGAAAAAAAGTATCTCTAAATGAATAAACTAAAAAAAGGAAAATTTTTAAAGGCCTAAGTACACTTTTACTTATTTATTTGGGTCAAACGAAATTTTAGTCAGATTGGAGCTTCTCCGATCAAATCAAATAGTTACATACATATATTCATGATAAGCAATAGACGAGTTCATTAAGCCGTATTTGTAATTTTTTTAACCAGATCGGACAAGTATATAAAAAAACGATCAGCCAATAATGAAGTTCTAGGTCTAGGCCCTTTTCTTTGAATTTAATTACTGTATCTACTTATTAATGACCATGACAAATTTCAATCAGACTAAATGGACAATTAGATTAAACATTTGGTTTCTTTTGGGATGTAAATAATGAAAAAGTAAATCAAAAACTTAAAAGTAGATACCAACTCTGGCACTTTGAAAGTCTGATCATTTGCTTTAGTATCAGATAATAACAAGGAGCGCATTTAAAACTGAATTCGTTTTAAAATGTTCGTATTATGTACGATTTTTAAAACCTAGATCTGCAGTCAAAACAAGAATTTTCGATTACATTACTTTTAGTAATAGATTAACGTAAGATAGTCTGTACATCTGAGGTTTAGGCGCCAAATTATAAGTTGGCTAAGTCAAATTGACACATTAGCTGAATTTTCTATTTAACCCATATAGTTTATAATCCATATAAATACAATTTTGATATTCTTGCAGTGTCAGTTCCACCAACATGACTCTAGTGGATGAAGGCATGGGCAGATCATCGATGACTTCTGTTTCACAATCGATGACAATGACCTCAACTAGCAATTCAGCCACTTTGGGTTGTCTAGCCATGATAAATCCCATAATGGGTGCACATAATGAGAATAGCAGCAGTTCGGGATGTGGAGGCACTGTATCCTCTTTGTCAATATCTGGATTGATGAGCACCAGCATTGCAACCACGACAAGTGGAGCGGCCCCCGTGGTGGCGTCGGTGACGTCGGCGGCGGCGGCGGCGGTGACGTCATCGGTGTCCAAGTCTCTGGATGTTGATGACGATGCGGCCATGAAGTCATCATTCGAACGTTTGGAGGTTAACAATGGACATTTTATGCGTACCAATAATTTGGATCAGGAGTATAGTGCCATGGTGGCATCGGTCTACGAGAACGAAATAGTCAAGTGAGTGGGGGACAAGTGAATGCATGGAAGGGGGCCATGGGGCACAGTGGAGGGAAGTGAGTGAAGTTTGAGTCAAATAAATTGACAGAACTTGTCAGAGTTGTCAATGCAGCGAATGTCTATAGCACATTTTTCAACAGTGTCTCACATAAATTCTCTGTCAAGACAAGCTAAGGGCAATTATTCAATTTAAACCAAAATAAATTTTTGGGGTTTGTTTTGCGTTTTGCGATTGGAATTTGTTATTTTTGTTGTTCTTGTTTTTTGTTTGCCAGCCCATTTACCATTTAACGTAAATCCAATTATTTGATTCTTAATCGCCAGCAACGACAATGTTTCGGTGGCTTCCGATTTGACGCGAATGTATGTCAGCGATGAGGATGAGAAGCATGAGTTCCGTGTGCCACATTATCATTGAGGAAGCCAGGCAAAAGGAGGAAAATAATTTAACAATCGATCAGAGAGTAATTGAGTGAGATAGTTTCAATGAGATCAGGAAAAAGGCAGACAAACAAAATTCAATTTATATATGTATATTATTATTATTATTATTAGTTTTAAGAAGAATTATATTTGTATATATATATTTTTGGGACGATTTTTATTCATATCGCCTTTAAACAAAAATAGTATTAAAAAAATATATATTTATATGTATATTCTATATCTTTAAAAATGAAATTACAATTTATGAATTTAATTTAATGGAAACATAAAATCGGGTTAACAAAGTGCATTAAATGATTTGTAAATAACATTTGTATGCATTAATAAAATGTTACTTTTAAAAATATATATTATGTCTAAATAACTAAATTCGTTAAAAACTTGCCTCTTGATTACAAAATAACTTATCACATTAGACATTTAATGTTTAAACATTTAAAAATTGGCTTTGGTTTTAAGTAGGTTAAAGCTCATGAATTTGCATTTTAATTTAATATTAATATAAAAAATTATTAATACAAATAAATCTAAATGAGGCTCTTTAGTTAAAGCTATATTATGGATTAATTGTAAAGTTTAAAAAATTGTACATTTATTTAAACACAAATCATCTATTAAATATTTAAAAGTAAATGGGCAGTTCCTGGTTAAAATAGTGCAAATTATACAAGAGACAAAAGTAAAGATTTATTTTTACACATAAAAAAAAAAAAAATTATAAATAAAGTTAATAAATTAAGCTATTTAAATAATGTTAATATGTCTAAATCATATAAAAAATATATATTGTACAATAAACAAAAATTGCTTTCTCTGTTTATTTAAAAAACAAAAAAAAAAAAAAAACTCAAACAACCAGAAAATGTTTCACTTCAATTTTTTTTTATAATCTTAAAAAAAAAAGAAAAAAATACACAAAGAAGTGAAAAATATGCTGCAAATTGGTGGAGCCAAATGATAAAACGACTTGAGCGAATTAAGGTCATTGGCGGGAAGCCGGAGACAAATCCATATATAGAAACGAAACTTCAACTTTAACTCCATGATCAATTCTCTGTCTACGACTCCACGCATGGCTCTCAACAAAACAGAAGCCAAGAACAAAAAAAAAATGCATTACTCAAGTATATATATATATAAAATAAAAGGAGGAAAAAAAATATATATAATAAGAGTTTAGCCAATGCGCCCAAACCTTAGCCAAAGAGTCACATACTTGTTCAAAAATGGCAAAACATGGCAAAAACAATTACTGGCCAAAACGTTGCCGCTGCGCCAAGCCAATAACGACAATAACAACAACAACAACAGCAACTACAACAAAATAACCATAGCAAAATAATAATAATAATTGTGGCCAATTGCTGTTTAGTTGGCAGTTAATTGCAACATGGCCAAAACTCCAACCAAAGAGCACGAGTTCTGGCCTACCAAAAGTCAATATAAAATACAAAGTAAAAGCGAATGTCTATGGTAAGTTAGTTAGCTGCTGCAAAATAAAACCACAGGTAAAAGACACCTGAGAACCATATGATTCTCTAATGAATCTATCCCATAAAAAAAAAAAATAGACAAAAAATAAAAAATCAAAAATCAATAACGAAATGTGGTAGCAGAAATCGAACCATTTGTTCATTTATAAATCGCCTAATGATTGATCAACTTTTGCATTTATTTTGGCTCTTCATAAAGTACCTTAATCTTTAATTCGTACTAACTAACTAACTACTAACAAATGTGAACTACAAAAGCCGAAATCGAACAAAAATAAACAAATGTAAGAAAAAAACATGTTTAAAGTAGATAAAGTAGTGTACAATTCAATAACAAAATTACCTATTTTAAATGTTCTAGAAAAAGGATAATTTGTATTTGTAATGTTGTAAACAGAAGTCACTAATTGAATGCAAATGTTTTTGATTCTAAATAAATTCGATTATTTTCTTTTAGTAGCTTAAGAATTTGACACCATCAGTTTATAATTCAGTTTTCATTTTGAAGTTAAAAAATTCGTATCAAAATACATAAATGTTATTTGAGTCCTATACAAAAATTCCCAAACATCTTTTAATTAGTCAGAATGGATTTTTACATAAAGTTATACGAATTTAAGTATATAATCTTTTTTTTTCATATAAATTTGTGAATACATATATTAGAAGTTACTTGAATAAGTGATGTGCATTTGTATTTGTTAGATTTCGCCTTCATGTGCAACTAATTAAGGACTTTAAGTAATCGGAAGCAGATTTCTTGTTGCACTTCTATCAGATGCTGCTACTGACAGTTTTATTCATTCATATTTTTTTACATACTAACAGTTGACGTTTGAAAATATCATTAGATGATGTGTGTTTGTTGTTGTTTACAAAACTACTTTAAAATAACAATTGCCATATTGGTAAAAAAAAAAAACATTTTAAATATAACCTACATAATTTAGCCGACAAGTCTTAAGAAGATCCTGTTTTTCCTTTCCATTTAAATTTATTCGAGTATTTATTTACGACTTTTTAATGTCAATATATTTTCTTTATACACAAATAGAGTCGATGGCCAAAGTAGCTAGCACTCCCCATCTTAATATTAGTTATTATATTATAATCCCTTGTGTATAATAGCTTATAAATAAATAAAAAAAAAATTATACACAAAGCCTCAAATAAGAAATTCGTTTACTCTATCTCAGGGATGAATCCTGTAAGGATCCGTACCAAAATCAAACTAAATTGTATAACTGATCAATATGCACATTTTGTTCTTTAATTATGGATCATGTGACAATATTGTATTTGTTTTTTAATATTTTTTCCTAAACCCGAGAGCCTGGTCTTCCTCTTTGTAACTTAGCATAAACTGTCTAAAGACTAAACTGTGGACTAATCTTGGACTTCCGCATTAAAAAAATTGATATTTATTTCGTAAATATCACTTGAGTGTTTTGCTTCATCTCCAAATAAGTCTTTTTAATGGGTTTTTAAAAAAATACTCTCAATCATCCATTACTTTATTACAGATTGATAGCGTGAAAGAAAAAATAAAAAGTCTTTTGTGCGTGTTAGTTAAAAAAAAATATTTTCAATGTATTTTTGAAACTTCTATATAATTTACAATCTACAATTTATTTTAATTCAATGTTGAAGTTTGATACGCAAAAAAAATGTAAATGCTTAGCTAGTTGTTAAGCTTAATAATAAGTAAAGGTATTCAAAATCTTATCAGGTAATACATATAATCTAATTCATTGTTCTTTATTATTTCCATTAGTTTTAAAAGGATTCTTTTAAAGTTTTTACTTTAGTCTTAGAGTTACGGTCAAATTATGAAGATAAGATTCTAAATATTAAAATGCCAGACTCAGACTATTTTGCTATTAATGAAAATAGTTCCCAAAAGTGTTTAAAGAAACTTGTCTTATTCCAATTCTGTTCTTTTTATTCCTAATTGTGGCTAACATAAAATTTGCCTTTCCTTAACACTTTTTGCCACTGCCTTTTGACTTTCTATTGATTATTTTCTTACCACTTTATGTGACTTCTTTTTGACTTTGATTTTCACTTGTTCAAGGACAGGTAGCTCATTTTGAAATTTTGTTTTCTACAGGTTTCGTTTATGTTTAGATGCAGTGCAGTGATCTAACTATTCAGTGGCATTTCCATTGCCAAAACGTGTTGCATGTCTAAGACACATTTGCCAAACAGACAAACTACATAGAGGATAGGAGAAGACAGGCAACTTTTTTGTTCTCGAATTGGTGTTAATGTGCAAATAGTTATAAATACATAGGTATGTTTGTGTATGGTATATAAAGCCACCAAAAATCTATGCAAATTAAACAGGAAATCATAAAAGTTGCTCTATCGAGCGTCGATTTGAAAGTGCCAATAGAAAAAGAGAAGAAAAGACGAAGGCAGATAAATGAAATAAATATTGTCAACAACTTCAATAGAGATAAATGTGCACAATGAAAACTACAAAAACAAAAACAAAAAAAAAACCACACGGAAACTTGTTCATTCCGAAAGTTGAGTTCAAGTTCAGAAATAGCAACAAAATTTAGATGCTGCTTTGGTTTATATAAAATTAATATGAACAATGTGCTATTATTTGTCTATGGAAAAGTAAATGATAGTCAAATGACATATATTTTGGATTACGATTCAATGAAATTTTTAATACACTATCAAATTGGAGTTAAACTATATCTTATAGACTTTGATACATATATGTAGATAAGCCATTGAAATGAATTATAGAAATACTTTTATCTCATAATAATGTGTTAAGAATAGAAATTGTTTTAGCTATTAAAGATAATGTAGATTAGGCATTTTTTATTTTTAACTTAAGATTGAGCTTCCGGTTTTGTTATACTAAAGCTGTTGCTTTGAACCTTTTACCATAGGCCATGTACCCCTTGTTTGGTGGTAAACCTTTCAAGCCTTCTCCCTTTTTGTATATAATAACTTTGATCTTTTTCTCTGGCAAAACGGCCAAAACCCCACCTAGAGTTCAATTTATATAAGAAGTGAAATGTTAGACACTTGGATAACATTTCCACTTTTAGGACCGTATTAAGTATCTATTGAAGTATTTCTCCATATTTGGTTGACCATTTTGTCAATGACTTCAAGTCGTGAATGCATAGGAAAAATAAGCAGAAACTTGGCCAAAAAAAAAAACTTTACGTCGTGTTAAGACAAAGTGCAATAATTCACACTCACTTGCCGTTGTCTAAGGCATTTGACATGGACTTGCCTCTCTCCCTCTCTAACGATCGATTTGCCGTTCTCCCCACACAACCACCCAAACGATTCATCCACCCAACCACCCACCATCTACCCTCCTGTCCCGCAATGATTATGAAATGTGCAGTCGAGCCTGCCTGCTTGTCTACCACTTTAAATAGTTTATGAATTGACGAAGAGTTACAATTTGAACAAGGAAAATTGAAACTAATCTGAATAAAGTTATAAATAATACAAAAAACTGCCACCGGCAATAATGCAAATTAAATTTATAGTCGATTTTATCTTATATGATTTAAAGGCCTATAAATAAAGCATGTAATTAAATTTTAAAGGGGTTTGGCTCAATCTCATAAAAAGAATGCAAAAGAATAATAAATATATATTTAAATAATTGGCAAAAATTTAATTAACGATAAAACAAAGGTCATTTCAAACTTAGTATTAGTTAAATCATTTGTGCCGAAGTTCTTTCTTCTTTAGCCAAGACACAAACCCGGTTTTTGCCGAATCGCGAATCGCCTGGATGCGAAACCTTGCTTCGGTTTTTTGTTGTTCAGGTGGTGCGGCGGCGACAGCGGCTACTTCTACTTGTGGTTGCATAAAAAGTATTTCAGTGGAGCAAACGGCTTCAAACCGACAGCATCTCAAACGCGCTTAAATCAACCAACAAACAAAACAAAAAAATCGAGGAGAGAATCTCTTAAATTATTTGAAACGGAAGTGAAGTGTAGGTGTTACCCTTTTTTCTAAAATTAGAAAAAGGAAGTGAATTCAAAGTGTAAAAAATATTTAGCAATATATAACAAATTTGAAAAATCCTGGATTTTTAAAATATTTTCAGCTCTTTTTTTTTGTACAATTATTTTTTTGGATTAAACAACTTTTGTTTGGAATTATCACTTAAATGAAGGTGAGTTGTTACTTTAAATGTGAACAAGTTTTGTCAAATGGAATTTGTATTAATGGGGAAAGTTCAATGACAAGTGAATTAAAAACAAAATACAAACAGTTTATAAACAAATGCATATTTATATAAAGTAAATAGAAATATTTAGAACAAGTTTCCATAAACATAAAGTTATGCAATTTGTTCTGTTTAAAGTCGAAAAAGGAAACCTTGACAAGTTCGTAAATTTATTAACTATTTTGCATTAATTTTGACTTCAACAAATTTATATTTTTTCTAGTTATGTTGATAGTTTGTGAAATGCATATATAATATTTGCATATATTTTACTTAATTAAATAATAAATGTATAAATGAGTTGAACTTTGTTTAGTTTTCCAGCCAAACGTGTTACCTTTTTCTATACTTCTCTCACTTAAATCTTTAATTTGTTGTTTAGTTAGAATAAGAGAATTTCATGTTCAAAAGGTGTGTAGCTTTCTATAGGATCCAATAGCTTTGACATATTTATTGATTTAATAAATTTTTTTTATTCCTTAAAATAGAAAAGAAATTTATTTATCATTATTCACTTGAAATTCCTATGCTTTTTTGTTTGGAATTTACCAGTTTTGTGTGACTTTGCACTTTAGCATTTCCAGGAGGGAAGAACAACATACTTAAGCCTTTGTTAAGATTTCTTTGAATTTATGCTAAATAGAATAATATATGGTAAATCATAAGAATCATTAAGAATAACAGGTCTCGCTCAAGTCGATTACCTTTCTATAAACTATATGGCAACTTTTTATAACTGTCACTGGGGGAAAAAAATGGCAAATCATTTGACAATTTCAATTAATTTAATACAAAGCTTAACAATCATTTTCTCTCAGTAATCAGACTGACAGATGTCAGCAATAGCAACAACAACAACAACAACAGTAGCAAAAACAAATTTGCATATTAATTTTAATTGATTAGGCAATGATACCAGAAGCTCAAGCTCAAAGTTGAAGTCAGTTGGAAATTGAAAATGTCAAATTCAAATTGAATTTTGGGGGGAAATAAAATCAACCTGAAAAAATAAAGCCATTGGCATTGTGCACTAGACTAAAACTTCAATCAGATGAATACATATAGCACAAACTGTTTGAGTTTCTGTTTCTGTGTGGTCTTTGGACCAACTGAATTAACATACAATGCAAGAAAAGAGATAGACTTAACCAACACAGAAAGAGATAGTAGTAGAAAAAAGGAAAGAGTGTTTGTATGCATTATTCATGTTGCACTTCTTTTATCGCGCTCTAAATGGTTTAACGCCATAAATGTATGGCTAGTTTGTTGCCTAAGTCTTTTGATTTGCCATAAAAATGTTTGTCATCTCTCTCTCTCTCTATCTCACTCGCTCCCCCATTCATCTGCATATTTCCGCCTTGAAAGTGACAAGTTGGTAAATTATTACAAAATTCTCTCGACATTGACAATGGCCAAAAAAATTTGCGAAAAAAAAAATTCGCAACAAAAAAAAATTCGATCACAATTTGCATATGCAAATTGTATTCCCACGACTTTTAATTTTTTTTGGAAAAAAAAAATAAAATAGAAGGCTGTATCACTGAAGTGATATAATTTTTCATTTAATGGCTAACCATGAGCCAAAACAAAACTAACAACAACCAAAAAACAACTAACCACAAGTCCGTGGTAGATGCTATCAACAAATTTTCAATGCCTATTAAGCTGATTGATCTAATCCGACATACACACATGCACACATAGTAGTAGCTTCTATTCGGTCTCTTCTGTTTAACAGGTATAACGATTTTTGTTTTTCCCCCTCATAGACCGGATAACTACACACTTGTTTTTTTTTTACTTTTACTTCTGGGCAAGGATTTTCATTGTCTTAAAGTATTAATCATATTTATCCTAGTCATGGTTGACTTTCATTTTAATTAGTTTGTAGATTTCAGACTAGAAAACATTTCGCGCTTTGTTAGCTTAATTTAAAATAAAATTTAATGTTTTTGGAAAAAATTGGCAAACTTCTCAAATATTATGAGAATAAATAGTGAATCAATTTTAATTAAACAACTTCCACCTATTTCAATTGTCATTTAGAGATTATCCCTTTGTTTAATTTCTTTCTCTCTGTTTATGAGAGAACGTTTATCTTTAAGTTAAGATTTATGTATTATACAGTGGATGTTGTTAAAGTTTACAATTAGTGATGCTTAGCTTAAATTTTAGTAAAATATTGGACTCCCCAATTAGTTAACATTTTATTAGACTAATTGCTTTCAAACGAAATAACCGTTTGACTTAACTCAAGTACCCAATGTAATAGTTTTCAATTAATGTAGAAATAACTTTTTGAACAAAAATATTTTAAATACTCCTGCATCAACTGTCTTATAGGTAAGACATTTTGAATCTTTAACTTACGACATTAGAAGTTTATTCAGTTTCACAATTTGAATAAATTTATTTAAAATCTATCTATAGTTGGACAATGATTAAATGTAATTTCCACAATGAAAACACATTTTTAAAGCTCTAAACGGATGGATGAATCTAAAGTTTTATGGGCGCTTTACACTTGATGGATCACATTGTCTTCTTCTGTATTGTTATACCCTAAAAGTGTTTTGACATTTTAGATAAATTTTTGTCTTCTGTATTGGTAATCCCAAAGAGTTCTTCAACATTTTTGTATTCTATAAATGTGTTCTTCTGTAATTCATATTTCTATTTCATATTCTAAAGCTTCCATATTAAAAGGTGACCCCGATGTTAGATAAATTTGTTTTCTTTTATATTGGTAAACCCGAAAAATTCTCTGGTATTTTCATATTCTAAAAATATGACAATGACAATATAATTTAAAAATGTGACCCCGACGTCGGAAAACTTTGTGTTTTATGCTTGCATTTTCTATCAGTTAAATAAAATTTGTATTGGCTTTTAGTTAAAAAGGGTATATAAAAAGTCACTAAAAATTTGCCATCCATTTGTTTATAGACAATAGCTACTCAAGTTTTTGGCCATTTTAATTAACACTGTTAGCAAAGCTATTAAACAGGAAAAAAATATTTTTTTGTTTGCAAATTAATGTAGCAAATTAAATTGACATTTGTTGGCAGTTGGTGTTTTTTATTTTTCCTTTTTTTTTTTTGTGCAGGTTTGTAAATCTAAATACTTCAAGTATTGTCATAAATTAAAGCAAATTGTGACAGTTGCCTCAGGGTGTCACTTGGTGCAGCAGCAGCAGCAGGAGACAAAGAACATGAAGACGATGACATGCACAAATTGAACTGCACCCTAGAAATTGCGTTGACATTTTGCCAAGAGAATAATTGAGAATTAATTGAGTTTTTTCCCCATAACTCGTGCCACCCCAACTCTTACCTTGAGACAAAAGTTTAGCTCTACTTGAAGTTAATTAATTACTTTCAAGGCAGTTTTAGGGGCGTGGTTGCCCTTTGTTTTTTTTTTTTCAATTTTTCATTTACAAATTGAGTAAGATTTTTGGTTCAAAGTTTAGTTTGAAATGATGAAAAATGTAATGAGGGGAATGGAAATTAATTGAAAGCGCTCATCAGTTTTACAATCATTGAAAAACAAAAAATAATTAATATTTGGAAAAATGAGAAAAACATGTACAAATATTTATTCAAGTTAAGGCCAATTTGATTGAAGCTCACAGTGGGCAGTCCGAAGGGTTAAGATCTGGTGAATGGTTTGAGATAATCTTAAGTGGAAGGGTCATTTGCCTAGAGGCTAATGAATCAAACAATGCAAATGCAAATGAAAAGTTAAGAAATTATCTGAAAATTCATTGAATCAGAAGTTGTTGCAAGTTATTGAAATTTTTGGTTCAAGGCAAAATATGCTTACGCAATTTACAAGATTTTTCCCAATGTGTTTTTGTTTTGTAATCAAAAATCAAAAGGCTACGCCTTGTTTTTTTCATATATATGTATCAGTATGACCACGCCCACATGAGTGCGTTAAACAAGAATCGTAGGCAAACCCAATTTGTAAGTGAACATGGCCTGAAATAATTTGCATTAAATGACAAGCCAAGTGCTGACCTGGTTAAGAAACTAGGCAACAAAATCAAACAAATCCATAAACAACATTAAAAGTTGTAATAAAAGTGTTCTGCATAAGCCGCAAAATAAATAACATAAAAAACAAGTAACCAGTAACAAGTGCTTAAACATTGACTATAACATTAATCAATATGCAAAAATGTAATTAAAAATGATTTGTTTAATTTTAAGATATACAATTTACCCCTTTTTTTTGGCGGATTCTTCAGAAGTTCTAACTTGAATTCTAGGCAGCAAGTTCGTTGTTCAAGTCATTTGTTTTGTGGCCAATTGCCATTGAATCCAGCAATTAAAATCCAGTTAACCACAAAAAAAACCACACCAAAAAAATTTAACTAAATGCCAAACAATGTTGAAGATTTATTTAAGAATTTGCTACTAATTGCCCTGAAGTGTCTAACTTAATTGTGTCATATACACACACACACACACAAGTACACACACATTAAGGTGGGAGAGGGTTGGGTTAAGTTGGATTGGGTTGCTTAGGGTAAAGGTAATGCGGGCAGGGGCAAATTCTAACGCCTATTTGACATATCACGAACTTTTCGAGAAATGCAAATTCAACTGATCAAAAAATTTGCATTGCTCTTTTTTTTTTGGTTTTTGGATTTGAATTTGGCCTCTCCAATTGCTAAATCGAGGGGAATTGAGTAATCTTTGCTAGATTTCTTTAGAAATCGAAAGGCATGCGTGACTGGCCGATATAATGCAAAATAATGCCGATTTTGTGATTCACTGTCAATAAATGAAACCAAAAACTTGAACTCCCACCTCAATTACAATTATAGTTTTCGGCAATTTATTGAACTTTTGACCAATTGAAACGATGTATTTTGCCGGAGGCAAATCAATTTTGTAATGATGAGAAAAGCAAAAAATTTTTTGTGATTTCAGATTATTTTATCTTAGTATTAAGAAACTCATAGAAGTAACAAGTACAAACATTTTTATTACCTTTTTTTATGTAATTAAACTCAATGAGAATTTGAGGGAATTGTAGCTAAGTAAATGAAGTAAAGATCATGATAAGATAGGAAGCTAAAATGAAATACTTGTTAATTAAGCATACTAAAATTTACATTTATAAAAATTTACTCATTTAAAAAGTAATTATAATGAAAAATCAATAAAAATTGTTGTAATAACATTTTAACCCAGTATGATTTGTTCAATCATAGTTTCAAGTTCTTCTATCTGTCATTTCAGAAGTTTTGGTTTTAGCTGAATGGGCAACAGTTAAAAAAAAACGATCTTTATTTTATATCAAACTCAACAAGTTGAAAATAAGTTCACAAATTTTGTGTAATTTTTTTACTAAAGAAAATTGAATTTTAATAATTTTTAATGTGAACTTTTTATTTTTATTGTACTCATCAGAGCTATTAGACAAAATCTGAGAGAAGATTCAAATCAAGAGTAATTTTGTTAAGCAATAGTAGCTAAAATTTATTCAACAAAGAAGAAGTTCGATTTTTTAATTCTGTGTTAATAATTCTGTGTGACTAGGAATTATATTTACATATTTGAGACAACTAATTAAAATGTTAACATATGTAGTTCTTGCTTGCAATATCATTTACACATGTTAAACAAATTTGAAATTCTTTTCTACTTTTTTCCTCCCCTCTATATCAGAAGATAGTTAAATGAAGTAAAAATAGAATTAGGAATGAATTAATTATTTGCACAATATTTTAGAGGTCTCAAGGTCAATCTTGTGAAGAAGTTTTAAGTAAAGGCACTTAAAATGGTGAGCAGATTGTCTATATATTTTTAAATAACCATCAAGTTCCATCAACCTCATCAGCAATCTTTAATAAAGAACACCAGAGTTTCATTGTTATTACCATTCTTTTAAACGGTTAAACTAGTTAGTTCAACGAAATGAAAAACGATATCAGAATCAATAAGAAGTTTATGAACCCTAGTCGATTCTTTTCCCCATTATGAAGTATAAAATTTCTTAACTATATTTTCTTAACTATGATTCACCAAGCTGAGTTCAACTAAGCCAACGCCGATTTGATGATAAATCTTCTCAATTACACTATTAATTAGTATTCTAAAATGTTTTCTACTTTTCAACGTTCTACTGTGAATCAAGCGATTTGTTCTTGATATTCTAAACGCCAAACGCGTTATGTTTTATTTTCCATAATTACACTTACTAAGACATTGTAGCTCTCACTACGCTGGAGCAATTAAAATAAATTATCATTGGCCCACGCTGAATAATGTAGTGAAAAATGTGCCGGGCAAAGATGTTGCAATGGCTGGCAAGTGCCATGACAAACCATGCAACCGAAGGAGGCTTGTGAACGACATCAATTAGCAGTGTTTTTAATGTGCTCCGCATTTTTTGGCGCGAATGCGTAGCAAAACGCCTCGAGTCAATCAATTTTTTCCTACCACTCCACAGCCATTCCACAGATCCATGTCCAAGCAGGTCCAGTGCCAAAGTGTTTTGGGGCCCGTCAAGAGCCAAGAGATGGCGAGATGCCGAGATTGCGGTGGCAGCAAAACTTACGCAAATTTTTGTGCAAAGTTTTTTTTATTTTCGCAGGCTCTGTAACTGCGCCTCATCAGACACCCAACACCAAATGCCGCACCCTAATACTTTAAGATTTTGTTGCTGTTGTTGTTGTTGCATGCAGTTTTCTGGCTTTTAGAGTATTTGAGATTTTTAATTGAAATCTGCAAATGGTTTTGGGGTCTTTTTTCTGTCTCTCCCATTTTTTTCTTCTTTTTGGTCAAGTCAACTAGTTTACGCATTTGAAAGTGCGCACTGTGTGGAGTTGGTCTCAGTGGCTCTTGTAATTAAAAACTTGTCGTACGATTTGATAACTTTTTTTTTTTTTTGGTTTTGTTTTGTCTTCTATACCCTGAAGCTCTCAAAATAAATCAGGTTGATTAGTCGTAGATAAGTTATATCAATTAAAAGCAATTTCAATCTAATTTTATTTTTAAACAAAAATCCCAACAAAAAATTACCCAAATTTACCCCAAAAAAAATTTATTTAAATATGAAATAAATTCATAATCAATGGGAAAATATTTTAACAATATCGGTGAATAATTATTTAAATTATTATTATTTATTTTTAAAAATTTTGTTTTGGGAGATTTTTTAAGTTTTGCATCATTTGATTTGTCCAAACAACAAATTGAGTTTATGGGGAATTTTTTTGGGTAAGAAAGGGGAATGTTAAAGAAAAAGATAATTGCGACTTCTAGGTAAAAATTGTCTCTTTGGTGTTTTCAAACGCTTCTTTTAATTACAGTTTAAAATCTAAGTAATAACTTTTCTTAGGCAAAAAAAAACAACAACATGTAAAAGAAAAGAAAAATAAATGGAAGATTCAGAAATTTCTATTTAAAGGAATTTAAAAATAAAATACTTTGATATTTCTGTTTAAATGAATCTAAAATATAATAATAATGAGACTTTGTTAATCTAATAAATAAATCTAATAAAAATAAAATACTTTGAAATTTCCAATTAAATTAATCTCAAAAAAGCAAAAAGTGAATCTAAAAAATTCCCAAAAGTATACTCAAAAATACCTAATTATAAAAACCTCAAAAAAGTATACTAAAAATTTCTAAATCTTTAAAAAAAAATACTGAGAAATTGTTAATTAAATAAATCTCAAAGCAGAATACTCACTCTTATTTTTGCTTAATATAGAACCAATTTGAAATATTTACAAATTTTAAATAAATTTCAAAAAGAATACTCTGAAATTTCTATTTAAAAAATCACAATAGTAATACTCACAATTTTTTTACCTATGTAAATATTGAAACAATTTGAAATATTAAATTTATTTAATTTATTTCAGTTTCACTACTTAAATGATTTAATATTGTTTGGTTTATTTAAAGGGTATTCTGAAAACTCACATGAAATCTAAAATTGAAAATGCCTTTTTTCCCACTTACAACTCGAGACAACATTGCGTATGCGCAACATTTGTCATGCAACTGAATTAATTATTTTATAAACCTATTTACTTTTGCTTTTACTTTATTTCTTTTCTTTTTATTTAGCGATTGGATGTGCAATTGAGTGATTAATGTTTAGACGGCAAAACTTTGGTTGATTTGTCACCCACCTTCGACTTCTACATAATATATTTTTTAAGTAGCGATGTCAAAAAATCTTGCCAAATTCTGTTAATACCAGTTTAAAAATTAAACTGGTTTCAATAAAAACGCCCCATGGCAACCTACTAAAATCAAAAAAAAAAAAAAAACCAAAACGCACTTTCAAGATTGCACAACTTGAGGGTATGACGTGACATCCTGGTCACTACAAACTATCAACTATTGGCTATTGACTATTGGCTACTGGGTGAGATAATATAAAGCTCGATGATTGCATTTTATGCCTTTGGCTTAAGATTTTTGAGTTTATTATGCACAAAGTGAGCGGCAAGGCGCACGCAAGGATTTTAATTATAATTTTTGTTGGTTGGCCTAACAAATCTAATTTCCGTTTGCAATAGAGAGAGTGAAAGAGGAAAGATATAGCTTATTTATGTCTCACTCTGATGCAATCGTTAAACCAACTAACCAAAATAGAAACCAAAACCAAAAGTGCCACGCAAAAGTTATCAACAAATCAAAGTGAGGTTGACACAGTTTCTCTTTGAGAATTGGCAGCAGGAGCCGGGGATTTTCCTAGAGAGCCGACCAGGCCGGACTGGGCCAACACAAGACAAGACCAGAGTAGAGCAGACCAGGCCCAAAAGTGCGTGCGTCGTTCAATCAATGCAATTCATTCATTGAGTCTGAAGTGGCCAACAACATGCAACTAGACAGGCAGAGAGTCAGATAGACAGACAGACAGACAGGCAGCAAAATGTTGAATTTGATGTTAACAGGGGCTGACTGTGGTCATGGGGGAAGAGGGGTACACAAGTCATTTTCTGCAGGGAAATTGCTTGTTAACCCAAATAAGGCAAGGGAAATTTTCTTGAATACTTTATGCAACATCATCTAACTCCAACTCTCCCCCATCTCACCCCTCTCAGTACAACTTTACCTTGTCTTTTTTTTAAATTTTTGGCACACGCTCTACTGTGAAAAAAAATGCGTATGCAAACGCCTGCAAAAAAAACCCACCGAGAGAAAAAAGAAAAAAAATTGCGTATTGCTAAAAAAAATATTGATTTATTTACAGAGAGCGCATAATTTATTACAAATCAAGTTTACCTTGCGATAAGATGAGGCAAACAAAAAGAAAGAGGGGAGATACATTATCGTTTGCTTGATTTATCGGCTATATAAATTTTTTGTGAGATGCAACAAACAAAAGACTTAGACAACGAACTTGTGCATTAAATCGGATATAAACATAGATTCAAAGTCGTTAATATAAATTTATGTGCTGATTTTAGTCAAGCGAGAGCATTAAGATGTTATACAAGATTGTTTATTGATTGTGTTAACTTAAAATTGAAAGGAGAAATAGATTCTAGTTGGAATTTGCACCCAACGGAATATTTAGTTTATTGCTTCTAAAATTTGTGAATAAAATTTGGAAAGAGAGGAATTTTTTGTAATTTTCTATTAAACAAATCTTTTATTAATTAAATTTGACAAAAGTTTTTAAGATGATGACTTAAGATAGATTTTCAAGTCTGCTCTTATATCCGAATTGGTTGCCAAAGTGAAAGGGTTTGCTTTTTAAATTGATTTCCAAAATATTTGATAATGAAAATAAAAGAACATATTTAATATTGATTCGGATAAATTTATTTGCAATCGAAAACTGGAATTATACTATAGGATTTACATAGGTATTTAAAGATATTTATGCTAATAAAAGAACGTAAAGGGACAAAGCATTAGTAATGAGACGAAAGATTATTCAAATTATTAATTATTCAAGTATTTAAGGATGGATCTAACAAGCAAAAATTGGGGAGGATTTAATTAAAAAATTCGTTCATTAATCCCATGACGCAAATTTTTGTAAAGAAATGTCGTATTTTTAGGGTCCCCCCTCAACTTAAGCAACGTCACCATACCAAACCCCCCTTCAAAATGATTTGCATTCAATTTTGCCACTATATAACAATGTCAATGAGTCATGTGATGTTGGATTTAACCTCCCTTACCCTCTTGTGACATTTTGTGACAAATTCCAAACCCTCCCTCCCTTCTTGGTGCGTCACATGAATAATGGATGGGTCTCGATAGTGAAGTGAGTAAAGCTTTGTACTAATAAAGAAAAACTAAAAGTATTTGTTAGGTATACTTAGATATACTTAGGTTAGAGACGCAAAGAAGCTAGGACCCCCTGGAATACTTTCCTGGATTCGGTTTTATACTGACTCCTACATTTGCATGAGGATGGGTTAAATGAAATAAAAGAGTAAAAGTCCTTCATTCAAGTGGAATGCAATAAAGTCAAAATATTTGTTACTACTTGTAAGTGTATCTATCTGAAGTATACATAATTCGACTCCCCTAAACCCTAACTAAGTTATTCATACTTAATCAAACCAACCTGATATGTTATGAATTGTTACTGTTCATACCAAGTCAATATATTCTTCAATTCAAGTGCTCTTACTTGTTTTGCTATGAATTTATTAAAATAGAGTATATTAAGAGATCCAGTTTAGTTACCAAATATACAATTTACCATTTGATACACTTGATTTCCATTTGAATAATTGTCACATGAGTCCATTGGGTGTTTCATTTGACATTTTCGCGTATATGTTTCCCCTTTCATCGCATCTGGGCAATCGAATGTCTTATCTCCCTGTTAATGGCTTAATTAAACGCCTTAAAAGCGAGTCAAAGTGAATAATGTATGCCATGAACTAAACCAACAACAACAGCGACGCCCACGCTGAAACAACAAAAACAACAATAACCCAATCTGACCACACGCCACCTTTAGGCTGGAAAAATAAAAAAAAAATCCATGGAGTATAAAGTCAGCCAGACTCCGGGTAGACGGGCCAAGTTAGGCCACCAGCAAACACAGTTTGGCTTTGGCTTTGGCGTTAACATTAAGTTTGATTAATATCATTAGACCCCCGCCCCCGCCAGTTAACTTTGTTTTCAATTTAAGGCCTTTGTGTTTGCAATCTGGTCTGGTCTGTCTGTGTTTTGTTAAATATAAATTAAATTATCAATTAAATACTCGAATTTACTTACTGAGATGATCAGCAAAACGGTTAGGCTAATTAGTTAACTCACTTCCATTATGCCAACTGCCGCCTCGGGCAATACTCGCATCTGTTCATGCACACAAATACATAAGTATACTCGTATGTATTCACAATTTTCAATGCATGAAATATCACGCCAATTACCAACAGAGACTCAACCAGCAGATTTAAGCCACAAGCTCTCAGTGGTAGCCGTTTCCATTGACTTGAACTGTTTAGCTCGACTCAACGCGCGCCGCAAATTAAATCAATTAAATTATGACAAAAAAGAAATACAACAAACGTGAAAGTTTAAAAAAAAAACATGAAATTTTCAAAAGTGACAATTTGATACTCTTTTATCATATAATTATTATTTTTAATTAACTCCGACAATTAGTCATTATTTTGGACTAATTATTGAATTGAACTTTTATATAAACCTCTAAATAATTTTTGCCTTTTTTATATCTAGTGTAGGAGTGTAAGTACATACTTTCGACTCCAGGATTTGTTAGAATATAAATACTTACAATTGTATCTAATTTATAGGTAATCAGAAAACAATTAATTACATTTTTAATACATCTTGAGTATAATTTAAAGCACAGGATAACAAAATGATTGACAAAATTGTTCGATATTTAGTTAGTTAGAGGTAGTTGACTTTATTCTCTAATCTTAAATTATCATTCCGATTGAAACATCAAAGTTATTGAAATGATTGAAATTTCATTGTTTGGCAAAGTTTACTCACTAAAACTTAATCTAGTCATTAGCTAGATTAGCATTAGCTGATCTGAGGCTGTGAATTGTTAGTTAATTGTTAATTGTTTGTCACAAATTAACTGCTTTTCGTATGCATTGTAACTTGTCTGCTTTGATAATTTGGATTGCAAAGTATTACATACTTTAGGGAGCAAAGTTTCCCCCAATTCACAGCTATGGTTCTCTACTGACTAAGGTTTTATTATTATAAGTATAGGATATAGTCGTAAACTATCAACCTAACTATATTTTACAAGCACTGGCAACTAAGGCCTTCGGCTTAGACAAAAACTACATCCATACACTAGCCTAGGATTCGAACCCGGATCCTCGTTGTTCAGTTACCTAATTGACTGGGCCACTTAGACAACTCATCTACCGAGGACTGCAAGGTTTTATTAAAAAAAAAAGAAAAAGAAAATCATACTAACTAGACAACTTTTTTAAACTTAAGATCTTATTGAAATAGGAAAAACTTAAAAAAGATATATTTTTAATTAAAGAAAAAATCTGTATGTAATTCAAAACTATTTAATTAATAAACAAATTTCTAGGAAATATTTCCTTTTTTTAATTCATTAAAATTGTTTAAAATATCAAATTACAAATTGTCATTGATTTTTTGATTTTTTGAATTGATTTTTTAATTTTGTAAATTTTTTTTTTGAGTTTAACCTTTATTAACCTTTTTCTTAATGATAATAATAATATCAAATTAAAATTCACAGTTTATAAAAATCATTATTACGGTTAGAATTATGAAATAATATATTTGAAAACAATTAAAATTTTCTGAGGCAATAAAAAGGTATTACAAATATTCATATTAAAAAATTTCGTGACAGACAAAAACTAATCTGCAAACAATTTTTTCCAACTGATTTAATAAAAATATATTTTACTATATATTCACTAGATTTTATACACAATTTCAAGCTTGTTTAATATATCATTGACATTAACTTTGTGTAGAGTAAATTATTACATTGTAACCGTTGGGTATTTTGATTGATTGCGCTGATGACATAAACGGAGAAGTGTGGAAAAAATTGGAATTATTTCTTAAGAAACTTATTAACTCTTGATATTTCCTTCTAGATGATGCTTCAGAGATTGCCCGTGTTGATGCTGTTTAGTTTGTTAGCTTTGCTGCAAATTGAATCCCTTCAGGCGGATCTGTTGGGCTACCATTATGACAGACCCTCAGGACCATCGGCCCCATCTAGCAGCTACACTGGCCATCAGTTTAAGCCATTGCCCACCATACAACCATTGCCGCCAGTACCAGCTTTGCCACCATTGCCCACAGCTCGAGTTCCTTTGCCAAGAAGTCGACCCACTGTGGCCAGCATCGTGAGCCAATATCTGCCACCGGCCAAGATAGCGGCACCACCAGTAGTAAGCACTTATTTGCCACCTGCAGTGGCTTCACCCATTGCCTCCATTAGTTTCCATGGTTCGACAGCAGCGCAACTGACTAAGCCAGTCTATGGCGCTCCACCTCCGCCACAGGCAGTTTCTTTCCTGCAGCCGACTGCTCCGACAGCGACATTTTTCCAACCTACTGCTCCTCCAGCTCCTTATGTACGATCAGCAGCTCCCGCAGGACCTCTTCGCATACCGTTCGGCAAACAAGCTCTGATCGCTCCCGGTGAATCCTATGTGGCCAATGGGCGGCAACTGAAGCAATATGCTGTCATCGAGATCATCGACAATGATATAGATGAGACTCCGGCACCGTTCCTTAGATCCAATTTCTTTGATCGCTATCGCGCTCAATCGAATGGCGTGCAATTGGATTCACGGGCAAATTCTTTGCTACTGGAACAACAATCTCTGGGAATTCAGTCACGTTCTCAGCAGCCAAGTCAAGGTCAGGCTGATGCCATTGCCTTGGGTTCGGGTGGATTGGGTTACATTCGTCTACCCAATGGTAATGTCTATTTGGGTTCCGGTTCCTTGGGATACATTAGCGGTCAGCAACGAGTTGCTTCTGTATTGGATGCTCGTACTCGTTCCGATTCCATACCAGATGCCCTGCATTTCGGACATGGTCCTTTGGGCGGACAAGATGGAAATCTATTGAGATTTAAATAGAACAAAATAATTGGAATTTTTACTATTTTTATAATATTGTGTAAATATGTAAATTATTGTTTAAGCCTCTTGAAATTTTCTTGTACATTACAGTTTTTTTCCTATTGACAGATGATGAAATAAACCTGAAACAAAATAATAAAGAAATTGTTTGCATTTGAAAAATTTTAAACTCTAATGGATGGTTGAGAAGCTTTATCACCTCAATTTGAGTTTGTTAATAGCTGATTTTCATTTTATTTATATAAAACCAAAGAGTTTTTTGTGGAAAATGCAAAAACAGGAAACGTTTCAAATATTAATGAGATCTGTGATCGTTTTAAATCATTTCAAATCTTTTTAAAAATGCGGGCTTATTCTTAGAACTGTCTGCTGGGTTGCTGAGTTATCAATAAATTTTGTTATCGTTCTTTAGTCCATCTCTAGCCATTGTTATTGTTGTTTTCAAGTTGAGAAGTCGTGTGCGGGTTCTCTCTTTGTTTTTAGTGTGATAAATGCCGGCTAAATGACTAAATTTAAGTAAATTTTAATAATTTTAAACCAATTAAGGAGTGAAAAAACTAAATAAAAATGAATTTTTTTAAAATCGGATTTTTCTTAATTTCTATTAGCTGCCTAGGTGAGTATGAAATTGTTTATAAAAAGTATTAATAAATGCTAAGCACGTAGACAGAGAGGGAGAGAATAGTTAAAACAAAGTTGAATGAACTTTTTATAAATGTTAAATGTTATTAGCATTGACATTGTCATCCCGCAACAACAACAACAACAACAATACATAAGAATGTTTATATCTGACACAGATTTTAAAGTGGAGCAGCTGTTATTAAAAACACAGTGTGAAAGCACAGTGGGGCAAATCTATAGATAAAATTTAACACCAAATGTAAAAAAATAGAAAATTGCAAAAGTACTGGTTTTTAAATACAAGTTTTAATTAATTACGCTTATTAAAATATATAAAATTACATATACATATAAAATAAAAACTTGTTGCCAACACACTGTGGCTTAAACAACTTGTTGATAACCCTTGGCAAACTCACACAGATAAGCGCGTGTTTACTTATATATGTATATGTATATAGAACCGAAAGATTAGCTTATTTGCTTTTGGTGAAAGTTATAAACGATTATCAAATGACGTGGTCTTCTTCCACCCACAGCTAAAATCCAAGCCGGCCTCATTCCTCCGGCCAGTCAACAGCTCTACAAGCTACAGAACCACGTGAGCCTCGATCAAAGGGCAAGTTATCAATTGGAAACGAACTTGAAAATCAATTCGGTATGGAATCAAGATGAAGATCAACTGCTGGAAGTCTATCTCAGCGAGACTCGTGTGAGTGCTGAAGGAGTGAAACGTTCTATAACTAGTCTGCCCGATAGACCATTTTATATCAGTGTGGTCAAAGGGCAACCGCATCAGGTGATAGCCCATACCGGGCGTGATCAATCTCTGCTCAATTTAGAGCGTGGCATTGCATCCCTTCTTCAGATACGCCATGCGGGTGACGAGGAACTTGATGTCTCGGGCCATTGTCGGGTCTCATATCAAGTGAAATCCTCCAGACGAGTGGAGAAAACGAAACGCGATTGCGCTCTATGGGATTTACGTGTCAGCTATCATCCAGAAGATGCATTGGGCATAGCACAGGAGTCCAATGAGCAAATCTTTTACGATTTATCTGCCGATGGTCTTTTGCTGCGAGCCGAATCTAAAGAGAGTCATCGTTTAAAACTTAAACTGAAGCCAGATGTGGGCACCTGGGTGCAGAGTGATCTAATTCTCGAGCATTTGGATGAAGGATCTGCTGAAGAGGTTACTCAGTTGACTTATTCCACGCTGGAAGCAGCCATCGAAAGCCTCTTGGAGTGGTATCGTGTCTTTGACCTGGAGGCAGATGTGGATGGCCAAATAAGTGAACTAAAAGAACAAACGGTATGTATTTACTCCCATTTACTATGCCCAAATTTGTTAAGTCTCTCTTAAATTGCAGCTTGTGGAGCAATTTGAATTATCTGTGGGACAATTGCAAACAGAAGATGTTGGAAAATCATCGCTTGCTTTGGCCTATGCCAAACTTTTACCTTTAGCTCGCATTACCAAACAAGATCAATTTGAAGAGCTGCTCAAGAAATATCCAAAACTTGCTTCACAATTGGTGGATTTGTTGGGAGCCGTTCAGACATTTGATGCCCATAATGCCACCTTCAGTCATTTGTACCATGAAGCAGATACCACATCGGAGCAATTGGACTTATTGGAAAAGTATCTACAATCTTTGGCTGTGGGCACACATCCGGAAAGGAGTGTACTTGAGCATTTGTACAAACTCTTGGAAATCAATGGTCAAAAGAAATTCAAGGATTCAATACTTCAGACTCTGGCCACTTTGACACGGCAGAGTAACTTGGATAACAATGATCCATTGCTACAACAGATACGCAATTATTTGCTCGATGGCTTGAAATCGAAGGATCCACTTTTGTATATACGTGCCCTGCAGAATCTTCAAGATTCGACTACTATTGACCAGCTGCTTGAGCAGGCTCTGAATCGGGAAGACTCCCAGCTATCAGTGGCTGCTCTGCAAGCACTGAAATCTTTTTCAGTCAAGTTATTTTCCCCAGAGCACCGTGGAGTGTTTGAGGGAATCTTTTATCAACGTAGCGGACGTTTTGATAGCTCTGCTCGTACCTTATCTTTGGATATTATTTTGGATACGCGTCCATCTTCAGAGCAATTGGGACAATTGTTAGACTTTCTAGCCTCCAATGATCGACAGTTTGAGATTAAGACTTATGTGTGGCAAAAACTGCAGATGCTGGCAGAGATGTGTCCACGTTTTCGTGCTTTATTAAAGGGAGAATTGACAAAGCGTTCAAAGGTGAACAACTATCATGTTCTGGGACAGAAGGGTAAGTTCTTTTCTTTAGGAATTTTCGAAGGTTAAACTCCTTACACAACCTTTTCAGGCCTCACCACTGTATTGACACGTCCTCTATCGCAATCACCTGGCTTTAATGAGTCCCTGTTGAGCACTCAGGAAGTGTATAATGGCATATTGAAACGTGGCTCTGTGGAATTCCTACTTGAAGCTGGTCGCTCTAAAGTCAGTAGCTTTAAATTGGGAATATATACCGCCGGCTTAGCTTCAATGGTGGGCGATGGCGATGATTCTGCTGGAGATAATGATCCCATACCACCAGATGATGATTTAGTCGGCGAGGAGACAGTCACAGCTGGCATGGAAATCAGTGTGCAAGGATCACAGTTGCGTCCACTTGTATTTTTCGTTGGACAAACTGAGCTGATGGGTCATGTTTGGGGAGGCAGCGCATCGGAATCGACGCCTGCATATCAAGCTACCACTTTAAATCAGGACCATGAACAATATGTCATATTGTCGTCGGGTGCCACATTGCATTTGCGTTTGGTAGGAGCCAAAAGTGTAGATCTAAATGGCAAAGTGGGTTTCAGCCTTTGGAATCGTAATGCCCAGACTGAAATTCAGCAAAAGTAAGTTGATAATGAATTCCCAAATCATGTAAGTTTTTAATTTGGTTCTCCTTACTTCTAATTATAGTACTGGTAGCGCTGTGGTTGGTCATCTAGCTGTGGGCTTTACTTATGCCCAGCTAGAACAGGATTTCACTCTTACCCATGAGCCCAAGCTAAGTCTGCAAGCAGATTTGGACTTTTATAGTGGCATTAAGTTGTGCATGCAACTTCAACGTTCCGAGCAACTTCTAACGTGAGTTCACTTCGTGTTCATTATTCGAACTATTTTTAATTTTTTCTATTGTTCCAGTTATCAAAATGTTCATTCTGTTCATCTGGATAAAGTGGAAAGATCATATGCCAAACATTGGCGCTCTACACTTATCCATAAATCACCTGGGTGCACATTTGCCCTGAATCAGAAGAACAACGAAATGTGTAACTTAATACATGCAAATTCCTAAAATTGAGATTGCTAGATTTCCATTTTTAATAACTAAATAACTAGTATGCTTCCAGAATTTTTACACAAAAAAAAAACAGAGAATAAGACTCATTTTAGTTGTAAATGTTGCAAAACGAACAAATTTTGTACAATCATTAATACTCTTTATAAATTGTAATAATAAACTCATTTAATCATTCTGTATCAAAACATTAAATTTAAATATTGCGCCACTTACGTTGATATCAATTCGGTATTTTTGGATAGTATTTTTTGTTCAGCATAGAAATACGCTGCTGAGTTGCCAGACAGTTTGCAGCTTAGCTTCTGGCAACACTAGTTGAAATTGAGTGCTGCCAGAAACAACGACACTGAAGTAAATAAATATAAATAAACTGAAAACAAAATCAGAGATAAATGAGAAAGGCAAAGCAATTGTGTGATATATAAAGTGTAAAAGGTACGAATAGCTAAAATTTAAAACAAAACGTAAAAGAAAAAGAGAGATAGCCAGTGCAAAATTAGGCCATCAAAAATACTTCAATGTATGTATGTAAGTAGATGTAATGTGTGTGCGTGTGTATGTATGGGGGAGGCTTGTCACAATTCCCTCCAGCATCCCCACTCCTCTTACGGATGCCTAACAATGCTCCAGCGAAAATGTCAATGTTTATTTGGTTAATATGGCCAACTGTTGACTAAAATTGTTGCTAATCGTTGTTAATATCAGAGAGTGTATGTGTGCAGTTATTTATGGCTGAAATTGTGCTAACTAAATGCAAGCAAAAAAGTGTTAACAAATATTAAATTTACAAATTTTTTTTTTTTTAGTTGCCATTGCATGGGAATTTGTTGTTGTTGTTATTGTTGTTGCCCTTTAGAGTTGGCCAATGAAAAACCACGTGTAAAGTAGAGTGCAAGCCAAGTTTCAATTTCATTTAATTGCAATTGTTTATGCAAGAGATTCAAGCCAAATTCGCGCCACGTTGCTGAACCTTGTGAAATGTGTGTTTTTTCCTTCCACTATTTCATTTTCAATAAAATAAACAATTAAATATACTGCATTGCAAATATATAATGCCGGTAAATTAGTATATATTTGTATTTTTTTTGTTATTTACATATGTTTGTATGTATGTATGTATATTGCTGTCACCCACTCACTCATCTAAAATGTGTGTGTGTGTGTGTGTGTTTGGCAGCGAAAGAGACAAACAGACGTCACACGATCATGAGAGTGATGCTTAGTTTGTGTGAACCAGTTCATTTTTAATGTTTTTCTTATATTTATGTACATATGTTATGAAATTTACCAATTTTTAAGATATTCTATTATTCATCACTTAAAAGTTGATTCAATGTTCAATCATTAAATTATTGACAAAATGGAAAAATATTCGAAATATGTTTAACAAACGAGACAAAAGCGCCAATGATAGTGTTTCAATAAATACTGTAATATTAGATGTACATACATACATGTAATAAATAAGAAATAAAAGTATTTCATTAAATATATTTTTTGCCTTCGAAAAATTAAATGATTAAAATTACTCCATCAGTTTTTGAATATGAATTCATAAATTTAGATTTTTTTTTTTGAAAATGATATTTCTGAGTGAATATGAACTATTATTAAATTCGAACTGAGTCTCTCAGCACTGTTTCCCCTCTTTTACTAACACACATACATACACTTACATTGGCGCACTCTCTTAAACTCTTGCGCTCTCCCAAGTGGCCTCCACACTCCCCACTGAGGGGACCCCACATAACATGGTAACGGTATTGCACGCTCTTCAGTTGACTTAAAACACTCGCAGCGCAAGGTAGTTGCCGCCGCATTGTTAATTTCGATACTCGATAATTCCGAAAAAAAATTATACATAGATACAAGAAAAAGAATTTATCCAAAAGAGGGCCAACAATTAGTCTGCGCCCGTGTGTTAGTGTGTGTGTGTAGGTGCGAAAGCGCTTAAATAATAACATCAAATATATCCTTATAACAAATATTCTAGAATATACCATTTTAAAGGTGAAAACGCTAAACGACGGGCAACTATCCCAAAAACAAAAAAGAAACGAAGAAGCCAAGCAAAACACAGAAATAAAACCACTCGCGTGTGTGCAGAGGAAGCAAAGAAAAAAGAACCAGAAAGAGAACGAAAACAAAACGTGAAAAATAAAAATCAGCAAAAAAACCAAAAAACCATCTACGAAGAAAAGAATATAAACACACACACCGAGAAAAAGAGAGACAGGTATGTAAATGCATTCCATTTTCGTTCTACCAGATTTAAGGAATTTCTGTGATACTATCAATGAATCATTCTTTTTTCTTTTTGCCAATCATTTCGAGTCTAAAAGTTCAATATTTGTGATAGGTTCTTTTTTAATTTTTTTTTATTCCGGATGAGTCAGTATTTCACTTGGTCATAAATTTTATATATGACATTGGCAACAAACATCGAAATAATACCAGCATAGTAAGGAGTTTTTTTTTTTTTTGCTTACTTAGGTTTAAGTATAGATACTTAATAAATTAATTATAAGGGTCTTACTACTGATTTAATGGTCAAAAATTTAAATTACAATAAAAATAATTATATTATGTATATTTTAAAGTTTTTTTTTAAGTTTTGTTGTTTCACTGACAAATGATCGAAAAAAGTTAAGCAATACTTACTTTATTTTATTATTACAAAAACAAATCATAAACAAATTTCCCTTAATAATTAAGGGAAGGTCCATAGGCATATTTCATTAATGGCATTCCAAGAATATCGTTTATGGTCATAGTTTTCAGCATTATGCTCATATGTAGTTACGTTTTCAAACGTAAAACGAATTTCTTAGCAAATCGTTTGGAGAATAATTTCAAAAAGAAACGAAGTTACAAATTTCGCCATAGACAAATATATTAGAAAAATATATGTACCTGCAAATTTTTCTATTTAATTATATCTAAAACACACGTATTTTATTAAAACAGCCGAAATTATTTTTAAGAGCTTCAATTAATCTGGCCATGAGTGTAATTGAAAGTGTATTGTGAGTGTATTTGAAATCTTTTTGTTTAAAAGATTTGTAAATAACATCTAAATTGGCTACAAATAGGAATTTAAGTGACATATTTAACAAAAACCTGCCTATTACAATTATTGCTTAAAAAATGAAATCCCCTTTTTCTAAGACTTTTTAGGGAGGGATCGCTCAATCGGAAAAATTATGTCATATATCTGTAATAAGTGTGAATTTTAATTTATTTGAATTCATCTAAATGATCTATCTATTCTAATATATTTTTTTTAGGAACAAAATTTATTTAGAAAATTCAGTTTAAAATTGCCTCCCCCCAATTTAAATCCTGATAAGAGGTAAAAAAGAATATCGTTTTGAGAGACTGAAAGTTTCCTTGTTTCCTTCCTCATTTCCTTGGCACATAAATTAGCAAAGGTTATAGATAGACACACTAAGTTGGTTCTTTGATATTTTTGGCTAAATCTCGTAATAAGCAAACTGATTAGATAAAGTTTATATGTATAGTATATATATATATATATTCTGTCTAACCTTGCACAATTTATGATGTTTTGCAGGTTCGTTTTTCTTTCTTTTTCTGGTTTTGATAATAGTAGAAATAAGTTTTTGTTGTTCTATGGTGAGACTTTAATTTATATAGTGTCTTGTCTATTTAGGGTTTTAACGTTTTATTTGCAGTTGGCCTTAAATTATCTTTGAAAACGAAAAAGGCAGAAGATTTTTTTTTGTATTTTGTAATTTATGAAACTTTTGGAAGTTTTTTTACAGACAAACATACGCTTTGTTTAAAAATTTATGAGTTTGGAGAGTTTGAAAAGTTGTGATATTTTATTACCAAGCAGAATGCATTTGTTCTAGTTATGTAAGAAATTAGGCTTAAACAATAATAATAAGGTAATAAGAGACTGTAAAGATCACCTTTGTGGCTTCAATTACAGGCTTATTTTTAGCCTACTCTTACAGGTAATTGATCTGACGATTATTGCTAAGAATATGAGTCATTATTTTTTTTTTATTTATTTGTTGTGTTAAATTAATACCTAAATAATGCTTGAAAACGAAATTGAGCAATTGTTTAGATAGAGAAATTCCTAAGAATTTTCAAAGGGTGTGTATTGGCCCTTGGCAAAAGAAGAAATCACCGCCCAATTTCAACAGAATTAAAGCCATATAATTTCCAAAAAAAATTGCAACCACACTATGACACTTTAAGCGAGAAACGAAACCATTTTCATTTTGGCCTGGCCCAAGTTATCTTATCTATAAAAATAAAGAGATTGCCCACTATGAACGACGACCCAATTATTTCCACTGAGATTGAAAGAAACATTGCCCAGCTTAACGATCGAGACTTGTAGACAAATTATATTTTGGCTAAACTGTTTCTGACTGTCTGTCTGTCTGTCACAAATGATCATTAGATCGTTCGTTCATGTTGTATGAGTCGCTTGGAAAACGACTTTTAAAAGTTGCAAAGTAGCCAATCAACACGATTATAGATCCGGCAAATGCAACTGCAGACAGCAGACAGAATATCAATCCGAATATCGGCAATAAGTCAATGTCGCTTTCAATTGAATATTGCATCAATAATGTGTGTGTGTGTGTGTTTATGTTAGTTTGAGATTTTTCTGTGATTTCGAGACTTGAACGTGACTAGATGACAATAATGCGGTTTACTTCTATATACGTATGTATGCGTCATATGTAATCAATAGTGTTTTGTGACTTAAATCAAGTTATATTCAATTTACCTGCATGCTAGACGAAAGACGAAAAGTTCATTCAACTTTAATCGTTTAGGGCTGGACTAGTAACCTAATCAAAGTGCAAACGACTCACCACCTTTTTTAATTTCATCATCATCAACAATTTCGTGTCCTGGTAAAACAGGAAAATCAATAAATTGTATAAAATTATACATACACATTATTTATAAGGGTCGCCTGACCTATGAAATATATTGAACGACAAACAAGTTGAGCTGGGAAACTATCGCCAACGCTGTTTGAGATTGTTTTTATGCATTAATTAAAATAAAAAGAAATTTCTATTTTTTTTGGATTAAAGAAAATCAAAGTACTTTAAAAAAGAAGAAAGTGTGGCTGTTTATCGCTAAAAAGTAAATACCAAATACAGATATTCTATACAGAATACAAAAAAAAATTCCTACATACATACATATGTATTTGTACGTGTTATATTTGGGCTAAATGAAATGAGAAACCCCCCCTACCATGCTTAATAAATCCTAATCAAATTGATTAAATCAAGTACGACTCGTCGTAAAGCTCGCAATGATACAGAGACCACATAGTACATACGCCCACAAAATTGACTCTAGACACACACACAGACACAATGAAATAAAAATACAAAAATAAAACTAATTTCAGCGATATGAATGCCTATATATATATTTATATGTATGTATATATTAATGTCTATATAGTAATTCTCTGGTTATAAAGCGACAAAGCATATGCCCCCGAGATACCAAACAATCAATTGTCTAGGCGGGTCTCTAGGCATTTGGGGTCTGAGGCTGCTGCTGCTGCTGAGCCTGGTGTCCGGTAATTGTGCCGCATTAATTTGTGCAAGTAATTTCATTGACGAAGCCCGACATCAACAACAACAAAGACAACAGCGAAAACTGCAAAAATAACTCATATATACATTTGTGTGAGTGTGTACGTATATCAAAATAATAAAATCATAATGCTATGCTTGGTTAATGAATAAAAGTTTAATAACTGAGCCCAGTTAATGGCTAATGACTGAGAGAGAGAGATGGCGAAAGAGAGAGGGAACGCGGCGGGTAGGCGACTCTATTGAGCTTATAGTGTAAATATTTTTACATTTCCCCTTGATTAAATAACCTTGATTTTGCCTTAGTGTGTGTCTGATAATATGTGTTGTAACGGTTAAACTACTTACTACTTGTTTTGATGTCAATATATTAGATGAGGTAAATTTGATTAAATTCATGTTGCTAACTCGAGTTAAACGGTAGAGAAATGGTATCTAATATCAAGAGTTGTGATAATAAATTTCGTGGGAATGACCAAAAGAGTTTTCGATGATAAATTTTATAAACTCATAAGTACTCATTCCTTGTGAGTATTTGTAAGCTTGAAAACAACTCGACACAATTGAACATGAATGAAATGAAATAGGTATTGGGTAAATAGGTACCCAAGCGACTCTTAAAAAACTTTTTTATACCCTTGCAGAGGGTATTATAAAATTGGTCAGATGTTTGTAACGCACAGAAGGAGACGTTTCCGACCCCATAAAGTATATATATTCTTGATCAGCATGAGAAGCTAAGTCGATATAGCCATGTCCGTCTGTCCGTCTGTCCGTCTGTCCGTCGGTGCGTACGCGTTTTACTCAGCCATCTTAAGAGCTATCGGGATGAAATTTTTTTTGGGAGCTTTTTTTTACCCGGGTGAGATAAAGTATGAAAATCTTTGGGATCGGACCACTATATCATATAGCTCTAGAAGAAACATTTTTGCAAAAATTGGAGTATCCCCATGAAATTTACCAATATGATAGTAATAGATATAAAATCTCAGATCCCAAAATTTGAATCTGATCCGATAAATAGAACACAAGTTACAGTCAATATAAATCGGTTCAAACGCTGCCGGCAGCGCTGCTTGCTGCCTACTACTGCCATCATCAAATCAACAGAGCACACGCATACACACACAGACGCAACGCTACATGAACTGTATGTGTATGCGTGCCGTGCTTTGCTTAGAAAATGATGGAAGAAGAAAAACTTGTGGTAAAAAGAGAAATAATATTTTGTTTGTGTATTGATGAATTGAGTTGCAGGGAAAGAAATTTCAAAAAGGAAAAATATTATTGCCAAGTATACTGCAAGGGTATATAAACTTCGGCATAGCCGAAGTTAGCTTCTTTGATATTTATTGTGTAAATTTGGTTCAAATTCGACTCCCGGACTTGTGAATCCGATTTATTATACGAAAAAAAAGACTATAAATAAAGCAATCTGAATTTTTAAACGATTTAGATATTCGATTACATTCATTCGCTAATGTATGAATACTTAATAAACTACGAATCTCATAACACTAGCCCTTTGAGTGTTCAAATGAATCAGTTATTTAATTATTATTTATTTTATTTTCAGTAGAGTTTCCATGGGTTGACAAGAACTAACAGTAACTAAAGTTTTCAATTTAAATATAGGGAAATACTCATAACACATAATTTTATAAATTAACCGAAGTTTCGAATGTACCAAAATCTTATGAAAATGTATTAGAATTTGGAAACATTTAACCATTTCTACCAAAGTTTCTCGTAGAGTATTTTCGAAGAAATCTACAAATTTCGTCGATGAATTTTCTTTAAATTAATCGTATATATTAATTAAATATAAATTAATCTAATATTAAACTTTTAAAATATTTTGACGAGTTCTTTTTGTAATATCCCAAATCAAAATTAGTTGATAGGAAATAATAGGGATCCACCCACACACGAAGGCACAAAACCGAAGTCTTTTGTGTATTGAAAATTTAAATGTGGTAAAGAACTTGCTGTAAATATAAATTTTATTTTATTTACTTGAGGCTAATAATCATTAAGTGCATGATAAGTAAGTGTTGGTCCATCGTATTCTCTGTGGAGTGCACTCAGATATGATTCAGTTGAAAAGGGGACAATTGTCCACAGAGAGTTAATATTTAAAAACCGCTTTACTGGTTGTCACTCTTCATTGAGATAAGTTCAATTCGCACAGAGGTTGTAGTTAGAGCTCAATTCCAGGCGAAACTACTTACACACAAACACAACATCTACATACAATTATAGTATATAGTATGTAGGTACATACACATATGCCAAGCACGATAACATCCGGCCGATCTGGGCACAAAAGCCTTTTGTATCGGAATCTCTCTCCGTCGCTCTGAGGTTCGAGGCGAACCACTTCAAGCAACAATGCTGCACATAGCGCGTAATTCACTTGCGTGTGTGTGTGTTCTGTGTGTTGTTGTGTATTTTGCATATAGGCATTTATTTATTTTATTATGCCATATTTGAATAAAGTGAATTACACTCTTAAAAAACAAAAACAAAAAAAAAAGGTCCACAAGCCAAGCAGCGCTGTGACTGAACTTAACTTCCCTATATATAGGGGAATGCCAACGTTTAATTCAATTGAAAAAAAGAAAAAATGAAGTAAGTAAGTCGTCTCGCCGACTTGGATATACCATACACCAGTAAAACAAATATTTTAAATTTATAATAACCAATACATTTTCGTATTTAAAAAAAACTGTTCACATGCTTTTCACAAGCATATCTTAGTATTTCGCTCACTCAAGCATACGAGCACCCTAGCGCCCCCACCAGCCAACGGCCAACTCCGGCCATATGGAAAAACGTTTATATGCATAACTTGGCTATTTTTAGTCCGATTTTGATCAAATTTGGTATTTTGCTGAACATTAGTATCAAATTTAAGTGTGCTAAATTTGATTGCACACGGTAGAAAATTACGGGAGATAATCGAGTTTTTTCAAATTACGGGGGCGGAGGGGGCGTGGCAAAATCTTTACACATCAAAAATGTGCGCAATTACTAAGCAAATATTTATACTAACTATGGTGTCTCTAGTTGAAATAGTTTTTGAGAAAATCGGTTTTATTTAATTTGCGGGGGCGGTAGGGGGCGTGGCAAAATTTTTACAAATACAAAATGTGCGCATTTACAAAGCAAATATACATACCAAATTTTGTGTCTCTAGTTGCTATAGTGTTTAAGAAAATCGGTTTTATATCATTTGCGGGGGCGGTAGGGGGCGTGGCAAACATTTGAAACAAACTCGATAAGCGTACATATGACACGAGTCTACATACCAAATTTGGTGGCTCTAGCTCTTATAGTCTCCGAGATCTAGGCGTTCATACAGACGGACGGACGGACGGACAGACGGACATGGCTAGATCGTCTCGGCTGTTGATGCTGATCAAGAATATATATACTTTATGGGGTCGGAAAAGCTTCCTTCTGCCTGTTACATACATTTTAGCGACTTTAATATACCATTTCACCCTATGGGTGTATGGTATAAAAAACAACCAGAAACTCAGAACAGAAGGCAGCCAAGACAGGAAAATTTCCTCTGGAATGACAAACTCTCTCCCCGCATACAAATTCTTAGGCTTTGCTTGAATTTTTCTTTTGCTTTCATTTGTCTGTTGCATATTTTATGCCTCTTGTTTTTGTTGTTGCTGTTTACTTTGTGAACTTAAATGATTTAATTTATTATGTGTGTGGTTTGCTCTCAGCACTGAGCTGAACTAATTCAATTTATTGCATATCAACAACATTTGGCCCCTTTGCAAATTTATTTTCTTTGCAATTTTGTGGGCGGCATTTATGTCATTTCTTTTTTGCACGCCTTTTTCGAATTCTTTTGTGGTAAATGTCACGTCCATCTTTGTCTTTGCCCCAACTTGGGTCAGTAATTAATTAATTACCTCTGTTTACCATAGGAATTTAACAAATTGGCACGTGTTAAAGACTCAAATATTTTGTTTTCACATTTAAGGACTACAAATGGCGGTTTGACGGTTAGTAACAGGTGTCATACCACAGTCAAAATTTATCGTTCGAAATCAATAAAATGTACTCTAAATGTTACTTATTTCTTTTGATTATCTCATTGATTATTGTGTGCATTTATTTTCAAGAGTTTGAATGAGTAATATGTTTGTGTAAAAATTAATTTGTTGGGTATAAACGATTCCATTACATTACGAGTAGCATTTAATGGGTCAATGACGTAAACCTCGCATATTAAGTTATTTTTCGCGTTCTGCTACTGCTGCGTGTCTATGAAATTAGCAAGTATTGTCCATTGTCTGATGTTTGTTGTATGCTTGAATATCTTTTCGATGAACGTGATCACACAATATGTTGAAAGTATTAAAATCAGTTAAGAAAGTTAACAACAAACATCATTACGCCTTACACAAACTCACACACAAACGCACACCCACCTACCAATATGAATAGGAAAAGAGGGTGAAAAAACAATATCTCGGCCCAGCAAAAAAGTCTTGGTATCTTTTTGAGCAAACATTTGGCACTTTAAAAAAGCGGCAACTACGAATTCAAGATGAGGGACTGTTGCAAAAATTTAACCATTATTTGACAACCCAACTGAGCCGCCGACGGGGCTCGATCTGGAGAGAATTAAGTAATATATATAGTTTGAGTAGTTTTTTTTTAAGCTACCGACTAGGATTAATCCAAGAGTATGTATACATATTACATATTTGTAGCGAAATAAATAATTATAAAATATATTCCGAGATCCATGACTTTTTCCTAAAATTAAAAAAAAGCAAAGATGTTATATTATAGATACTAAAATCTAGTCTTTAACAAGATGAAAAACGTTTGAACATACAACAGTGGTTATAATTAAAAAAAAAAAAAATTTTATTTTGCATAAAAAGAAGAAATGTATATGTAAGTAACGAAAATGATCCCATGACATATGCCAGATAATGACTAGATATCGGCAAAAAGTAGCTCCTTAGTCTGCACTTAAATTTCAAACAGGTTGTAATCTAACCAGATAGGTTTATTTACAAAAAAATAAAAAACTTTCGTTGTCCAGATCATTAAACATTAGGTTATAATTTGTTACACAACAATTTTTTGTACCGAACTGAAAAATATTAGAATGAAGTAAGTAAGTCGTCTCGCCGACTTGGATATACCATACACCAGTAAAACAAATATTTTAAATTTATAATAACCAATGCATTTTCGTATTTTTAAAAAAATCTGTTTGCATGCTTTTTAGAAGCATATCTTAGTATTTCGCTCACTCAAGCATTCGAGCACCCTAGCGCCCCCACCAGCCAACGGCCAACTCCGGCCATATGGAAAAACGTTTATATGCATAACTTGACTATTTTTATTCCGATTTTGATCAAATTTGGTATTTTGCTTGATATTAGTATCAAATTTAAGTGTGCTAAATTTGATTGCACAAGGTTGAAAATTACGGGAGATAATCGAGTTTTTTCAAATTACGGGGGCGGAGGGGGGCGTGGCAAAATCTTTACACATCAAAACTGTGCGCAGTTACTAAGCAAATATTTATACCAACTATGGTGTCTCTAGCTAAAATAGGTTTTGAGAAAATCGGTTTTATTTGATTTGCGGGGGCGGTAGGGGGCGTGGCAAAATTTTTATAAATACAAAATGTGCGCGTTTACTAAGCAAATATACATACCAAATTTTGTGTCTCTAGTTGCTATGGTGTTTAAGAAAATCGGTTTTATATCATTTGCGGGGGCGGTAGGGGGCGTGGCAAACATTTGAAACAAACTCGATAAGCATACATATGACACGAGTCCACATACCAAATTTGGTGGCTCTAGCTCTTATAGTCTCCGAGATCTAGGTGTTCATACAGACGGACGGACGGACGGACGGACGGACAGACGGACATGGCTAGATCGTCTCGGCTGTTGATGCTGATCAAGAATATATATACTTTATGGGGTCGGAAAAGCTTCCTTCTGCCTGTTACATACATTTTAGCGACTTTAATATACCATTTTCACCCTATGGGTGTATGGTATAAAAACGTTTCTAAAGTTTTTAAAGAAATGTCATACAATTTTTATACCATACACCCATAGGGTGAAAATGGTATATTAAAGTCGCTAAAATGTATGTAACAGGCAGAAGGAAGCTTTTCCGACCCCATAAAGTATATATATTCTTGATCAGCATCAACAGCCGAGACGATCTAGCCATGTCCGTCTGTCCGTCCGTCCGTCTGTATGAACACCTAGATCTCGGAGACTATAAGAGCTAGAGCCACCAAATTTGGTATGTAGACTCGTGTCATATGTACGCTTATCGAGTTTGTTTCAAATGTTTGCCACGCCCCCTACCGCCCCCGCAAATGATATAAAACCGATTTTCTCAAACACCATAGCAACTAGAGACACAAAATTTGGTATGTATATTCGCTTAGTAAACGCGCACATTTTGTATTTGTAAAATTTTTGCCACGCCCCCTACCGCCCCCGCAAATTAAATAAAACCATTTTTCTCAAACACTATAGCAACTAGAGACACAAAATTTGGTATGTATATTTTCTAAGTAAATGCGCACGTTTTGTATTTGTAAAAATTTTGCCACGCCCCCTACCGCCCCCGCAAATTAAATAAAACCGATTTTCTCAAAAACTATTCTAGCTAGAGACACAAAATTTGGTATGAATATTTGCTTAGTAATTGCGCACATTTTTGATGTGTAAAGATTTTGCCACGCCTCTTTCCGCCCCCGTAATTTGAAAAAATTCGATTATCTCCCGTAATTTTCAACCTTGTGCAATCAAATTTAGCACACTTAAATTTGATACTAATATCCAGCAAAATACCAAATTTGATCAAAATCGGAATAAAAATAGCCAAGTTATGCATATGAACGTTTTTCCATATGGCCGGAGTTGGCCGTTGGCTGGTGGGGGCGCTAGGGTGCTCGAATGCTTGAGTGAGCGAAATACTAAGATATGCTTCTAAAAAGCATGCAAACAGATTTTTTTTTAAATACGAAAATGCATTGGTTATTATAAATTTAAAATATTTGTTTTACTGGTGTATGGTATATCCAAGTCGGCGAGACGACTTACTTACTTCATTTAAAATATAATTTGTGTTTTGAAGTACTTGAATCTCAAAAATTCTTGCTTCGTAACTGAGGCTAGAAATTTATGTAACACACCTAGATACTGGGGCGGATCTAGCTTATAATTTTAGTGTGGGAACTCAGCCATTGGTGTGGATATCAAAATTTGATCAGTTCCTTAGGTAAAATCTGCGAAATTACTCTCATTTATATACATTACGAAAATACAAAACATCATACTTCTAATATAAATATGGTATTAAATTAAATTAGGTATTGGAATAAACAAATAGAATTAAATACTTTATAAACTTTGTCTCTATATACCGACCGCTCTTTGTTGTCTTTTTTTTTGTTTTATGCCCTAGAGACACAAAGTATGAAAAGTAAACTCGTGCTTAACCTAAAATGGTATTGTATAATATGAGCGATACCAAATTACAACCAAAAAAAAAAAAAAAAATACACAAATACATACTTGGACATGCTATAAATATTTAGAAACAAGCCTCTCAATTGTTTATAAAAACAACAACAAAGACGACGACGACGACCGACGATGGCGATGGAGCCAATACAGCGAAACATAACGAAAAACTTTTTGAAAGCACGTGACAGCGGCGGCAACGACAACGTCTCAACTTGCAACGCCAAGAAAGGGAGACAAAGAGGAGGGGTGGGGGATTGTCGGGGACAGATGGAGACTTTGTCTCAGCTGAGCTCTCGAATGTCATTTGTGGAGTTCGCTGAAACGCCAAACAAGTGTTCGTTCGTTGAGGCAAAAGTTGAGTCACGACATTAACTCACCACACGGTATAGAACGCCGCCGACGCTGCTGACTTTTACACAATTTGGTAAAGGTGAATTTATATATACATATATATTTTTGTTACTTATTTATTTATTTATTATTTTTCGCAAAAACACAATATTTATATGTGATGATGGCATCGAACCGGTTCGATCGGTCCAAAAACTTGAAACAAATACAAATACAAAGAATATCACAAGTGCAAGCAGCAACAGCAGCAGAGTCCATTTTTTTTTTTTAATAATGACAATGATCTTATGATGTTTAAGATGATGACGTTAGATTTACAATCAATGTCAGAGACACTAACTGAGTCTGATAGCCATAAGTTTGATTTTTCTTTTCCACTCGTGATATGACTCGACTGACTTACCTACATCAACCAGACAACCAACCAAGTTGGCCATATTATTTATTACCTTTTATCAGCAACATGACTGAGTGTGTGTGTGTTAAGCTCAGTTTTGCAAAATCAAAATTGAAATCAAATTTATACATAAATAAAGTTAATATTTCTTATCAGTTCTTGTATTCCGGGTACAAGCAAACGGTATAGACTTTAAAAACTGAACCATATCTTATCAATATACATATATACATACATCCATGCATATACATATGTATAAAAAAGTATATGATATGCGTATGCTTATATTATGCATATTTCTTATTGCTTTCGTTTGTTTTGAATGGTTGGCCTTAACGCGTGTATTAAGTCACATAGTATCAATTAACGTTTAGTTTTTCCTGATTAAACAAAATTATTATTCCCCATTTTAGCTAAAGTGTTTTTTGCTTAAAATAAAATAAATTTAAAAACTAGCAAATTCTTTTATGAGCAGATGTTGCCCTTAGCTTTAGAATGCCAAAATTAATAGACTTTGGAAACTACAAATAAACAACGTATAAACAAAATATCGAAAAAGTGAACTTATATAAGACTATGCCAAAGTTTATATACTATTCCAAAATCTTTTTCTGTGTCCTTAGTTGAAAATTATTTTTTCAATTTTTTTTTTTGGCTTAAATTTATTATTGAAGGATTCAAAATATTGTCCCAAATATTGTCATGTGAGGCCCGATTGTTGCAATATCTTATACTGACACGATCCGCTCAATTTGTATGCTTTATTTCTCTAAGGCAATAAAATGCTTAACAACCTAGATATTTTCCAAAAGCTTTTAAATTAAGGGCATGACATTGATATAAATAGACAGACTATGGCTATATTTAGTTGGCTTCTCACGCTGATCAAGAATATATATGTCTATATCTATATATAGACCTATGTCGAAAACGTTTCCCTCTCTGCATCGCATCAGTTTTAAAATAACGCCTGGAAGGGTATAAAAAACTTTACCTTTAAAAGTTCGCAAAGGTGGAAAGTCTGTAAAGACGGATGAGAAGTTTGCTAAAACTGATTGTTATCTTTGACTATAAAGATTGGAAAAAAACCGTAAATTTTTTGTACTTGGAATACCCTAAAAATTGTAAAAAAAAAAAGAAATTCCCATTTGCTTAAACCTCTATCCGATTTATGTTATTTCCTTCCTAATCGATCTGAAATTCTATTGGCCAATAAAAACGCAAAACCTTTCTAACCATTGAACCTTCCTCAATCGCGAAATTATTTTCAAAAGATGAATCATCATCGAGGTAGCAAATGTCTTATCTAAGTTTTTTTGATTCTTCAAGTCATGCCGATTTCTCAATTATACATATATTTTTGGCTAACTAAAATTCTTTCATAAGGAATTAAAAAAAAAAAAATGTAATTGTGAAATATTGAAAGATTTTTGTAAAGTGTGGTAAAATTTATAAATAACTTTATTCACTTTGTATACATTTTTTAATGGCTAAAGTTTAATAAACTATAAATACCAAACTCAAAATGCTGATGAAAACACTTTTTGCAATTTCACTTGAAATATATACAAAGCTCTTAAATCACACCTCGTACATTCCTCGTACATATATGGCAATTGCGCAAATGTTTTTTGTGTTTTTTCTACCAACCCCCTGCAGCTATAGCTACTACTTTTACTACTACTACTACTGAGTATTCTGTTGTAGTTTTGGCCTATTATGGTCTCTAGGGACTTTACAATTACCATTATTTTTTGTCTCTTTGTTTTTTTGTTATTATTATTGTTAGAGTATAGAGTATAGTGTATATGTAGTATGGTATATGTTTTGCCATTTATCTTTTGAGGGGTCAGGCCCCATTAGTAATGGGACCCAGCATATGGCCGAAAGTCTATTAAATGTCTTGCTCTATGTGTAATTAGTCGTAATTTGAGTGCAACTGCTGTTTGGAGATGTCTTCATAAAAATTTCATTGACCATAGCAAAATGACCACAAAATGTGCACATTAGTTTCATTTAATGACTTTGTATATATATGTACGATATGTATGTATATATATTTCGTATATATCATATGGTATGATAATTTCTATATATTTTTGGGAATTTGTGTTTAACCATATGGAAGCATCAAATAGTTTCTTAATTGCTTTTAAGCAAACTAGACGTTGGTGGTTTGAAATTTAAAATTTTTTAGACAAATTACAAAAATATTTTGAATCCATTTCAGAGCAAGAAAAGCAATATACGAAATTTTTATTAAATTTTAAACATGTATACATATTAGGTGCAATTATTTTGGATACGCCTTGGTGAATTTTATTAACTTTGACTACCAATTCTTCAGGTATAACCATAAACATGACACTCTAAAAATTTAAAACGGCCTGAAAGTTTTTATTTTTTAAATTTTTTTTTCAACAATCTTGTGTGTGGTTCTTATTGAAAATTCTTAAAACAGCCAAAAGAGTTATCAAAAACAAGATCTGTCAAATCAATTAAAAACTCAATCTTGGGTATGGAATATATATAAAAAAAAACCATTAAAATAACTTTACCAACAGTTTTATAATTTATAATTTGTATATGAAATTCAAGTTATATTTCATATCATATCTAAATTTAAAAGCAAGAGAAAGTGTTTGTAAGACTATAAAAAATAATAAATATATATTTTTCTTGTACATGTTGTGTGTTCTATTCAACGTGGAGCTTTACAGATTAAATTAAAAAGTAAAATAAAAGGTTAAGTAATCTCATAGAAAGTGTAGAAAATAAACAATGAATTAGATATAAGCAGCTATATTAAAATTTTACATCTGCAATACAATTTCACAATGTTAACATGAAAAATTACTCAAGCACAGGCTTATAAATTAAAGAGCTTGTAGCTGACCCATACAGGTTTAGAAGTAGAAACAAGTAGGAAAAGGATAACAAAAAATATCTCGACTTGCTTTAGCCCTTTAATGCAAACTCTAATGTTGTAAACCTTGTTTTAAGTTCGATCTATTAACTGATACTTTGAGACTGTGATACTTTCTTGTCTTATTCTCCTGAATTTTATTTCACCTAGGCTGATCGTTTTTAGTTGATAACTTGCGTCGAATCTCAAGGGTAACGTTTCAAAATAATTCCAATAGCCACAGATTGTTTTTTTAATTCAATAGAAAACATGCAGCTACTCCGATTTTGATACTTCTGAGAACTTGCTAAACAAAAATTCAATAGAGCGTTGGAAAACATCCGATATCATGTTATTTTTTCGCATGTAACTTTTTGTAATCCGCTAAAGATGAAATGAAGTGACCACATGGCGTATGTGTAATGTGCCGAATCTATGTATGTACATTATACATATTTATAATGGCCCTTTGATTATGTATGTATGTACATATACTATAAAGTAAACATTTTGTAGTGATTCATTTGGCTTCTTCTCTTTTCTTTTCTTTTGCCTTGTTTGTGTGGTTGTTGTTCTTGTTTTTTCATTCTTCTTTACATGCATTCTCTGCGAGTCGCTAACGTTGCACTTTGACTACATTTTTTTCGTCGTTTTTCTTTTGGCTGCATTGCGAACTTTTCTGCCAGTCAAAGCGAAAAAACAACAAGAAAAGAGAGAGAGCAAAAAAATGTGGAAAATGCACGCTTACATAACACATTTATATGGGCAAGCTGCTGTTGTTGTTGTTGTCGTTGTTGTTGCTGCTGCTGTTGCCTGCTAATGTCATTTGGGAGTTGGTGGAAAAGCCTAAGCCAAGTTGCATCTAGTGAAGGCTCCCGGCGACTTCAAGTGGTCTTTGTTTGGGCTGAGGGACGACGACTTTTGTGTGCCATTTGTTGGCCCCCACTGCCTTTCCGCTTTTCCAGACCGTTTCACGTGATTTTCTTATGCGCTTTTATATGTAATCATTATGAAATAAAAATGTTGTTGCTGCTGCTGCAATTGCAATTTTGTATGGTTCATTGACCTCAAAGTTGGCTACATGAGCTCTGTGTTATACATATACACATATATCTTTATCTATATATGTATATATACATATATACATATAGTATATATTGTTGTGGCAAGTGCATTGTACAGGTTTTTTCTTTTGTTGCCAAAAAAATATATAGCTTAAAATGCGAAACGAAAAGAAAAAAACGAAATGGCCAAATCTTGCGTGTGTATGTGTTTGTTGCCGTCACGAAGTCTGCCACACAAAACTTGCTCGTCTCGGGGCACCAAAAGAGGGAGAGAGAGATACCGAGAGATGGCGTGTCAGAGCGAGAGACATGGTGGTGGGGGTGGGGTTGTTATTGCTGTGGAGTGGGGCGCATGGCTGAAAACCAGGTCAAGCCTTGTTACACTTGCCGATAAAGCGTAGAAAGCCAAACAGAAGTTGAGAGAAATAAAAACCTCAAAAAAAAAAAAAGGAAATATATAAAACTATTCAGAAAACTATTTTTATGTATTTTCATTGTTTATATATTTTTAATTTGCAACAATTTAAAAAAAGTACATCAAAGTTTCAAGAATATCCCACCAAATTAAGAAGAATTCAGAGCTTAAAGCAACCATCTTTTTGGCTCAATTTTTGATTATAAGAAACAATAATTTTCAAAGTCTTTGAATAGTTAAATCTTTTTTACATCAAAACGTTTCAGTCTACTAAAAAGCTTATCACCTTTAAGATCCTTTCAAATTACAAGTACAAATATTTCTCAAATGAAATTGTAACTTACATCACATTTTCTCACAGTGCAGTTACAATCGTACAATCTCTGAGCCCCGGATTTTAATTGTTTTTGTTGCTATTTGTGTATATGTACATATGTATGGATGTATACATGGATGGATGTGTATGTGTGTGTGTGTGTGTGTGTGTACGTCCTTGCCTTATACGCCGACAAGTTGATTTCCTTGCCAATCTATTTTCACTTAGCTTTTGTGTGTCCTTTGCTTGCCCTCTGTTCCTGTAGCCCCCGCCGTATTGCTTACAACATAAATTGATTCAGTTATTTGCCCGACTGGCACCGACACCGTCGCCGCCCTTCCTCCCTCCCTCCTTTTCTCTCCCAATGGTGGTGGCACATGCGTAACGTTCATTGTTAACCAAGTTTGTTCTCTTTGCCCCTTCTTTCACTTTGGCTCTCTCTCTTTCTCTGGATATAACACACCCAGTTTTTCCACTACGCAATTCTATACTGCTGACGCAAAGTGACCTGTCACACCCACACCCACTCATACACACACACATACACTCAGACAATGAATGGTTTGGTACTTTAAGGACTTTTGTTGGCTGGATGGCATAATTTTTCGCATTTGCTTTTGGCTAAATTGACACAATTTTGAATTGAGCTACATAGCTAAATGTCCCTGAAAGAGGGCCAAGTCATTGCACTTCTCTTTTTGTACCCCAAAAAGGGTTGAAAAATGACAGCTGCTTGGCCTACTTTTGCCCTTCTCTAACCCCGTACACCTAAACCCCCTACTAGTTCCAGCAGAAGGGCTTAGTCCCTTTTTGAACTCATATCATATGCAAATTTTGTAACAAGTGGCAAACTAAATAGTTGGAAAAAGATGCAAAGCTTCTTGCTCCTTGTAAGTATTTACACACACACACAAACGCGCGCGTTTTGGCATTCTGCAATCTCTTACAGGTGACCTAGTTATTTATTCACTAAATATTTCAATTTATTTTCGCCTCCAAGTATATAGTAATTAAGTACTTTTCGTTGGTAACCGCCTGCACATGACATTTCTAGGACAAAATTGTCTATCATTCAATGCATTGTAAATGGAAATTTGTGACTAGTGAAAAACCCCTTTGCGACGCGTCAAGGATAATTAATAGTAGAGGAGAATGATGATCAAAGATAAAATATATTTTAGTTAACATAACTGTCAGGAGTTACCTTGTTAATGTCAAATGTGTAAATAAGGATTTAAATTATTTTTTCTATTTTCTTAAGAACAACAATTACCAGTGAATAAGAATTGATTCTTGACGTATCAAACTCAAAAACTAAAACCACAAAGTTTTTCTTTGACTTTAGTTTCCTTGTTTCGAATTAAATGTTTGTTAAGAGCTTACAAATTATTAAATTAATAAATTTTTTGAAAGATGTTTTCAAACTTAAAAGTTTTTCAGGGGCATGAAAATTTCAATTTGGAATAAAAGTTGTCATAATTATTAGCAAATTCTCTTTATTTAGTATTCCAATCAATAAGAATTTTAAATCTTTATAAATTCCTCTTTCACATATATACTTATTCTCGAAAACGTGTGTACATAATTTTCTGAATGTCACATCAAGGTTAAACAAGACCACAAATTCAGCAAAATTCAATTTTATATTTGTTTCAGTTTCATTTTCTGTCTTTACTTTTGTGTTATTAATTTAGAATTGACCCAGACAAAATTCCAACTAATTGTAAGTACTAAGTTACTTTTTCTCATTTCTGAAACTCAAACCCAAACTCAAATGGAACTAGAATGGAATAGTTTCATTAAGTAGCTTATAATAAGCTAGCAAAAGAGCTCTAATAACTTTCATCAACTTTTAATGTCATGGAAAATTACATGAGCGTCAAAAGTTTTCTCTATCACAAACTGACGCAAATTGCATAAACAATTACATTGAGAGGTGGTGAGGGGGTGACTGGTAAGAAGAAAAGAAAACTAACTGGTCAAATGTCCAGTCTGAGGAATTTACGTCATATGACCATCATGATGATTATCATCATCATCTAAATCCCACCCACGCTTTGAATTGGTTTTCCGTGGCAAATTATTCAATGTGCTTTAGATTAGCACCTGTTAACTTGTAATTTTATTGCTGATTTTATATGATGATTTTTTTTCTTTTTTAAGTATTTTGCTGACCAGACATTTGTGACCTCCAGCGCCACTCAACTCAAAACAGAACACAAACATTTTGGTAGACTTCTGCTGACATTCGACATGACATTGTGTCAGCTGATTTAGCATAAATGTTTTAATTAACTTTGCTTTTGCCCAGAGCTGGCCCCCCTCCTAGCAATCTAATCAATTCCATGCAATAACAACATTTAGTTGGGTTATTATGTCTAATTGAATTTGAATTGAAGTGAATCAAAAATAATAAACATTTCTTAATAACTTTATCTACATATACGTATGCATAACTATATATATATATATAGATATACAACAACTTGAGCCAAGGCACCTTGAACAGAAAATACTAGAAAATTGCAAATTTTATGCGTTTTTGCATGCACATTTGACTGGGTTTTTTTTTTTGTTTGTCTTCTCTTTTACTTATCTTAATAGATATTTTATTAATATTTCACTGCAGTATCTGGGAGAGGAATACCCAATAAATTTTTGAAGATATGGTATATGAATCATATAAAATATAAAAAAAAACAACGAGAAACAAAATTATTAACTATTAAGTAATATCATCATAGAGGGCATAGTTTTAGGTAAAACAAACAAAGATTATTCACTTGAAAGTGTGTTATAATAATGGTTATAATTTACATAAGGACAGATGACCTTCTGAGCAATCTATTTACTCTTTCTTATTTTAGTTATTAATACCTTGGAATTGTGATTATATTTGTGGATTTTATTATTTTATTATCGTAATTGCTCATATGGTCTTATTGCCTCTTATTTTCTCCTTAGGCCATCGTGGGAATAATCCAGTGAGGAGTCGAGCGGGCCTATTTAAAATATTAATAGTGTTTATAAAATATATATATCTGGAATAGAAAGTCTTGCAAATAATATCAAACATTTAAGTATTTCTAACTATAACTGTGCAAGAATTTTGTATTAATTTTTAATGTCTTGAATCAGTTGCAACCCGATAGTTTCTTCATATGTACAAATTGGAAACTTTAAAAACGGTTGGAAATAAATTTTTCCGTTATTCATAGGCCCACTTGGAAGATTCTTACACAAATAAATGTTATTAACAAACATAACTTTTTTTTAAAGATTGTTATATGTAAATATTGGTAAATATATGTATAAGACATTTAAGTGGCAGTTACGTTAAAATGTCTGGCTGACTTTATTGATTTTGTTGTCATTAGAAAAGACATTAAGAACAACTGAAAGAAAGACTTAATAGCAGTTCCAGCTGTTAATGTCTCCAGGATTAGTCAGCCATAAGGCAAAGTAGCAGAAATAATAGTTTTCACATTCCGTTTCATGGTCTTAAATGAAGCAAATTATTGTTGATAATTTCTGTTATTGACATTTTTCACATACATATGTATAAATATTTAATAAGAGCCGCTTTTCTGTTGGTCAACAAATTTTATAAGGAACTTTAAAAGGATGATATGAACCAATTTTCATTTAATGAATTTGTTTTTACCTATCCTCGAAAGCAGGAATTAAACTAATGAAATAAAAGTGATTAATCTTATATTGGCATATATATTTGAATATAAAAATATAAAAGCAAACCTTTAATGCATTTTTTTGTGTTAAACGTGACGTATACGTGACATTTCGAAGATATATAATAGACGTTTAGCGTCATTGTATGAGGCTGAAATATCTTGCAATTGGAATTTTGTGTGTTTTAAACATGAAATTTTATTCGAACTGCACTTTGTTAGCTTTGTTTAATTTTTAAAGAATGATAGTTTTAATTTTTTGTACTTTGTTATCAAAAAATGTCACTAGAAACCAATCTAATATACATACATACATATGTTCTCAATTGGTGTGTGTGGGTTGGAAGAGCAATTAATAAGGCTTAAGTGGGTGGGCATCAAAAGCAGCAGAGCGTCTACCTCAATTAAACTTTAGCTCTTTTATCTGTTTATATTTGTTATTATTAATTTGACCCTGGCTAAAGTAAAATAATATAAAAAAACCTGAAGAATTAAGCAAACAAAAGAAGGATACCCAATTGACTTTTTCTTAAGTTTTTTTTTTTGTTTCTTTGTCACCTTATTTAGTTAGAAGTTTGTTTGTATCGTTTCAACAATTGACCGCAGCAATTTACTGCCTCTTAACTAAACGCAACAATTTATCTGTCTATCTATCTATCAGTCTTTTGCTTCTCACCTGTCTCTGTGTTTTTCTCTCTCTTTTTTCTCTTTCTCTCTATCTGTCTTATCTGTCTGTGGCTGTCTCCGCCAGGTCTCTATCTCGGTGTCTCCGTCAAAGTCCGTTGACAGGCAAAATCATTAAAAATGTCAAATGAAACTGACTGAATGAGAAGTGTTTGTTGCTTGTCCATTTGCTTACTCTTTGTCTGTTTTCGGTTTTTTTTTTGTTCAATCTCTCTCTCTCTTTTACGTTAACAGAATTTCAATTGAAATTTGCAATTTAATTTAGCAAAACTCATTTGACTTATTTTTATTTTTTTTTTGTCATTTGTTGGTTTTTCTTTTTTGGTTTTGCCTATTTAGCATGCTAAAGTGTCAACAGTGCAAATGAAAGCGAAATTAATTTAGAGGAATTACTAAATTTTTTTATGTTTATTGATAGCAATTTGATTAAAGAATTTATATATTGTATTTGATACGAGTATTTAGTTACGGCTCGAAAATGAGTCCACAAATATTTATACATTTAATGCATAACTTAATAAAATTAAAATAATATAAAATAAATAGAAAAATATTATGAAATCTGTTAAGACAACAGCTAATAGAAGACTTATTGAAATAAACATGAAGACAATAAATCTTTTTAATAAAAAGAAGTTTACATTTAGAAATATAAAAATTCAATTGATTCTATTTTAAGGTTGGGGAAGGGCTGTTAATTAAAATATAATGAAAATTTGAAATTTTCTATGAAGAAAGAATAATTCTTCATTGTATCTAGATTCTAGATACTTCTTAATTTAAAAGTAGTGCGAAAAGTTATACATTTCTTGAAAGTAGTGAATATTTTTCCAGCTTATTCTTTTGATTGATAATGATTTTCATTTTTAAAGTATTCAATCGATCTACCCGAAATTTATGGCAAGCTTAGTCAGAGTTTATGGCATCGTGTTGGAGTGTCAAAATATTTGCTTGGCCTTGTTTTTAAAGCAAAAAATTTAATTGCATTTATTTTATATACATAAATGAATAATATGCCACCATATACATACACACATATGAAGCTACATATGTATTTTATATATGTGTACATGTATGTAAAATATATTACACTTTTATTTATGTGTGTGTGTGTATTGCTAAATGAAATATTTATGCCGGTTTTGGCATTTAATTAGAAACATTTAAAACCGGCTAGTGAGAGCAACAGCTAAAATATTGAAAATCAAAATACACAAATATATGTACATATACTCATATATATGTTTATACAGTGTGGTTAGCACATTTTTGGTTGATTGAAAATAGGGTCGATGGTTTAAGTTAACCCCTTCCTGGCCAGATCTAGTGTAGTCAATTATGAAATTTTGAAATGTTTATTTACAATATAAATTCTATGCCATTAAACTGATTTCCAGACCATTGATTGATGTTTTTCTTCCTCTTTCTCTCTTTACAGTTTTTGGAATATTGAGCTACTATGCCTATGCAGTATTTGTTGTAAATTGTTTATTATAATGAATTCGGCGCGGCATCATCGTATTGGAGTATTTCTGTCTCCATAAATTACAAAAAGGATAAAAAGAAACAAGAAGCAAACTAAAAACGGAGCAATCACGCAAAAGCATATACAACAAAAAAAATAAAAACAAAAGTTATCTAGTCAAAAATAAATAACAAATAAAAAAAAACAAACACAAAAAAATAAGGAATAGAATCATCGTCTCACAACAACAACGAAACAGATATTTATCGCTCACAAAACAAGAGAAAATCCTTTACAACTAACACATATATATAAATATATATATAAATCTAAGGATAAGGAAAAAGCTGGCAAAGAAAATGCCATATCATCGGGGTGATACATCGGCTCAGGCCGATAAACTGAGCGGTATTGTGGAGGAGAGTGATCTATATGAAGGATTTGCACCACATGTGGAAACATCGGAAATTAAAACACTTGACTTTTACACTATACCAAAGCAAACTGGTAAGTTTAAATTATTCTATAAATAATTAACGATTTCCGGTCTGACATAACTTAAGTATATTTGATAAATCTGTTGATCTATAAAATAAACATAAAGTATATAAAAATTAGCAAGTAGCAGCAGCAGCTAATAACAAAATTCTTGGAACACAAATAAAAGTTGAAGCATTTTTTTAGTTGGAATACAAAAGAAAAGAACTTGAACCATTTAGTGATGGACCGACTATGAGCTACCCTGTAACAGATAGATAAATAACTGAAAACTTTATTAAACAAAACATAAATGAATGTATTTTAAAGTTTAAAAATCTTTGATGGGAAAGATATAAAATAAATGCAATGAAGGGCATTTGAGGCCAGAAATGCCCATCAGGAATGCATATAAAGTATGAAAACTGAGTTTGTCCTTATTGATTCAAACCTTTCTAAGTACAGATATACCCATTTTCTGAATATAATTATTACATGGTAACAAAAATTGATTTAAGTGTACCATTTGAATGAAATCACATCACGAGTTTCTTCAGCCCAGGCACACGCCCACGAAATACGAAACAAAAATATTTTGAGTGAGAAATTTTTAATTTATGTTTCTTATTGAAAGCAAGTACATAAATTTATTGTTCTTTCTTCTTCTTCTTCTTCGTTTTTACAACAAGATTAATCAATAAACAAAACTTAAAGAAAAGAAAGAAAAAATTTGTAAAAAAAAGAAGTAAACAACTAAATAAATTATATTCAGCTTAATATTAGCTATGGACAATAAACAAAATACTAAATTTTATGCCATTTTAGACATCATACGATATTGTATAAACTGATATAATATATATATGCTATGGAATGCTTCTAAAACTGTACAGAGGAATGTCAAACTGTTGAAATTTTTGTGGAAAATTGGTTTCATGTTGATTTTATATGCAATTTTTTTGTTGTTTTGGTTAACCAGCAGGCATTAATGCAATCTCCTTCGCAGCTTCTTTTCCGATGTTTCTTGTCTCTTTTTTTTTTCTCTGTCTCTTTTTTTTCCTTTTCAATTTATTTTTTTTGCGCTTGTGTTTATTCAATTCATTTTCATTGGCACATGAAATTTTTTTGTTTATTTGTGTGTTGAAAATATAAAATGCAAATTGCAATTTACATAAATTTACAACAACGATGAAAAAATATTGTTAAATGGTAATTGTTTTTTTATTATGTGTTTCGTTTTGTTTTGTTAGTTTGTTTACCCAGTCAATCGGTTAGCTCACTTCACTTCATTTCACTTACACTTCTTCTATCGACAATAATAATCGACCAAACACAAAAAAAAAACCTACCTTATCAATACAAAATACAAAACGAAAAAAAGCGAAAGATAAAGAAGGTTATACAACTCATTGACCTACATTATTTTGTCAAATGACTGAAAACAGTAGGAGAAAAAATAAAATGTTTATGATAGCTAAATTTGGCGCGATCGACAAGTCAAATGAAACACCAAGAAGAAAATTAAATTTACAAAAATGGCGTTTTGCAAAAACTATATATAATTTTAATATTGCCAATTAAAATTTACAACAACTCAAAATGATTTATTCATGTGCATTTAATTGGTGTAAAAAAAAACAACGCAAATTAGAGACTCAAAAGAAGGGTGGGCATAAAAATAAAAAAGAAATAAAGGTAAGCCAAAAATGTTTCCTGAAAGCGTCGCCAAAATATTCTAAAAATAAAAATCCTGAAACCAAAAGCCTTGGAAAGAATATATTTAATAGATCAAAAAAAAAAACACATAGTATCGATAAATTAAATAGAGCCCATTTAGTAGTACAAGTTAAAAAAAATCTCAAAGAAAGTTGCAGTTTAAAGGAAAAGGTATATGAAACAAAAGGAAGAGTGATGTAAATTTTCCACTGAATGATTCCAATTTAAGTTTAAAGCATTTGGAAATAATGTTTGCCAGTCAAATCTGATCTTAAAAAGGAATTTTCAAGGGAAGACAAGAACAAGATGTTCAAAAACCTTTGTTCTTGAAAACTCATAGCAAATATTTGGGGGAAAATTTATTTCCTTTGAGTTTTATTGATTTACATCAAGGGTGGGCACCAAAATGTAACTTGGGAGCCAGAGCATCAGCAGCAGAGGCTGGGCAGAGAAAAAGGTCATTTTTTGGTCTCGACGCACACAAAAATTTGTGTGTCTCGAGTTTTATGACGGGTCATAAACGACCTTTTTTGGGTCGAGCGAGCGATCGTCGTCGAACTTGTAGGCAGAGGGACGGCCAAGTTCCGAATTCCGCGGGGAGGGAGAAAAAGGGTCGCAATCTCGAGCTCGTAGCTTGTGGACAGAGGGACGGCCAAAAACCAAATTTCGCGGGGATGGGGAAAAGGGTCGCGATCTCGAGCTCGCAACTCGTGGACAGAGGGACGGCCAAAAACCGAATTTTGCGGGGAGGGAGAAAAAGGGTCGCAATCTCGAGCTCGCAACTCGTGGACAGAGGGACGGCCAAAAACCGAATTTTGCGGGGAGGGAGAAAAAGGGTCGCAATCTCGAGCTCGTAGCTTGTGGGCAGAGGGACGGCCAAAAACCAAATTTCGCGGGGATGGGGAAAAGGGTCGCGATCTCGAGCACTCGACAAAACCAACCCTTATTTTCTAACCCCTTCCTCTCTGCCTTCCTCCCTCTACCAATAAGTTGCGAGCTCGAGATCGCATCCCTTTTTCTCCCTCCCCGCAAAATTCGGTTTTTGGCCGTCCCTCTGCCTACAAGTTGCGAGCACGAGATCGCGACCCTTTTTCTCCCTCCCCGCGAAATTCGGGACTTGGCCGTCCCTCTGCCTACAAGTTCGACGACGATCGCTCGCTCGACCCAAAAAAGGTCGTTTATGACCCGTCATAAAACTCGAGACACACAAATTTTTGTGTGCGTCGAGACCAAAAAATGACCTTTTTCTCTGCCCAGCCTCTGCCGGTAAAGAGCCACGGGAGCCAAAAGAGCCACTACGTGCCCATCCTTGATTTACATAATTACTAATAGCTTTAGACAACTTTATAAATGCCCCTTTGATCGGGTCTATTCCTGTTTCTGTCTTCTCCCGCCGTCCCCAAATCCGCTGAAACTCTTGTCAAAATGCCAAAATGCATTAAATGCAATTCCAATTTCGATACCAATTCGCAATAAGCTAAATGCAATCGAGCAATCCAAACAAATCGATCGAAACTTCCCTTCTGCTGCCTGGTTATGGATGGCTAATGGCTCTGACGACATTGGCCTTGATCCATCTTCTGGCCTTTTATAATGGCACAATTCTACGAAAATACTTACATCAACTGAATCTGTATAGTCGACCATGTAATGGTATGTTTGCATATGGTTTGGATTTTCCAACAAAAAGGAAAACACCAAATGGAAAAACCACAAATATTATATATCTATAGAAACGCTTGTTCAGGTTGATCGCATTGCGGAGAAGAATATTCTTCTATATATTTGTACATTCTCGATTTATCTATATTGTATAGATAAATGCTTTTTGACACACACTTTTCTTTTGGTTTTAAGAATTTTTGCACAAAAACAAACACCAAGAACGAGAAATCATTCACGTTTTTATGGCAATTGGCTAGCGGCCAATTAATATTTTTAAAAATAAATGCAATCTTCGCTCTGCTTCCCTCTCTACTGCCCCTCTTCTGGGTGTCTTTAATTTGATTGGATTTTCATCTACCGTAGCTTTTCTTTTTATTTATTATTTGCCTTTCTTTTTTTTGCGTTGTGATTAACACTGAAAGTGTGCAGAGCAGATATTGAAATTTAAATACATCTCTTTCCATTTTTTTTTTTTTTTGTTTCTTTGAAATGACAATACAGAGAATTTTATTATGCATCGGGGAAATTTTCATGACTTTTTTCGGTTCAACCTTTTCGATGTATAAACAAATTTAGGTTTGTGTTTATTTTTGTGAAATTTGCATTTTCCATCAACATATCCATCCATCTACCTGTCTTTGAAGTTAAATCATTTTGTCTGATGGGCGGAATTAATATACCCTGCAGTCATAGAAAATTTATCACAACCAAGTGTATTTTCTCGAAAGTCGTTCAAATTTAATGTTTGCAGGTTGATCAATCGATTTTATATACTCAACATAAAAATGAATATGAAACTTGCAAAGTTTTTTTGGTATAGGAAGTATATAAATACTTTTCGTTTTAATTATGATAACATTTTGACCAACATGTCGTATGAGTAATAAATACCATGAACCACTGGCTTTGAAATTCGAAAAAAAATTCACGGCAATTTAGATAGACGATGAAATCGAAAGTTTTGATTTAAAACTGAGTTTTGCTTTTATGACATTCGATTTCATGACAAAAAATCTAGGATTGGACCTAATATGCAAAAGACTGATGATTTTCGTACTTTTTATATTGGTAATATTGCATACATCATGGCAATCTTTAATGTTGCTATAAATTACAAGAACTTAAATATTTTATTTATTAAAGTAAAGTAATTAAGTTTTTGCCTAAAATCAGTAAGTGTTCAAAAAATAGTTTTGGTTTTGTTTTTTCAAAGACTAAATGAGTTCCATCCCTATAGCTACTGCTCCGACTAAATGGATAATATTGAGTCATTACTAGGTACTTACTATGTAAAAAGAGAAAATTTTCTGATTTAAGCATTATATTTTTTTGTAAAAATTTTTCCTAATAAACCAAAAAACAACATATTTGGCTTGCACTGTTTGACATCCACTGTTTGACATTCACAGTTTGACATTCACCGTTTATACGGCCACAGTTTCAGAAAGAAAGTTTTAGAGACATCTTTTAATGATTTTTATTGAGAAATATTTTGTATTTAAATAAATTTACTTGTGCTATCTTTTTTAATAGATAATATTTTAATATCTGGCACAAATATATAAATATATTTGTCCTATTTTTGAAGTATAAAATATTTAAATAAAGAAATGAAAAGAGACATATTTGAATAAAATAAATGAGACTTTTAAATTACTCGGATAAATGAGATTGTGAGGTATACAATAATGTAATTTACCTAAAATGTCAATTTTGAATTACAAATATTATTATGATTCCATTCCATTTAAAGAAATATTTTCTAAACTTTATTTTATGCGCAATTTATTTTCCCCACTGACATTTGATGCCCTCAACAGAATTTTTTAGTCCGCGTGCCATCCAAAAAACAAGCATTTAATATATGTATAATATGTATATTGATATACATATATATTTTGTGAACATGATTTCTTTATGGCTTAAAATTGAATATTTATTTGTTTTTGCTGTTTCAAATGAAGAGCATTTTCTTTTCTTTTGCTTACGTAAGCAGAAGGCAGCCAATGAAAATATCTTTTTAGGTTTTTTTTCGTTATTTTTTACTTGTGACGTGAAAAGATTTCAAGAAAAACAACAACTTATAATAAATGTTATTAGCTCGAGGGGGCATAAATTTCAATTTATTTGAAAAACATAAATGTTTTTATTTTTAAAAAATTTTCCTACTGTAGGCCTATAAACTGAAACACACACAAACAAAGATAGAGAGGGAGAAAGAGAGAACAAGAACAATAAATAGAGAGAATGAGAGGGAGAGGGCGTCTTTGGCTATCCCAGAACACAAAGAGACGAGGCACGTGCCACAGACCAAATGAAAAAGTATGCGAAAAGTGTGCTTGCTACGAATGCGTTCAAAACGATTTTCGAAGTCAGCAGATTCTTGTAACTGGCCAAAACTGGTTTTTGGCTTTTGGTCGAGTGTCTGGCCGAATTGTTTCGCCCAATGCTACTTTATCGGCTTGCCCATTTCGAATTGATGGTTTGTTTTGGCATTTATTTTTAGTTTTTAGAGAATTCCACTTTAGTTCGATGCATGGGCTAGAGAAAGAGTGTGAGGGGATTGCAATTTGTAAAATGTTTGTCATAAACTTTATTTGGATTATTCATTTGGCATTTTGAAAAACGAATTTTAAATACCAATATGACATATTTTGTTTGTTTGTGCCAAAAAAAATGAAGCTATTTGACCGTTTTGACCGCTGTGGTTAGCGATGAAAAAATGAAAACCACTTGAGGATTTTTTGCGCCTCTGGTTTTTCACTGATTGGTTTTCCCTTTTTTTCTCATATTTTTGTGTATAACTTTTTTTTTTTGTCAAAGGCAACTTGCAATGTCTTGGTTCACTCAATTCTATTTTTGGTTTTCTGCTCATTTTTTCTTTGATTAGATTAGGCCAATTAAAATCATATCTATATATACACATATAAGTCAACAAGTTCGAAGATCAAATCCGTTAAATGAACACATGTTTGTTGCTTCGTCTTGTTCTCTGTCTGTCATCATTGCACACGGTTGGCCACTTCCTTTTGATTCTGCATTTTCATTGCCTTATTCATATTTAAACCATTTTTTTTCATCCTCCCGGCATTCTGCCCACTTGTTCATAAAGCAATCATCAACCTCTCCACACTCCGAACTATAAACACATATAAGAGGAGAAGGGGATGTGTCTGGTCGGCAGTTGGATTTATTAATAATGCCAGCGGACGCGTTGGCGTCGATGGAAGCTTCTGTCCCAGGCACGACACTTTGCGTGACGAATGATCATGTTCTCAGCAACTGAAATGGACGGCACAGTTTTTGATTTTAACTAAAACCGAAAACTAAAAAAAAATAAACTAGCTTTTTAGTAGGGCCAATTATAATTGTTAGTTCATAAAAATAGAGGCAAAACAAAAAATTCGCCTTTTCAATTAAAGTTGATTTGTTTTTTTTCAGTGTTTTTGTAAACCTACCAATTATGTTGGACAGGAAGGAATAATTGTTGACATTTTGTGCAGATTAGTTCCAACCTTTATGATCTTTTTGAATAGAAGACAAGCAAAAGTTTGAATATCACATAGTCAGCTTTCTTTTCAATTAGATTACTAGCACAGATAAAATCTGAATTTAAAGATCAACAATTACAAATTTTAGGAAACTGAAATGTGTAATATCTGCAAATTTTCGTATCAAGCTAATTTAAATATTACTATTATTATACCTGCCACACCCTGCGTATGCGCAATTTTTGCCACTTGACTTTCTTTCACTACAAATTTGAAAAGCATTTTCTTTGCATTGCTGTTGCTTTACCAAAAAAGCTCAACTTTAAACTAAACATGCATAAGCTTTCACTGTTTCAAAAAAAAGGTTTTAATGTTTTTTATTGAGATATACTTTTTATTAAAAGTTATTTATTTACTTCCATCATTTTTAGTACAGAATATTTTAATATTTGTCCTTTTTTAAGTATACATATTACATATTGAAGAAATTGTTAAGTTAACGGAAAGAGAACACAACAAAAAGGTGTAAAGTGAATCATTTTCTATAACTGTAAAACCCAATAACTGGAAAATACATAGCAAAGGCGACCTTCAAAAAGGCTTACTTGATATCTAATATACAAAAAGAAGACGATTCTTGATTTTAGCTGAAAACTGATTGATTGATAGTTTATTTCCCATTTTCTTTTTGGAAATTGCTTTAATTTAATTTTGGCATCAATTCAATTTGGCTAAGTCCATCAGCGAACAATCAATAAACTGTTTTCAAGTGTTGGCGCCTCCAATTAGACATTCATCTGTGTTTGTATGTGTAATTCTTTATATTTGTGTGTGTTTGCCTGTTTGTGTGGCAGTGTGAGAAGGTCAGAAGCATGTCATGTTTTAACCACTTCAAAAGCAAATTATAAAACTTTTGCATGTGCCTGTGTGTGTGTTTGTTTACACGATCTTTGATTTTCCACACAAAAAAAAACATTAAAAAACAGAACAACAACAAGAAAATTGTCGCAACAAATGTTTAAATTTAGTTTTCACACACACGCAGACACACGCATACTTATACACACCGGCAAATTGCCTGCTGTTTGTCATACTTCTCCCACTCTCTTTCTCATTTTCGGTCGCCTTTTCTCTGTCTCTAACAGATAACAGTGTTTACTGTGATAAACAGAGGTGACAACAGTGGGTGGTTGGGGAGTTGGCTGGCAACCACAAGGGGAGGTTAGGAAAGAGAAATGGTACTTGTTTATTTTGTCTTAACATAGCCCATGGTATAGGCTAACAATACAGCTAGCATTACCTTTCATACAGTGCGTATGCATAATGAAATGGAAATTTAAAAATGGCCATAATCCATCCTCTGTTAAGCCATTAACAGAAGGCTTACAGAGCTCTCTGAAATGTTAATAATTTAAGCTGCCTGAAAGTATGCTATACAAATATTTACATTTACCAAATAGGCGAGTAGATGGTATGCTAATTAAGAGACGCCACTGTTAATACAATTTTCTAACTCAAACAATAAAGAGACTTTATCAAGAAAGACAAAATTATTCTTCTTTATAGTGGTCTTTTTTGTAAGGATAAAGATCAATGATCAATATTAGTATTAATTCAATTAATGTTTACAATATACTTTTTAATTTATTTAGACATTTGAATAAGTGTCACATAGATTCATTATATATATATCTCTATTCCCAAACCAACCTACATTATTCATATACTTTTAATTTATTATCGTTTGCCATGATTATCTAATTTGTTTGTCCTTACAATTACATTTTTACACCTGAAAGCCTTCGGCAATGCGCGTCTGCGTCTGGTACATATTAGTTTTTGCTGCTCAAATGAATGTCACCACAGATTGATTCACACTTTGTTCACACTCACACACACACACCATAACCACAACAAATGCGATCACATGATTACTTTGTAGCCTTCTGTCTCTCTGCTCATTTGCATTAACAATAAAAACAACAAGAAGAAATTAAGTATATATCGTAGTAAATTATAATTGTCTTTATAAAAATAATTGAAATTTCAATACATAACAAACAGTTCAACGATATGATTAAAACCAAAACCTGTCGATTTGCATTTGTGCACGTTTCATTTATTAATTGTTTTAGAATTTTCATAGCAGGTTCCGGCAAGTGTATTTATATATGGCCAACTGTCGGTTTTTTGTTTTAACCAATAGTAATGGGGAGCCGTGCCTCCAAAAAGAAAAGCCCAAACTATATAAAGTTGAACGAACTCGAACTCGGAAGCAACACTTAAAATTTTAGAGAAAGCTTTTCATAGGTAAAAACTATATATTTAAGTCGTTCAAATGGTGAAAAAACTAGTTTTAGTTCAGTTCGTTTAGTTACAAAGGATTTTTGAGATATACATATGTGAATTAACAGTCCTATAAAAATTCCAGAGACGAATGAGTAACTGTTATTTATCGATCAAGATCATTTTAAAACTCAAAGATCTACCCTCTGACTAGTCTCTCAATTACAAAGATGATTGTAAAATAGTGTAGAATGTCAGAAAGATGTGCTTAGAAGCTCAGCGAATAGAAATTTTCTGGAATTTAACTATCAATTACAGGGTAACTTATGGTCTTTGTCTCTTTTCCTATTTTATCTAGCCAAATGCAACGGGGAAAGCTTTTTTTTGTGATATCAAAAAGCACTTGAAATGAATTTCGCTTGCAGTGCTTCCACCTGTCGCCATCAGTTTGCTCTCATAGTTATGCTATGACCCCCCACCCTTTATACTAATTCTCTCTCTATCTGTCTATCTCTCTTGATGTCTCTTGTCTTATCTCTTTCCTCTTGGAGTAGAGATCGGCTAATGGACTAGCTGGCGGCTCAGTTTTGTTTCAACCCTCGGGCAAAGCGGTTGTCGCTCTCTCGTTCTCTCTGTCTCTGTTATTCTCTATCTCTCTCTCGCCGTGTCTCCATTTACGTTTCTCTCTCTTACGCGTTGCCCCAATCAAAAAAACCCAAAAAAAAAAAAAAAAAAAAAAGTTGTCAACTGTCGAATTGAACTTTGTGTAATTGTAATTACTTTATGGTTGTGTGAGTGTGCGTGCCTGTGTGTGTCCATTATGCAACTTCCAAAAATTGAATGCAATTACTAATGTGCACACACACACTTTCTGTAAATACAAACATATATCTAAATCGGTTATTGAAGAGGCAACGTCTCGTTAATTATCACGCCTCGTAAAGTTTAAGAGGAAAAGCGAAAAGCCTCTTATTTCCATAGCTCATTCAATCATCTCAGTCAATCAGTTAGTCAGTCAGTTGGTCAATCAGTCAATGCTAAGTAATATCTCTCTCTTTCTCTCTCTCTCTCTCTCTCTTTTAGTGTGTATTCAGGTGTAGGCTATATGTAAATTGTTTATGCCAACATCATTTCTGGAAATAAAAAAAACAAAAAAAAAAAACAAATCATTGAAAACGAATTTTGTTCAGATTTTTTATTACTTATTTTTGTTGCTAAAGAATGACATGAAATTAAGGCCTGAAACGAATTGATTGTTTGGGATATATATATATGCATGTATCAGAATAAAAGATATATAACTGATTGCAATCGAAACAGATTCTTGAATTGCAGCATTTAATGAATGCAAAATCAAGTTAAAAAAAAAAAAAAAAAACTCGTTTATAATTGTTATTGTTGTATTTGCACATATGTTCGAAGATCAACCGTACGACTAAAGTTAGTCGTGGTGCCAGGCTCTCACAGATGAATTGTAGAATTGATATGTGGAACTAATCAAATCAATATCATTTAGCATCATTATTAACTAATTCATTTACCATTTCGATCAACAATATAACAATAAAAACACTCAAAACACGGCACCCACTCGTGCTTTTTGCATAAAGATATAGATTTCTTAAATCCTCCCACATTTTCCCACCTCGCTTCATTATAAGCATGTGTAAATCAAAGTAGGCGGAAATATGCCCCCTTTAAAAACAAAAAAAATTTATATATATCTATTTGACATGGGAAGGGATCACAGAAAGGTCGTTTTGGTCGATCATGTGCCACACATGTCTCCGATTACGATCGAAAAAATTGTGCTAATTGATCGTGAAACTAAAGTTATTTATAGACCCACAAGGAGAAAAAAAAACAAAAGATGTGCAAAAGTTATAAAGGAAAATATGGAACTCTCACGTGGAAGAAGGCTCGTTTGTTGTCTTGAGACCTAATTTATTTTAATTGAATCGCAGAACGACAAATTTTCACGTCTCATACGAAATAAATATATTTAGCAGAGTCTCAGTAATAGGCAAAATATATTTATGTTTTCAATTCGTAGACTAAAATACTGATTAGCGTTGGAAATATTTGTAGAAATTATATATACATATATTTGTCTCGTAATGTTTTGCATAAGAAATTCATATTACACAAATAATTTGTACAAATATTCTATTTGAATGTTAAATTAACAAGCCCCCCCAAAAAAAGTCAAAAAAATAAGAGCAAAATTTACGAAATTAATTTATGCAATTGACAATTGTTTGTCGCTAAAGCTTAACACATAGTTAAAACTTTCGTTGGACTAAATAATTAGTTTGAAAATTTTAGAACCTGTTTTATATTATATACAAATGTTCAGAGGCTTAGAAAAGTTTTAAACTTTTTTATAAATATTTTTTAATTATGCTAAAAATAAAAGCTGGACATATAAGTTTTCAATTTGTTTACTTTTCATTTCTTTATTCTTTTGTTCACTTAATATTCACAAGTATGTGCATTTAATTTTTAATTCTTATGTAGCAAGAAGTATGTATATGTACATTTAATTTGTGATATACTCTTGCTACATAAGAATTTTCTATTTATTTATCCAATAATAAACTAGATATTGGTGCTTAACAATATATTACAAATTTTATTTGAGTAGAGCATTTTATTAAAAATCTATAAAGCAGTTCATTTGTGTTTATTTGTTTATTAATTTGTTTTAAGTGACTTGCAGTCTTTTTAAATTGTCAGTTTATAATATCTGTCCAGATCGGAGTTCCATAATTAAATGGAATAGCTTAAAATATTGATCTTAATATAGGATCTTCTTGTTCGCTATGCTTAACCTAAAGTCTCTTAAACTGTTTTTACCCCGAGTGAGTTGGCAGGAGTATTTTGTGCCTAATTTGAGGAGTGTGTTTATTAAAAGATAATTTTTTGCTTTAAATAAGGTATAGGTACCTAACTTATTATTGCCATTCCGCATCAGATAGATCAGATTGAAATAAACGAACGACTAAAGAGGTTCTCTCTATATTCAGTTGAGAAGAGACAAAAAGTTAGTTCTACTTCTATAAATTAAGCATTCATTTAACACCCAACCCATACTTAATTCATTTGAAATACTGAAATAGAAACAAATTATTTCCCCATAAAATTCAAATCTTCTCTTATTTTTTACTTTACCTTTTATTTAGATTTTCTTTTGACTTTGCCTTTTGATAATTGCAATCCAAAGTCAATATCTTCCATTTAAATTCGTTTGTGATCTATTTATAGTGTGAAATCGATTTTCACAGTTGGTGTGACGTGTTTTGTGGCTAATTAACAGATAAATGTTGGCAATGTTGGCAATCTTGGAAATCAATAAAACAAAAACCAAAGAACAAAACAAGGCAAAACCATAAATTAACAATAGCAACAATTATTTACACATTGCCAAATAACAAAAAACACAAAAAAAAAAAGAGAACATGTTGTTGTTTAGCTTTTGGTCAAATTAAATTTAGATGCAGTGCCGGCATCTGGCTCAAATTGCTGGCAGCAAACAGAAGATGCAACAACAATTGCAATAATAAATTACATTTTGCATACATTTGGCCCTGCCCCGCCCGCACTTTACCTGCTCCTCCCTCTAGGTTTTTTTGCCCTCTTTATGCTTTTTCTTCATCAAACAATCCACGTCAGACAACGACGACAACGATTTTCCCATGTTTTTCTTTCGCCATTTTCCTTTTCCTCACTCTTTCTCCTTCTTTTTTCATTAGGTCTATTGTTTTTGTACTAAAAATTGACCATTAGATCATGTCACAATCATTTTATTTGCTATTTAGTAAAGAAAATGTTCAAAAAGATGATTAATGCAAGTTTAGGTAAATAATTTTCTTTTAAACATGAAAAATTCTTGGAATTAAAATTTTTCCGTCATCGGCTTCTTTTGTTATCTGCGTTTGGTTAAACTTTTATCACATGATGATGGAACAATAAAAATATATATGTATATATCGACATCTGTAGAATCGTGCAATTTGCATTAGACAGAACTCACAAATTGATTATTAAATAATTATAAACTCTTTTAATATCAATGATCAAAAACAGAAAATGAATTTTCAACGAAATACTTTATCTTAAGTGCGCTGCCATTCTGTTCTAAATTTCTATGAATTTCTTGTAAAACGTTTTATTCAAGTAGTTACAAAATGATTTCCGTTCTTGCAATTACTCACATTGCTTCCACTTGAGAACTTAATTAAAATACCTTATCCCCTGTATCCATGTATATGTAATTACTACTTGATAGATAGTAGTATTCTATAATCTATATTTCTCTATATTTTTGGGCCAGTGTATGAATTTACCTTCTAATCGAAGTCTAGCAATCGTCTCTTTTGCCTGATACTCTTCTCGTGTCGAGCTGATAATAAAGATATCGGATCAGATATCAGCATATTATATGACCAATTTAGTTTCATATGGTGCCTAAATAGTATATTTTACGATTCCCCTTGATTTGGAATAAAGTCCCCAATTGACTTCTCCCTGTTTAACGTCAGAGCTACAGTTGTTTGTCTCAGTTGTTTAACTAATCGGATATGAGACACACAACAATCATATCCATGCGTCATTCTGCCTATCAATCTACGTGACGAAATTTTTTTTGTGTTTGCCGTCTTCGACCATTTTTAGTTTCGAAAATCTTTCAAAGATTGCTCATTCCCGTATTTACCTACGATCGTTATAAGTATAGGGTGTAAAAAAATTTTTATTTTCTTGGCACAAGAATCAAAATTTCTAATGAGTTGGTCGTCTTAACCATCTGATATAGCCAGTTTTCGAAAATTGTTCTGGTTTAAACATTTTAATAATTAATCATTTTACTTCACACTCTGTCTGTCAGTGTGTGCCTTAATGTGTGTGTGTGTTTCTGTGTTTCTTTTGAGCCACGCGTTTTGTTTATTTATTTTATATTTTTATTTTTTCACTGTTTTTTTATTTGTATCTATTTCAGTATAAACAAATGGCAAAAGATTCGATTTGTGTTTTCCTCTTTTTTTTTGTTTCTTCTCTATTTTGTTTTAACATTTTGCCTGACGAAACATGTGAAAAATCAATTTGTATATGTTAAATGCTAAAAAAAGATCAACAAAAAACATTATTTAAATGTATGTGTGACTGTTTCGTTGTGTGTGTGCGTTGAAATGCGTTTAGCACACATTGTAGGAAGGCGTCACGTGAGGCAAACACAAAGAAAATACATAGACTTAACTTATATTGAAAACTTTTTCATTTTTCTTTGGGAAATCCAATAAAACGAAATTGCTTAATATAAGAAAAAGAGATGATTTTCTTTTAAAAGCTTAATTTCGAAAGTTCACAACAAATTTATAATCAATATCAAAGTAATATGTAAATTTGGATATTAAATTCAGTAAAGAATCATTTAGAGTGTAAATTGGGAGATCAGAAGCATAAGAAAGACTTACAAGGACTTATTTATTGCTTAAAGATTCTTTACCAATTTACTAAATTTAATTTGTAAGGATAAGAAGAACTTTCTCGGACTTAGTCTCTTAAATTTTGAATTGTATGAAGTAAAAAAGAATAAATTATATTAGGCTTAAATTTATGGACAATTTTTTCAGCGATTTAATGTTAAATTCTTATTCCTTATATTTCTTATGTGTTTTGTAGACATTTCTGTTTATTCCTTTTCCATTCCATTTAATAAGAATGAACATTTCTGATTTTACGTAATATTTTCAAACTTTTTTTGACTATGTATATACAAGATGAGATATAGAAATAAAAAATAATTTAAAAATCTCAAAATATATAAAGATTAGACACATTAGGGAAATTAACATAATGTGACACAATAATTTTGAAATATATTGAATATTATCAGATTTATTTTACGACAATTTGTGTACTCAAAATTGATGATTTGTTCCACTTTTATTAGGTATTATCCTAATTTTCATTCAGACGTTTTTTTCTTTCATAATATTCACTTTGAGTGTGTGTGAGTGTACATAATTTCACAATAGGCATCCGCCTCCAGTTTATTTAATAGTCAACACCTGATTTCCACTGAAATCTGCAGTTCCCTTGACGTCTGCTTCTTCGTCGTCGTCGTCTTCATCGTCATCGTTGTTTCCCATAAATATTAGAAGCTTCATCCGTTTCTATTCGGCACAAAAAGAAGAAGAAATTTTCCATGGCATAGTATAAATATTTTCATGCCATATAAATGCCAAGCTTCTAGCTACTTAAAAAATGTAAAGTTAAGTCAAAAGGAGGACAAGGAGGGTAAAGAGAGAGGGGATGGTATCATAAATCTAAATGCCGAAATTTTCCCCATAAACAAAGATGGAACTAAAAACAACAAAAACACCGAGAAAATTGCCTAACACAAATATTACTTATACGCAAAGCGTTGCAAGCATTTTTAACAATTCTGAGGTTTTCCAAGCTTACGAAATTTCCCCAAAAAAATAAAATCACATACACACAGACATACAAAAAGAGTGAGAGAGCAAAAAGAGCGCCAATATGTTTTTAAACAGAAAACAGCTGTTTGGTATCCCGCAGCAGATAGTAAAAAGCGAGAAAAAAACAACAACAAAAAGAAATTAAACCAAATCAAATGCTATATACACAACATAGAACTAGTTAATTAGGCGACTTTGAGATACCCTTTAGTGAAATAAATGCTGCAAAATAAAGTAACAATAGATATTGATCATGAAAGATCAACAAGAACAATTACAACAAGAACTGCATATACCATTGCATCCTCTGGATACAGGGTGTGTGTTTATACCAAAAGAAAGTAAGAAAAAGCTTCTGTGGCGCATAACAAAGCTCGCACGCGCCGCCACCAGGTTGCTTGCGATCAACGAGCACGCTCTCAATTAGTCTCTTCCTCACAGTTGGTCGCTCTCTCTCTCTCTCTCTCACACCCCATTTTGGGGTTGTCAAAGCTTTCGGTTTCATTCACAGCGCCATTGAAAGCATTGAAACCGGCCCGCCAGCTGAGTGAAGTGCTGAGAACATTGAACGCATTCAAACCCATCGCACGTAGGCCTACGGAATTTTCGATAATTGTATTTAAGTGTGTCTCGGGCTAAAAGCGCGCGACCCCCGTTCGATAGCGAACCTCAAGCCGCCGCTGCTCGCGATTGCGATCTTTATCGAAACGATTGACAACAAATTTAATGATATTTTTCAACTCACTTGCAGCCACAAACTGCAATAAAAAATAAATGTAAAATTATTCAAAAGAAAAAAAAAACACACAGAAAGTGATCAAAAGCAAAAGTGGAAAAAAAAAAAAATGAAAATGTGAATTGAAAAATTTAAATGTATTACAAATTAAAATCAACTGCGGCGCCCAGTAGCCCCACCACCAACCATCCACAGCAACCACCAGCACCACCCTCCTGTCAGCTCCACTAACGAGAGCAACAAATAAACGAAGCAAATTGCAGAGCGCAATAAATTAAAACAATAAAAGGCAAAAGGCAGTGACAAAAGACAAAAACAAAAGAAACAACAAAAACAGACTAACAAATCTACATAAATGTATTTGTTGTTGTTGTTGCTCTTTTGAGCAAAAATATATATTTTTGGTGCCAAAAAAACACAAGTAAAAACCAAGCAGCAGCAAAAAAAATAAAAACGAATAAACCAAAACGAGTACAGAAAGAAACAAAATAAAAATAAAAGAAAAAAACAGAAAATAAAAACACACTCAAAACTCATTCGAAATGGTTGGCAAAGTATTGGGCATACGCGATTTGGAGCAATTCAGTAGCCGTAGGAGCAGCGTCTATGTTGATCCCGAATGTGACAAATTCTTTGAGCTGCCCCTTTTTATAGCGGCCAGCTCGAATGATGTAACCACCAAGTGTCAGTGCTTTCAATTTAGTCCAGGTAAATCGAAAAAACAATCAAAAACAAGAAAAAACGGCAACTAAACTGAAAAGCAAAAACAAAAAGTTGAATACTAAATCAGAAGGCAGCAATTAAAAAAAACACTAACAACAATTATTGTGTTAATAGTTCAAAATAGTGTGAAACAAATAAACAAAGAATAGAAATAATATAGTAAAATTTAAATGACTGATAAAAGAGAACGTAATAAAAGGGAAAAAGATAGAGGACAAAAAGAAGAGGGCAAAGAGAAAGAGAGAGAGAGATGAGTGTTTATAGGAAAAGCTCTGCAATTTGTTTGTTGATAAGGAAAATCTCCACCATTTATCTCTCTGCAATCAACCCATATGCCCTATCTCTTCTCTATCTCAACCTTTTTGCAGGGCTCTGTTTTTATCGTTTTTATTGTGAATTTAAGGATTACAACAATTACAAATTTCCGTTTAAAATTTAATACAAAGTAATACAAATTTTAATGACTGCAAAAAATGATAAATTTTTGGAAATTGTTTTATAAATTCACCAGTCAAGGAAATTCAATAATTTATTTTTCAATTTATGTTTAATACATTGAAGTTTAACTCATCAAAAAGTTTGGCTGAAACTCTTCTTTGATTAGAGGATTTTAAGCTAGAAATAAATGTGGCAATCAGCTGACCGGGAAAGTTGACTTTAAATTTTGCATAAATAATTGAATCTCCCTAAGAAAACACCTAATTTTACTTGGATGATAAATTTAAAGAATTCTTATAGTATTTTCTACTTGAGTTCCGATTTGGAATGATTCATCAACGAAATAAAACTTAACTATAAGTAATAGAAATGAAGCGAAGGAAGTGAAGTAAATTAGAAAGATTTTGCAGTGACTAATAATTAACACAATCAAAGGCCTTTAGAATTATCGAAATCAAATTTATTTATATAAAGTTTAAATACAAAAATTAAAGGAAAGTTCACAATTGAAATAAATGTATATAGATTGTATATTATTACAATTATTTAAAAAATACTTTTCTTTATTAGTAAATTATCATTTGATATCGTACTATCTACATATTGATAATGTTTTTTATATAGGCCATTTATAAAATTAATATATGCTTATTGTTTTTGGTTTTGGTATTGTGTGTGTGTATATGTATTAGTATTAGTTAGTTAGTTTAGTTATGATTGCTTATGTTTTGTTTATTTATTGTGATTACATTTTTAAATTGCATGGATTAGAACAAATTTATGGCAAAATTTAATTAGATGGAATTAAATATTTAATTATTATGGAAATAGTATTTCTGACATAATATGGGCATTTAGCATTTGCATATCAAAGTGTGTGTGTGTGTGTGAGTGTGTGTGGGGGTGTGTAGTGTGTTTGATGATTTCTGATCTCCAACACATTCCAATGTATGGAAATTGATTGTGTTGATAGGAAAATTACCGCATCCACAAGCTTTATATGTATAAATATAAATGTGGCTAAGTATATACAGTTCACTTTGAGTTTAGTTTTTTTTTTCGATTTCCATTTTTTTTTTTTTTCTGAAATGCAAATGGTTGTTGCTTGAAGATGATGGGGATTAATTACCCACACTAGAGAGAGAGAGAGATCACGAGATAAAGTGAGAGAAATGCAAACGAGCCCCATTCAATATTATACCAGTTATTTTTATTGCATTTATTACTTATTACTCTGTCTCAAACGATATTGATATGTATTCGTATATATATACAAATATATTCCTGAGTCATTTTGCTCGTCTTTCAATTGCATTTTGGCACACAAAAAAAAATACTTTTTCGTTTTTGATTTAAAGGTGAAAGCATTAAAATATATGTAGATTAATTACATTACTAAGCTGCAACTTTGTATCTCTTTCTCTTTTCTCTGTCTGTTTTTGTATATTGATTGATATGACGTTGGGTTTTTCATCTTATCAGCATTTTGGACAATGATAAGATGAGGAGAACATCGCTGTTCATGCAAAAATCGATCAGCTGTCTATAATGAGACATGTTTCGGGCGACGCTCACAAATGTAATCAATTAACCTAGTTCAAAGATAACCCCTAATCAATACTTCTACTTGGACTATGACATTGAAGTGTTGCTTTAGCTTGGGGGTATTCTACAGCGCCACCTGACCATAAAAAGTTCGTTCTCGTGCTGAAAAAACTGACCGATATCAACATAAACAAAGACACATAGTCTCTCAAAAAAATCTATCTAGAACTGTCAATTTCTTGGCCATATTCAATTGATTAAGTAAACATTAAAAATGGCTTTATGACATAGTTAAAGATATTTATTTGCCTCTTTGTAAATACACAAAAATATTAAATATATGCGTAATATTTTATGTCCGTCTCTAAAGCTATATGTATATATAATGATGATCTATCACTGACCTTATCAAAATGCATTTTTCTTTTTCCCCTATCTCAGTTTTGTGTACTTAAAAATATTGTGTTTGAAGTTGAAGTATTTTATTTGCCACTTTACTGCTTGCTTTGAGTTCAACTTATTCGGTGAGGGTAGAGGTAGGGGAGGAGCAAGTAGGTGAAACGATAATAAAACACTTATAATGAAATTTAACTACTTATCAGCCGGACTACTTAAATGTTCATGTATTTATATCTTGAGCCAATTGATAAACTTCAATGGAAAAAGAACATATATATATTTTTTTGTGGTTTACAAGGAAAATGTTTTGGAACAACCTTATAAAGCCATCGAAAAATATAATAATAATTATACAAAAATATTGTGTTATCAATAAATATTATAGTTGAACATAACAATCATGTCATATGATAGATATAGTTCGTAAGTGGTCAATAGAAGAACGTCAGTGAAAAAAAAACACTTGACTCACCTGAAGTAAGTTAGTTAAAAAGATTAGCTTGCAAATATATTTAAACAAAGTGCAATGATATCACATAATTTACCAACGAATTAGAGAAACAACTAACTAATAGTTTTATACTATGACCTATCCTAAGTAAAACCAAAGTGAACTTTATCTCTAATAACCTTCTTTTTTTTTTGGATTTTCTATTATTTTGCAGGCAAAGAACCAGCCTTGCGCTCATTTACGGAGATTCAACAGCTACTGCAACAGGGCAAAAAGCGTGATGTGAAAAATATACTCAGAGATAACTCTTGGCCCATTAATTCGCCCATTAGATCACAGTTATGGCCATTGCTTTGTGGCCAACATTTGACCAAGCAGCATATGCTAGATGGTTTCTATTGGGAAATGGTCCATCAGGTGAGTTAACCATTTGATTGATATAACTTTATAATACTAATCTCTGTTTCCTGTTTGTCTGTTAGGTCTTTGGCACTACGGAATTATCGGAGAAGCCAATTATGCTGCCCGCCTTTGTTGATGCCATCCATTGTTTGCCCTATCATTTGACCAGCACAGGACGAGCTGTTGCCGATCGTATTGTGAATGTATTGGGCTATGATTGCCCCGATATTACCTACAGTCCAGTATTGTATCCAATTACATCGATACTTTTGCATTTCATGTCGGGTAAGTCATTTATTCAACTCACAATGCTAATCCAATGTAGATATTTGTCAATATTTGTTCAAGTCATTTACAAAACGGATAGCACAATTATAATCAGTTGATCGGTTCAGCGTTCACTGAATTCCAGCTCTCAGATCTCTCAAATCTTTGCAAATTGATGTATCGTGATTTTTGTTAAGCTAATTGATTTGGTCAACATGCAAGCGAGTGAGCAATTTTCTACTAAAAGGGAGGAGGGAGAAACCAACAACCGCCCTTTGTACCCCGAACAACATTCCAAATGTAAACCTCGTACTTGACATTAACTAGACGAGACTCTCTAGAGTCCATGTGTCTAGTTTGATTTCGATTTAAAGTTCCGCACTCTTTGTTATCAGTTGTTGTTGTGGTTGTTTTTGTCATATGGGCAAGGCAAGGCGACGCCAATTAAATTATTGTTACACAATGTTCATACAAATATTTATGAATATTCAGTTCGACCCAAAATTGGTTTAATCTGGACACATGTGGGTTGAGATTGGTAAAACCGCTAAAATCCAAGCACAAATCATATGTTGACAAAGACAGGGGGAAAAAATAATAATAATATAAATGCAAAATTCTTGATTGTTATCTCGCGCGATCTGTTGAAAGATGTCAACAAATAAACAAAAATTTGTAAAGAAAGAAACAGAATTTCCAAACCAAATATTGTTAGTTAAATTCATTAGAAAAGTTGAGTTATGAACTTGTTTTGTTCTTGGAGTAATAACTTTAGCTAAGATAAAGAAACCTTTGAAAAATACCTTTTGTTAAACATTATTCGAATCCCTATATTACAAAGGTTTTAGAATTTCCTTTAAAATATTTATTTTATTTTAGAATCTGAACCGTAACGACTCTCTTCATAAAAATTGTATTTTTCCAATCGTCGGGCACCAGATAACTCAAAAAGTTATTGACCGATCATTTTGAAATTTTTTTTGCCATAGGTTCTTATTGATTATTTTTTTCTATATGAACAACCAAAATTTCAAAATCTGAAAAAAAGTGATCAGTTCTAAAAGTTATTGACCGATAATTTGAAATTTTTTCCTTTGCTTCATATTGATTTATTTGAATAGGCACAAGCAAAATTTCAATATCTTCAAAAAATTTATCTCTTTGAAGTAAACACTGATTAAAAAGGTGCCCGAAAATTCAAATTTTTTTGCTTTCCGGCTAAAGTTCAATAAATAACATAGAAAACTGTTTTTTTTTTTTTACCCTTTTGACTCCTCTATTTATTTTGAACTTCTTTCTTAGGGGATTAATTTTACAGGTTGACGTCTCTTTAGTCCTACGTGAATTTTCGAATATTATTATATAGAGAAAAAACCAACTGACTCCTAAACTAAAATTTAGACGAATTGTCGAGGAATTGAAAAAGAAAAGTTTAATCTATAATTTTTTTTTAAATGAAACAAGCAATTTTTTTATTATATTCTTATGGTCTTCTTTTTAATATTCAAATAGTAGAATTAGATGCCCAAATGCGTATGTAAAAGTCAAAATTAAAGAAATAAGAAAGTCATAAAGCAAATAAATCTTTTAATTATTATATAATAATCTAAAAGGTCTATTGTTTTATTGACGTTAATTTGTTTCCAAAGTCTTAAATAATTATGAACATACAAAGATTGAAATTAGAATTAAAAGCCTGAAGCTATAATTAACACACTTGGTTAATTATTAAATAAATATGTACATATATAGAACAATAAATCAATGATTTAAAAATTGCTAAAGCGCTGATCACATGGCTGAACCAACAACCCATTTATAGGTAGCTATATATAAGATAACCCATGAAATCTATAATGTGAAAAGTTTAAAATGCATTTTAATCGCTGAATAATGAACTATTTTAGCCCCCCATTAATAGATTTCTCCATATGCCTCAGTGTTGTGTAGGATCTAGTATAGTTTATGTACATATATATGGGTTGCACCTACAACAAATTAAGAGAACAACAATACAATCTAAATAGATTTCCATCTACTAAAGTTCAAGTAGGCCGGCTTTTGCTCTACGTCGCACTTAATTTAGAATCTATAAGCATATACGATGTATATACATATATATAGACAAACGATTCTCTATCGAGAGCACATGATGATGATGATGTTGATGATGTCTGATGCCTTCAACATTTGCTGTTGATAAAGTCCGTTTGGATGATAAGCCCCAATGTGGGAGGGGAGGCAAAAACACACACACACACACAGTGCGGGTCAAGCTTCAGTCAGTCATTCAGTCAGTCATCATTTTTTGGAGGTTTGTTTACACTGTGCAAAATTCTGTTCCGCTGCCTTCAAGGCTAACGCCTGTCTCCGATCTGTCCTGGCCAGTCTGGTCAAATGTTTGTAAACATTTCGCACTTTGTTCAGGCGAAGGGCGCTTTTGGAGTGAAGTGTGTAGTGCATTGTTTCATTTGCATATTTGTACGTTTTGTTTGTTCAATCAACACTCATTTCAAGTTCATGTAGAAGGAGAATGTTTTCCCTCCAATTGACGTCATTGCCCGAGCAAGGAGCAAAGGCAAATAGTGGCCAGGCTCTTCTCACTACTGACACACTTTTCTTTGACACTCACCATTCCCTGCTGGTATTTCTCAGTGTGGTTGTGTGTGTTTTTTTTTAGCCCATAAAGTTTATCTTCGAGATTTTATTTGATGTATTTTTAGCCCCACATTTATTTGCTAATGATGACAACACGTGAGCATAATATTCGCATAATACCGAAAAGGGAAACAACTGAGTCGAAACATATTGCGCACATTACATTTCGTATGTTTTATTTTACTTTTTCTGTCTCACTCTTGATATCTCTCTCTATCTCTCTCGCTCTTATAGTACCCTAATCATTTGTCGCACTTTATGCATATATTTGCTTTTGGGGACTTGTTAAATCAACTCACGCACGTTTCAGCTTAAAATTTAATGGGTTTGTTGGACGGCGGCAAAACACCGACCACTTTTTGGCTCAAACACAAACGTACTTTATTCTACGTCAGAAGTTGGAATTTGGCCTTGAGAGTAAAGATTTTTGCAATCCCCCCCCGGCAATGCATGGGCCAAATAATTTGCATATGTAGATGAGAGCTTTAAAGCTTTACTTGCGAATCTATCAAAAGCTTTAGTTTAATTTCATCTCACTCCATCTATCCTGCATATATGTGTGTTTGTGTAAAAAGCTAAAAACATTTTCTTTTCGAGTGTGCCAAAGTACTTCAAATTTGAAAAATGTTTGAGATTTTCCTTTTCTTTCTGTCATTGTGTGTGTGTTTTGTTTAAGTATACTATATTCAGCATTGTTTATGTTGAGCTAATTAAGGCAACTCAACAACGTGTTTTTCTCTCTAGATATGTTTAGACTATAGAACAAAACAAGACAGCCCACAGACAGCCCAAATATCTATAGTCAGCCATGTGCATAATTTATTTGATTGTTTTCTTTTATTTTCACTCACCTGCAGAAAATTTAGACACATATATGTTTCTCTATAATATAAGATCTATTTGGCCCAATAAAATGTGACGTCAAATTGGCGAAAACTTATCTAAACAACATTTAAAGTAAATAAACGAAGAAATATATACATCTATATAATTAGCTGATGCCAAAAATCTATGATGAATGAAAATTGTAAAAACCAAATTATTTTGCCTTGAAAAATCATAAAAAGTCTAAAGAGAATATTTCCATACGTTTAAAACAACGTTCAACTAGGTGACAGATGTAGAAAGTATTTTTTAGGGTGTGAACGATCAACGAATTAAAATTGTTTGCCTTTCAAAATTTTCTAATTTATATAGTTGGAATTTTATCACGACTGAAGGAAGTTGAGAGACTTATGTTTTTAAGGGTGGCAAGACCCAAACTCCCCTCTTTATATTTCTTCAGACCTCCAACGATAGTCCAATGACTCATTTTATATATTGGGGTCACTGTATCAGAAAAAAATTATATCTACTACGCAATTTTCAACGCAAAAAACTTCTCTTGAAGATGACAGATTTTTATAATTTCAATTATAATTTTTATAATTTTCATTTTGAAAACTTGTTTAATTTAGATCTTAATAGCCCACAAGATTCTTTTAATAGAAATTACACTGCTAACCCCCCTTAATGATTAATATATATAATTTTTCTAAGTTGAAATACGATACGATACGTGTTTGATTTTAATACGATTTGATAAAGATCAATATAAAGAATCTGGATAAAAATAAGACTCTAAAACGAGTTGGGAACGTTATAAAATGTGACTCTGATATATACAAACTATAATTAAACAATTTGTCGCCCTTAAAAATGGTTAAGTGAATAAAAAAAGAGATTAAAATCAACTTATCTAAAAAAATCGTAGATAGGATACCATTTTCTCTCGACAAAGGAGTCATACATATATCATATCATATATCAGAAAGCAGATTCGTTTGTGATCTAAAATTCTATAAAATGTTATATGGGTAATTACCCATATAATAATATAATAATAATTATTATTATTAGGACAAAAGTGTTGCAAAAATTTGTTTGTTCTATTTTTATGGATCATAATTGGTGCAAAATTAGGTTTTGTTGTTATAGTCACTCTCTCTTATCAGAATGGAATTTCCTTACCACACCTAAATCTGCAAAATATTTGTCAAAATTTGTATGACTTTTAAAGAGCATTCAAGATTCGAACCAAAAATCTTAGCCTAATTTTTTGTTATACCTTTTTGTTTGTTAACATTTTTCTTATCTGTCCTAATCGTTGGTCATAAATATAAGCTTTTACGATTTACAATACTCATTATTGTTTTTTTTTTTTTTTTTGTTAAACCTAATTGGTTAATTAGTAGCTCGTTTTAGTTATTGTATGTATTTATTCACGGTAAGCAGTCATAAAGTGCAATCAGTTGAGGTAGTAGTTAAAAATTGTTCAACTCCTAGATTAATGCACTTTCTGCAGTCAAGAACATCATTATCATTATCTGAAGCATCATAATGCGTCAGAGGACCACTATAAATAGTTGATTTAAAGCCGTAAAACTTAAATACTGCAAATGATAAAAATAAATTCACAGAGCAAACAAAAAACAAAAACAAAAAAAAAGAAGATTGTTCTTATCGAGGTTTTTCACATCTCAATGTTTGCCAACTTGGAAGGTTTCCGCCAGTAGACTAGATAAAATGCCAGAAAATGGCAAACAAAAAACTCAGTCTCTCCCTTTCTCTCTGGGTCTCTGTTTGTTTTTATTGCTTTCTGTTGCTGTCAAAACAATTGATAATAGAAAGAATTATAATTAAGGGCAATCGCCGCTAAGTAAGGCAAAACTGCCTTAGTCTAGCTAAATCCACTGATAAGAAGCCAGTTTAAAACTCAAAAGCAGCAGCATACAGCCTATCAGAAAAAAAAAAGAATACAGAAAAAAAATAGTATATATATTCAATTAAATTCGTTTAAACTTTGTAATGTGCAACAAATATACTTACATATATGTACATATGGAGTTCAATTCTTATCTGTCTTGAAAAGAAGTCATCAGTTTGCCTTTTTATTATTATCATCCTTTTGTCGTATCTAAATTAAATTTAAAGCCAGATTGTTAATTGATAACATTGACAGCAATTGCACAAAAAAGGCAGCCCTATTTTTATTTAATAAAAAAAAAAAAACGAATCATTTTATTATTATTCTTTTTTTTTTTTGTATTTTAACATGGCGCTAATGGGCCGGACACGAGAGAGTTTTTTTTTTTGTTTTGTATTCACATGCCTTAACAATGATCAACTGAAACGGAATCGGTATATACTGTAGAAAATCACAGATCTGTATTATTTTTAGCAGCGTGCGGCATAATTTTAGCTAATTAATAAATCAAATAAGCAGGCAAACACACGCATATATGTATATAAAGGCCTGGCTAACAGACTCCATAAACAAATTGTGGCAGCTAATTATGGGACAATTGCACCAAGAGCAAAGAAGAAAAGAGGGAAGATAGAAGGATTGATGATGATAATGACGTTGGATGACCTCCTCCCACTTTAATTTCCACTCCCACATAATCAAATCAATTTGTGCTGCGTCATCTGCGGTTGTGAATCAAACTGCCACAAAAACCGCAAACATGTTCCAACTGCATCACACAAATGGTATTTCAGTATATGTGCAATTAAATTTATTTCTCTCTGGTTGGCCAACCCGCCCACCTCCCACCCAACAACCATCCATCCATCCAGTTAAAGGCCTTTTATAATAGAAATCTAGATAATTGCCAATAAATTGGGATAGTATAGCTGCAATTCGATCTGACTGGTCACGCCTTTAGCTACTGTCAATATTATTATGATTTATATTTAGATGAAAAGATTAAATAGTTTCTTTTTATTTAGCACCTCTCCGTCCATGATGAACGGGGGCGGTAAAGAATCTAAAGTTCTGCCCTAGTTTTCACTTTTTTTTTTCTCCTCTGCCCATGAAAAATACATAAAAAATTTTCAAATACACAAACATTAATTGAGGTATTTAGATGGATGTATGTTGGCCATGGCCAGACTTTTGTAAACTTTTAAAACCACAAAGCCAACAAACATTTTAGACTTTAAATACCTACAGTCATAATATTAAACACTGGGAAATTTAGGAATTTTTCAAATACTTTAAAAATTGACTGACATGAAGCTTTATTAAATTAATATCTAATGGGAATATTTTTCTGTACTTTGTCTTTTGCTTAAGAAGTTAATTTTACAATTAGTCTGGGTTACATTTCAATGGAATTTAATTCAATTTATATTGATGTTTTAGAGTTGTTACTTTCGAAAATAGCAGATATACAGAATAGTTACAAATTTCCAAATTCCAAAGTATTTAATATGAATTTTTGAGATTGTAAGTATTTTTGGTCAATTTGTAATGGATTTTTGCTTACATGTACATATATCATTTAAACATTTAATATGTTTAAAAATGGTATTAAACATTTGGAAATTTAAGAACTTTTAAATACTCAAAGAATTGACTTAAGTTTCATTTACATTTCAATTTGAAATTGACTTAAAAATTGGTGAAAATTTAACATCTTAGTTAATCAAAAAGAAATATTTTTTTTACAATTGTGAAAAAGAAATTTCTTGTCATTTTATATTTTTTGTAACTTTCTAATCGATTTCAAAACGTAATGTTTAAATTTGAGACAAAAAAATGTCAATCCGATTTCTAAAAAAAATTATTATTATATTTTATCAGAAGTGTTCTCTAGTCTAAGACGTTTTTGAACGAAAATCAACATAAATTGGGCAAGGTTTTTAAACATACCAAAGTTCCAATCATTTTGCTTTGTCTAGCTTTATAATTATTGAGATATAAATTTGTTTTTAAGTTCAAATCCTTATTAAAATAGCACACGATCATTTTTAACTTTTTTAATAATTTTGTTGACTGTTTAAAAATATTTTCCAACCTAATTACATTTCGATTGGTAACAATTTTCTGGTTGCTTGCTAAGAATAATTCTTGTAAAATAATATAAGAATCGAATTTATTTTCTTATGGCTAATATTGTTTCCAATATATTGAAGAAAGATGAAACTTAAAGTAAATATCTAAATGAGAAAGTTGTAATTTTTTGACTAAATTTGACACTGACTAAAAGGCAAACGATTTGAAAGCAAGAACACGTCTCAAATTCAAAATGCGTAACATATTAATTTATACTATCCTAAAAATAAAATATTTAAACCTTACCTATATTTAATTTTACCCTTCTCTTTTTTTTTGTTGCAGAGGAAGAGGCCTACATTTGCCTGGCTGGTCTAGTGGCCAGCAAAGAGAAGGTATTCATCAATCAAACCAAATTGCAGCATGAGGTCACTTGGAAGACAGTTATGCAAATAGCTAAAAAGCATACGGTAAGAGAAAAATAAATTAAATAAATATATATAGCAATTGTTAAATATGTATTTGAAAACTTGTTGTTACAGAAGAGTGCCGTTTCGTATTTTCAACGTATTTGCCCTGGCCTGAAATTGGAACGCGTTTTCATGGACTGGTGCTGGTGGATATTAGCTGGTCTACCCTTTCAGCATCTTGTGCGTATTATGGATTGCTATTTCCATGAGGGCATCAAGGTGCTCTATCGCGTTGCCTTGGTCATACTCAATCTCTTTCACAAGGAATGCCAATCGAACAACGAATGGAGTCCGGATAATATTAAAAATGACATTGGCAATGCATTGATTAAATTCTGTAAAAAGATACCAGTGTCGCCAGCGAAGCTGCTTCATGCCGCTTTTAGTATTAGGGGACTGAGGTAAGGACACACCCACACACACACACACACACACAGAAATCATTATATATATTATAATTGAATATTCTCTTTTTGTTACAGTACCCAATATATATCTAGAATATCTATCAAGACTGAAATGCTATTAAAGAGCCGATCTGTGCTCAATAGCAGCTCGAAGCAATTAATTAAATCGCGTTCAAGTGATAATCTGCCCACTAGTCAGTCGCAGGTCAACATACAAATGATGTCACATACATTGACCATACGTGAGGTATGAGAGAATTTAAATATTACAAAAATCATATTGATATAACTTCAAAAGAAACTCTAACGAAACGAAACACGTAAACACAACAATAAGAAACAAAAAACTTAAACAACTACAAAATCAATTAAGTTAGGCAAATAGCACAGTTTTGTTTCTCTATCTCACTCACTCTCTTTCTCTATATACATATACATACATATATCCCACAATCAGCTGCAGTCAGTTATAGTTTTTGGTTTATATAGGGCTTAGGTCTCCTCTTGCCATAACTCTTAAAATATAATACTTACAGCAACCACAAAACAAAAACAAAAAAAAATACACTTATCTAATGGTATAACTTGTATTTGATTTTCTGTATCTGTATGTGTGTTTTGTTTTCTTTTTTATCTTCTTCACATTTTTATTTGAATTTTTTAAACTTATGGAACACCCTGCACAACAACAACAACAACAAATATCTACTACTACAAACAACTGCAACAACAAAAATTGAAAAACAAAACCAGAAGCTGCACTCCGAGAGCTGTCGCAATTTGGTAAAATACAAAAAAAAAAAAAACAAAATATAAACGTTTAAAACAAAATTTACAATTATTATCGAATGATGTTTGAGAATTCTGCTTGTTTTGTTTTTCAAAGTTCTCTCTTTAATATTTTTAAGTTTTCAAGTCGAATTATTCTCAGTCGACTTTTAGTTACAAAAAAAAAACAAATTATGTTTTATGTTAACTTGTGCTTCTTCTTACACTCACCTGTTCTTATGTTTCAACTCTCTAACATAATATATATACAATACAGATATATATATATATATTATCAGTTATTTGCTTAATTTCTTTTTCTAAAGAAACATGCAGCAGCAGCAGCTTATTATTTTGTTGTTTAATTGCATTTACAAGAAACAAAACTACATAATACAATATAGACCACATATACACACACAAAATATACATATATGAAAGAAAAAGAAAAAACTAAAAACTGTTATATAAAAAATATTCTCTATTTTTCTTGTACTTTTCTTTGCTGCCTTGGCAACTATGAATGATCATGATAACGAAAACAAAAACTAAAACCAAAACTAATGCGTGCGCTTAATCAACATAATTCAATCATACACAATTTCCATATATATATACATTCTCAAAAACAACAATAAAAATTAATCATTTAACATTTACAATTGACCAACTACTATATATATATATATATATATATATATATATATAGGGCGAAAAGTCGCCTGGTCATAGAGCCATTGCCATGGGCGTTTATCCCATACATAATCTGAAAAGTAAAGTCTGTACGAATGAAGATGTAAGTTTTTTTACCCCCCTCGTTACAAAAGACCAACTACTTCAACTATTCCACAATACATATATACACACACATATATATATATATACCCCAAACGTAATATCTGCCAGATCATAGTTTACTCTATATATATATATATATATATGCACCTGGCAAATGATGCTTTTTTTGCAACTTCCTCACAGATTGTCTTACCATATACATATAAAAAACCATGCATGGTCATAGGCAATAATCTCTTTTTCCATTTTATCATATTTTCTATCAATTATTACGAGTTTACGTTTGTTTGGTTTATTTATTGATCTTTTATCAGCCAGTTACAGTTTCAGCGGCACTGAAAGGCAAATTAGTCTTAGGGTTAGATCATTTCAACTTTTGTTACTTTGTGAACGAACTATACTAATTAGATTGGTTTTCTTTGCATTGTGAACCAAAAATGAAATTTTTTTTGAACAATTGAGGATCTTGAAGATCTATTTAATAGCACTTTGCCATTTGTGTTTTGTTTATCAATTCTATTTATCTACCACTAAGTGGCTTTAACTTGTTTTTTTTTTAGTTATACTTAATAACTATGTGCGAAAATATTTTCAAGTGAAAAACCCTGAGTTTAATGACGTCTTTTTTAATGCAAAATTAGTATATGAATAAAAAATAATAATGTCGAACTCATTTTTTATAAATACATATATGATATTCTCAACTCTATTTAAATATAGAAAGTCTTCCTAAATTTCCAGAAAATAAAAGAAATTTCAAAAAACTAAATCCCCTCAAATATATGAGAAACGCATGAAATGCTAAGGATATAGTATAGGCAATTGATCCTTCTTGCTATAATTTAAAACAGATTCCTTATGCCTTTAGCTTGATATTTACACTTTAAATCAATTTTTAATTCTATGCCAATTGCAAAATGACAATTTTAAACTTGAAATGTTTGTAAATCAGATAAAAACTTCAAGATCCTTTCTTGAAATCCTTACATATTTAATAAACGGCAATGTTTTTAAAAATTTCCATTGGTTTCTTCAAATACAAAGTCAAATAAAACCAATCTAAAGACGTTTCTTTTCTATCATAAGCCACATAATTCACATTTTTTGCTACACATATATAAAAACATATATATATATATTTCTCATAGCATTTTGGTTTACCGGGCACAACGAATTTCATTAAAACCTGGACGGATAGACAATTTGTAAGCATATGCATTTTTGCATTTAGACCATCCACCACCACCCACCAAACCAAAAAAAAAAAAAAACAGAATCCTTTCCATATTTTCAAAAATAAAAAGTGAATGCCCAAAACCATCCCACATACTTACACCACCATTCCACCAGATTCCAATCTATCCATTATGTAAAATTGTATATTATCCCGCTCCATTGTCATTTTGTGCCGTCTTCCAAATATATATATAAAAAAAACCTCTTCCAGTGTGTTTTAGAAACTTTGAAAGCAGAGTCTAATTAGATACATTCAATCTTCATAAGTAGTCCTGTGAGCGTCTTTTTTGTCTATCACATTTTTATAATCTAACATGCAGAAAATTTCATTCATTTTAATCTAAACCAAAAAAAAGCAGCAGCCAAGCCTAGCTACAGTTTGACAAGCACTGCTGTTTCGAAAATTAAAAAACAAATGCAAAAAGAAAGAAAAAAATGTAGCTCCATTTTGTGTAATTCTCTTGTTTCTTTGTGATTGAAACTTAACTTGGCTTTTAGTTTGTTTTTTTTTCCTTGACCATTTAGTTCCCCGCCTTCCTAATCAGAATATATATATATATATATATTTTTTGTGTTCTTCTTTGTTACTCCGTCTTATGTTTCTAATTTCGTTTTATTATCTACCTTGTTGATTGGCTAATTGCTACCTACTTACTTACCTTTTATACTTATACTTATCTTATATACCTACTAGTTACTCTGTTTTATTAGTATTTGTAGTTATTTTTGAGCTCTCAATTTGCCCAAAAAGCACAACGAATCACAAATTAAACAAAACTAATTCATAATTTATTCAAATTTATCCAGCTATTCACTCTGTGGTCGTGGCTCCCCGTGCGCATAACAATGTACCAACCGAAGTTGCTCTATACAACCGAGGAGCATGGCTGCTCGCTGACAACATTCTATGTCCGAGTAGAACAACATGAGCCCACTCTGCTCATGATCAAGACGTGCAATAATGAGGTAAGTTCGAGAATATTAAATCACTTAAAAAGTAAAGTATTTAATTACTTAATTCGTCAACAGGTATTTGGTGCCTACTGCTCATCGCGTTGGTTTGAACGCAATGTCAAGGATGACAAAGGCCAGCGACAGGCCTACTTTGGCACCGGCGAAACCTTCTTGTTCTCACTGTATCCCGAAAGAGCCAAATATCCTTGGGTGGGCATTGAAGGTGATAAGGATTTGGGCCATAGTTCGGAGCTATTTATGGCAGCTGATTCAAAAATGATAACAATTGGCGGAGGGTAAGTAAAGGGATAAGAAAAAGGGATTTTTTTTGTCCTTTTAAAGATTTTTACAAAGCAAATTTATTGTGAATTTTTTTTTCTGCAATGCAGATTTATATTTGTCAGATACATATTGTTCAACTTTAATCAGAAAAACATTTAGCCGCTCGAATTTAGCAAACTGCAGTACAAAAATAATTTACTATACGCTTTCTTCTAAATTTTGTTTAAAACACCAAAACATAAAATTGGTTTAAAGTATAAAAAATTGTACACATTTTTTATCTTAAAATAATGAATTAATTTATTATTTTGAATTATATATAGTATATGAATTTTCTTTCAAGCTCATTAATTTACCAAACATTTAATAATAAATATTTATAAATTTAAACAAAATTTAAGAATCAATATAATGAATTGTTTCATTTTAAATTTATGCAAACTAAATTCTTAAGAATTTACGTTAAAAACAGGCCTAAATAGTTCTAATTCTTTCTCTAACATTCCAAACTTATCAATCTACAAACTTGTTACTAAATAACTTTTATTTCATATATTTTCCAGAGAGGGTCAAGCCATTTGGATGGATGAGAATATACGCTTTGGCAAAACCGACGGCTGCAAGACCTTCAACAATCCACCATTGTGTCCATCGGGTGATTTTGAGATACGTGTCCTCGAGGTCTATGGCTTTGTGGGCAGCTAAGCTAAGCAACGGAAACATCATCCTTAGAAGCAGCAGCAGAAGCAGAAGCTCAGTTCAATCCAAAAACCAAATTGCCCGCCGATGATCAAGTGCTCAGCCAAAAAAAGAAAAAGATAAACAACTGCTATACCTTTTAAATCCCCGGCCCTCTTACTCCCGCCCCGCCCATTATTTGCTCTATATACACCCACACACACACTCACACAAACACACATATATATATATATATGTATATGTATATGGAATGCTTACAATGCCGCAATGTCTGTGCGGATGTCGTAAAAGGCAGCAAAATAAAATCTGTGTAAACATTTAGAAAGATTTATTTATAAATGAATAAAAAAACAAAAAAAAAAAAACTATAGCCATGCAGCAACAGCAGCAGCCGTAATCGTTATCGTTATCGATGTCGTGTTAAATGTTACATGTTTCAAAACAAATACAAAAAGTTTATAAACAAAAAAAAAACACACAAGAAAGAAAATTCTATAATCAATAATGCAAATACTCTGTGAGTTAAAATGTTTCAATTTAGACGATATGAAAAAATAATTGTTATATCAAAACAAACAAACACAAAAATATATATATATAATCCTAAATTATAATATGTGTATATCGGATAACAAATCAGCTAAAGCAAAGCAGGCAACAAATAATATATATATATATATATTAGACAGATATATATTCCTTAACTCCAACAAACAAAAAATTTAAAACGAAAGAGAGAATAAGAAATGAAATATTGTTGCTTGTTTATGTTTTAATAACTATTATTATTATTATTATTATATTTTTCTTTCTGTAAACCAAATTTACTGACTTGACTGAATTGATTATAAATGTTATTATTATTATTATTACAATTACTATTAATTTTTGTGTATAACTATTATGATTATAATTTGTAAATTCTGCATTGGAAATGTTCTCTGTTTAAGTCTCTATATGATAGTTATTATGTTTGCCGCAATTATTAACATAAAAACAAAAACAAACAAACAAACAAACAAACAAAATGATAAATGAAATCAACAATTAATGTTATTGCAATTAATAAGTAAAAAAAAAAAGTACCCATAAAAACATTTCTTTATTTTGGTCGCAAATATTTTAACAGTTTCTAAAGTGTTTAGCTGTTGTTCCAAAACAAAAAAAAAAACTTAAAATATGCTCATCAAATTGTAAAACATTTCAAATAATGTCATTTTCTAAAAGAACGAGAGAGAATTTGAAGAGAACAAGAGAGCTGAGTAGAGAGAATTCATGTGAGAAAGTGAGAAATTGAGCTAATGGCATGACGAATTGATCTCATTTCCAGAACTAAAAGCGAAAATCAAGCGTATTACAATTCAATAGATAATAATATTTATCTTCTATATAAGATTCATTCCATACAAAACAGTCAAAAACTAAATTTTTGTTTCTCAAACACACACACACACACACACACAACAAAAAAAAAACTCTTAAACACACACACACACCAACACATACTACTTTTCACTTTTTCTAGTCAATTTTTATGTTTTTTTTTTTCTAATGTTTAGCTCAGTTTGTTCAACTCTTAGAATTTCTCTCTCTTCTCAAGTCTCTTTCTCTCTGAAAAACTCTCGCCAAATGGAAATGGCATTTTACTCAAGCGAATTGTTACAACAACGAAAAAAAAATTATACAATATCTATAGAATTGTCAACGTCAGACATATAGATAGATATATATTCAGATCCCCTCACTTACACACACAGACACAGTTGTCCACCCAAATTCAAAAATTTCGGAGCTGGTACTCCATAAAAAAAGCAAATCCCTGCTAAGAAAAATATATAAGAGGTGGCAAATAATATTTGAAACAATTAAAAATGTTTCTTTTTTATTAGTTTTTCATTTTTTTTTTTAGATGTTTAAAAGTCAAACTCTCTGTGTTGTTTGTTATGCAATTTTATCAACAAATATATAAATATATATATATAAGCAGCATTAAACGATTTATAAATCATAAAATGTTTGAAAATCAATTTTTGTATTGTTATTTGTTTGAAAAGTGTTTTCTTTCGTATATATATAGAGTTTATTTGGTTGATAAATGTTAAATCGGTTAAGAGAGAATTGATGCTTGAAGGATTGATCTATATATGAGCAGTATTTGGCATAATGTTGTTTCGAACCAAAAAAAAAAAAAAAACAACTTTTGTAAATAAATCAAATTGTTTAACTTGTTTCATTGTGGAATGAATTTTTGTTGTTCTCTATATGCGTGTAGTAGTTGTTAATAGGTTTCTCCCTTTTCTACAGTTATACATATAAATACACTATACGTACTATACCTAAACCCCCAAAATATATATATATGCTATATAGAGTGATGTGTTATATACCTAAAAAAACAAAAAAGTAAACTGAATCAATAATTTATACAAAGAAACAAAAAAAAATAAAAAAACTGGAATATTATATATTATATATAGAAATATACTTATCTGTGTGTGTGTTGCAAAACATTTTTTTATTTGCTAATTGAAACAAAGAGTGTGTTTATTTTAATTCAATGTCAGTGAATTATCTTCTTTTTTTTCGTACTTTAATTTATGCATATATTTGATAAAGTATAATTACACTCACACACAGAAGAAACAAACACACAATAAGAATTGATTAAATTTAATATATTGAATATATATATATATATTTACCCAGACTACATTACATTAAACAAATTATTGATAACATATATGTATATATATATATGTTAAATCATTTTAGTCGATGTATAAAAATAAAAATGAAAAATGTTGCAAAAAAAAAAATGAAAGAATGAATTTTGTTTGTTAGCGTTAAAGTGGGGGAAAAATACAAAATGTTATAATTGTATTTGAATTCTTTGGATTTGTTCGTTTTTGTTAAAGTGTATATAGTACAAACTTTTAGTTATTCATTTTATATTTAGTTATAAACCGACTTCCTTTAGCCATGTTAGTCTTCTTATTGGAGTTGCTTTTTACTTTCTTGAAAAAACGAATTAAAATTGATTAAAATTTAATGTTTTAAGTTATCATTAAATATACAGATAACGATCGAAAGATAAAAGAGATAAAAATAATAAAAAACGACATAAAGCTAATTAACTTTGACTACGCCGAAGTTTAAATACCCTTTTAGAACGAAACATTTTAAAATCTGTAATTCTTATAGTAAATTTTCTTAAATAATATTCGTTTTCCAAATATTTTGCTATGTTATGAAAATTATCTCACTAATCTTATTTAAAAGAGACTTTTCAGTATATCTACTGAGCTATTTCTCAATAAAGTAGACTTTTCGATTTATGGCATTTATCTGTTAGATTGGTTCGTCAAACTTGATCTCAATTAGGCAATAAAGTAGTATCAATTTAGTAGTTTTCTAATTGAGAGCAAGAAGTTAATACGAACAGACGGACAGACATGGCTATATCGACTCGGCTAGTTCTTCTCTGCGTTTCAAGCATCTAAGTAAAAGTATAATACTCTCTATAAGGGTATAAAATTATGCGCCTCTCTCTTTTGAATACTACAAATATTTGCTTAAGTCGTTGTGCTTATGGCTCAGATAAACCAATTGGATCTCAATCTCTTGATGATTGTGCTGATACAGTCATAGGCGGATGTAGAGGGAAAAAATTAAGGAACTTTGCCCCCAAAATTATGCAATAAGCGGTTTTTTTTTGTTTGGATAAAGCAAACATTACTTTTAAACTACAAGGCTGGTATACTTTACCAGCCTAATGCATACCTTAAGGGGCAAAGCACCCCCATTTCACACTCTTAGATCTGCCTATGATATTTTAGATAATATATAGAGACACATGGACTCCTATTAGATGACCCATAGGATGGGTAAAGCGATTAGTAAGAACCAATTATATGATTTATATGTAGCAGCCGTATTGCATAGATCATCGTTGCATATGCTGCAGGCCAAGAAATTGAGAAATGGCACTACGGCATCTGGATGCTCATCACACTGAAATCCCAAGGACGAAATATCGCCAAAATAACAAGAGCGTCGCACGAAAAGTGGTTGTCCTGGAGCTAAGATTGAATGTGAAGTGACTCACGATTGAAACTGAAACTCATTCTGTTTATACTTACAGCCTTTGTAGTATTTGGTTTGGCATGCCGTATCCGGTCGTTGTAGATACATTGTTTGCAAAGTTTCTGGTACTTCTAAGGCATCACAATTGGTTTTGGCTATATCATCGGGCTGAAAGTTGTCGCCGTCCCCACAACCCTTGTCATTCACCGAATCGCATTCATAGCAGGTAATTGCCCGAGCTGCGACGATGACGACATGTGGTGCGTTTAAGATATGTGTGTCAAAACGGGAATGGGCAACTGGATGATGGGGAATCTACTCACCTGCGTCAGTTAGCATGACGAGCAGCCATAGAGTGAGGACAAATGCACGCATCGCCATCATTGCTGGCTGCCGCACAAAACAAATAAACCGAAATGAACAATTTTTGTTTTGTTTTTTTTTTAAACAGTTGACCGCACTGTTTTGTCCGTTTTTTTTTTTTTGTTTTTTTTCTTGTTGTTTGAGGTGAGTCAAATTCTCGTACTTTCACAGATGTGAGATACGCAGATGTGATGGCAATTCATACAGATCAAAGTGATGGCGGCTGGCGATCACATGGTTGGTCTCACTCTCCGTTCGAAAAAAAAACCAAACCAAACCGAACCGAACCGTACCGATGAGGTGCCCAGGCGAGACTGAAACGAAAAAATTGACTGGCCAAATAACACAAACTAACAAAAACCAACAATCGAATCTCATTCTATATGAGATTTTTTCATATATAGTCAAATTTTCATTTTGATTTACCACCACCCACCCCGCCATTAAATGGAGGGGGCGCGGCATGCGTGTTGACATTGTGGGCGGAGGTGGTGGAGATGAAGGTGTCGGTGTCGGTGTCAGTGGCGGTGGCGGTGTCGGCGGGTCGCCCTTGTTCATCATACAAAAGTAAAGCAAAAAACAAAAAAAAAAAAAAAGTTCATTAGTGGCCGTCGAGCAAATAAACAATTTGGCATTCTCAACATATATAAAATTAGTTTTTATTAGTTTCTTTCGTTGTTGTTGTTGTTGTTCTTTCTTGTTTTGTTTGCCATCTTTTCGGCTAATATAGCAAATTGTTCCCCAATGAGCACAGTGGTTTGATATGTCAACAATTAATATTTATTCATATTCTTGCTTTTTTTTTTTTGTTTGAATTAAACACAAAAGTCTTTTAGCTAAGTCTGAGTAAATAAGAGGTCAATACAACCATTACAAATGTAAGAATATGCCAAGAACCGCCAACTTCTTGATTCACACCATTGCAGTAGTTCTCATCATCACATACATGACACGAGGCATTCTGGACGGCAGTTAGTGTTGGATCCATTTTACACCAGATATCCGTTTCATTTACATCACCAAAATAACAGCCCCTCACATATTTCCATATGCCATTTTCTGCAAAAAAAGGAAAACAAAAATATATTAATATAAAGTATAATAATTTAAAACATATGATTCCTTTGACAGTCTAAATGGCACTCTTTTGTTAAGCTAAACCTTGAAGGTATACAAAATACATATACATATAGATGATATAACCATGACTACAAAGAGCTTGAGAGGCGCCACAATCAGAAAAATAAACAAATCTGTATGTAAACATATCCCCGCTTGAGTTCCATTAAAAAGTGGCTGTTGTTTGATCGAATATTCCGAGGAATTCAAAGTAAAATAATAGCTAAGCCTTGGCATAAAAGTTTATATAAAAAATGTGTAGTCTACTTTTTGGCTGAACATATATTTGTTTTGTGTATGTGCGTGAGTGGGAGAGCAAAAGTATATCGAAGCATAAAATATCTATGTATATGATAGCATCGCATTCCTATAATTAATTGACAAAAAATTCCAAATGGGTCTCTCCACATAGAGAATGAAAAATTTTTCTAATTCTTGATGGGAAATAATAATTCTCAAAGGAGGAAAATAGAAAACTATTTAAGTTTAATGGTTTATATATGAGTATAAAATTTTATTTCGTTTTGACATATTTTCTCGATATTAACCATTTGTTTAACAATATGGAATGTTGTTTTTATTTCAAAAAATTACAGTTTAGTTATAAATATATTTGTTGTTAGAAGTGTAATGGGTATTTTGTTCTGTAAAATGATAATGAAACTCATAAGTTTGTTTGGTGGGAGGATATTTTGAATAGCAACATTTTATTGGGTACCATCCGACAATAAATTTATAATTAGCACAATCAAAATAAAAATTACATTTTAAAATTACAAATTGTGACACATAGAATATTTAAATTTAGTTTTGCCATTTTGGAGAGAGAGTTATATGGGAAAGGAAAAAAGGAACAATTTGCATTCCATTTTATTAGATGGAATTTTTTGCACCTTTTTAATTATATATACCACTTTAGTTGCATAAATTATATATTTTACAAGTGTTTATGATTTACGTGAAGATATATTATCTATTGATAACAACAATTTTTTTAATAGTTTATTAGCTAATATATTTAAAAAAAAAAATTGTGATTTTATCCTTATACGTCTATATATAAGGACTGAAATATAAAGACACAGCAAGGACTAGAAAATTATAATTCATTTCAATCTTAAATAATGAGACTCAAAGTAGTTTAAAGCCAAGGATGATCTAGGGATAAAATATGCGAAACTTTGCTCCTGAAAGTATGCAATAAGTTGGAAAAGTATTCAACAAATTTATAACTTTTCAATGGCCTTGTAATTAAAAATTTCTAATTTATAATCTATTTCTATATATATAATTTCTATTTCTATAAACAATGCTAGATTCGACGGTTTTTATTTTATCCACTTAAGGTACATTCCAAATTTTGTTTTCATGTTTCAAAAAGCGAATTCTTAGACACTTTTTTTCTATTTCACAGCTCTCATTTTACGCCACTCAAATAAAAAAATACTAAACATAATTTTCTAGCTTAAAAAATCAATTGGAAGCCTTATTAATTTGTTAGATAAACTCTTTAACTTTATGGACTCACCTTTAAAGACTCGCTTTAGACAGGCTGTGGCATTGGGACTACTCAGATCGTTCTCCAAAAATCTTGGCGGGGCACTGAAGGCACAATCGTATTTGAAATGGTTTTCAACTTCGAAATTTTCAGCACAGCCAGCCTCATAGACAGATTCACAAGCATAGCACTTGATGGCGTAAGCTAATGGCATTGAAATGAAACACATAAATTCAAAAGATGAGAAACGAATTTGTTCAAATTGTTTTTTTTTTATTTGTTTTTTTTTTTTAGATTTCAGCAAAAACAAAACCAACCTGTGGCCAGGCAAATGCTGACGAAGGCGCCAAATAAAAGTAAATAATTCGGCATATTTGGATGAAAAAAAAAAAAACAACACCAAAAGGAAAAATTTTCGTAGCACTTTCCACACACACAGATGAAAATGAAATGATTGCCTTTTCACATTTGGTATCAACTCGTCTAGCTCCGCTTTTGTGTTGATGATTTATAATGATTTTCACTCGCCACCACTTGAGATGCAATTCAGACGAAACGTATCGGAACCGATTTTGGACTCAAAACTTATATATGTATATATATATATTTTTTTTTGGTTGCTGCGGCATATGTACATATATACAATTTGTTTGTGTGTATGTGTAAATGTTTTTCTATAAATTATTTTTACATATAATTTTGTTTTATTTTGTTTTTGTTTTTGTTGTTGTGTGCGGCACATAAAACGAAAGCGTAAACACGCGCCTTTCCGTTTTCCGAACGTTTCTTTTTCGTTTTTCCACAATGAATTTGGTTTTGGCGATTTTCCCCCCTCACATTAGTTCAACAGTTTGTTATTCTCCCATTTCCTTTTTTTTTTCTTTCCTTCAGCCGTCATTCAGACAATCGTCAGCTGAGTTCAAAATTGTACTAAAAAAGAATGCCGCAACAAAAATTCCAAATCAACTCCTTTGGCCGTTCTTTGGTCTTTTCTCTTCTAATGTTCTCTATGAGGTTCTCTCTCTCTCTGGCTTTCTCTCTCTACTCATCTCTTTTAAGGCAACTTTATGGCCGTTTGGCCTGGCGTCATCGCTCAGTATTTTAATTTGTCTAATTTTAATGAATTTTTTTTTTTTTGCTTGTAGTTTGCCAGAAAGAATTTATAGCACACATCATGTGTGTTTGTATGCGTGTGTGTGTGTGTGGAAGGAGGCAAGTAGCGTTTAGAGAGCGCAAGTCCAACAGCTCTTTGGCAATTGTGGCATTCATTATCAGGCAACCAAAAGAGAATTCCAAAAGAGTTCACTTGAGTATTTATTTAATAAAAGACTTGCCTCCTCTCAGGTATGAGAGGGTGTGAGTGTGTGTGAGTCTGTGCTAGTGTGGGGGGAGAGCATAATATAAATATGGCCTATACATGCAAAGGTTTTAGCTGTTTTCATTTTTAGGCATAATTTAGTTTATAATTGGACTTAAATGATGAGTTAAGTAAATGGAATATCAGGTTTAATTTTTAGGCGAGACGAGATCAGACGACCAATATCCTGATTGTTTTATTGAAAGTTCCATATTCCATGCCCTATCTATTACCATTTTCATAAAGATTTTGTCAAATTTGACTCCACTAAATGAAGAATAAATTTGAAGAATTTCCTCCTAAAAGCAAGTTATATTCCAATCATAACTTTCACTTATTAAAAATTAATAGATTTTTAAACAATTATGAGTATTCCAAGTTACGCTTAGAGGTGGATTTACAGTCTTGGCCATAAATAAACTCAGCCGCCACCTTTTTCTGTCACCCTTCACATGGCCAATCATAACGTATACGCCAAGTGGGATACCTATAGCAACAAAATTCAGAATAATATTATATGTATTATTATTATTACGACGATTTTATAATACTAAATTCTATTATTTAGGATAAATCCAGGTAATTGGTAATTTTTAATTGCAATAGTTAAACTACTGTGAATTACTGCATAAGAAAAAGACGTTAAGTCGACGTTAAGTGTTCACTAAAGTAATTTTGTTTAGTTTTGGATCATTTTGTTTGTCAATTTACATAAATGTTTAAGATGCATTTTAATATACAGAATTACAAAACAAAATCAAAGAATTTTTTGAATCTTACCGAAATATGTATTAATGTGTTTGTATAGAAATTCTGTAGCATACTTATGGGCTAAACGCATTATATTCAGTAGTATTACAAATTATATTTCTAACTACCCATATGCGTTCATTTGTCCTTCTCTTTATATAAACATCTAAATATTGGATACATTGAAAGCTGGAGCTGGGTAATTGCAAAAGTTTAAAAGGCTGATATATTTAATTAACTTTAAGATTAACTTTAATGATGGAAAAAATATTACAAATGGCTAAAATGAATTAGGCCAACAAACGGGCCAGGCCAAACAATAACAAAATGGTAACCGCAATGGGGGACAACGAGCTGGAACCGTTGCACTCATCCTTGGTACAAACGTCACAGCTCAGATCCTTGAAGAAGGGCAAAGAGGCATCAGACTGGCATCCAGATTGAGTGTTGATAATGTCACCGAAATAGCAGCTACGCTTAATTGATGGATATCCGGTGACTACAGATATATTGAAAAGGAAACATATTTAGTTTTTAATTGATAATTCAACTATAATAAATAAAATAATCTAACTATTTGTTGTCTCGATGATAATAAAACTTGTCGCAAACTGTATATAATTTCGATGGATTATCAGCTATGAGCATTTTAATGACGTCATTGGGATGTGTTTTTATTTTTCACTCACTGTATTCTACGACTTTCATGCATCCGGTGGCATTGCGTACGTTGTACAATATCTGTAGAAAATATGGTGGATCAATGCGAGAACAATCAACGAGTAGAGAATCGTCGGCTTTAAATGAATCATCGCACTTTGGATCGAATATAGAGTTACACTGATAGCATTTGATGGTAGAGGCTAGAAAAAAGAATTTTAATTTTTTTAGTTCACAAATATTTGCACACTTTCCACAAAGTCTGTTCAAGTACCCGTGCAGGCGAAAGTGGCCAAAATTGTTAGAGCCAGAATAAGTTTCACTCTTGAGGGCATTTTTTGTCTTTTAATTTCAATTATCGAGAAAAAAACTATAATTGTTTATAACCTGACGTCGTAACGTTTCACAGTCATCTGAAATTCGAAAGAAAAATTTAAAACGTTCTATTGAAATCCAAGTCACCGACTTCCTAACTTGGTATCAGATTAATGTTTTTGCTAAAACATATGTACTTATCACACTTTCTGTTTTATTTCTTTTACACACATTTGTTTATACTTCCTACTGAATGCCAAGAAGTTCTCTAGTTTGATAAAATTTGTTGCCTCAACGATTTTACAATTTTGTTTCATTGTTGTTGTTGTAGATTTCAAGATCCATCCACAGCAAAATAGTTGCAAATATATTTAGCTGATTTTTTATTTTCTAACTTTAAGAATGATAAAAGGCAGTTATTATTCAATTCTTTATATAACGAAAAAGTATACAATTTTTTTCTATCATTCTAATGTTTTTCTTTAATAGAAAGCATCAAAAAACTTTAAAAAAAAACTTTAAAAAGCTCTCAAAAACAAAAATTTGTTGCTGAGAATAGATTTTTGTTCAAAATAAAAACTCACAAAAAATTAGTTCAGAATTATTATATTTTGTTTAATACTAACGGGTCAATCGAATATTTTAACGTTAAATTGTTAAAGGAAACTAAATCAGTTTTTTTTTCACTTTGAGATCAATACCTGGCCCTGCCATTCTGGTAGTCGCTTGATCTGACCTATCTAATCAAACAAAATGTGATCTTTTTTCAAGCACCAATTTAAAAGACGTTATCAGCTTATAATTAGGGGCTATTAAATATTTATGTCTTACTTGTTGCCATTTTTAAGTTGAGGCTATACTAAAGAATAAATGGGAGGCTAGTCCATTCGACTTTCATATGATGATGCTCATATGTAAGTTTAATCCTTCGTGTTCATCTTAAGAAATATAAGTATAAGAAATATACAAAACGAAGCAAAAACAGAAAACAAAAATAAGTCATAAAGATTAGTATATCAAGAATTGTTTAAAACCAAACGAAACATGCATCCACACTCTGTGGAAAAACACTTAAGATTATAACAACGGCGCAAAATCAAGTAGCCAACGCTGAGCATAAAATATAAACATTAGAATAAGCATTTTTAAGAACAATTGTCGCCCCTAGAGTCCAAGAGTTTATTTATATACACAACACTTTGATAAATAAAATCACTTCAAGGAACGAATTATTATTTCCTTCTCCCTGGAAGCCTTATTCGTCCTAAAAATATTAAACTTAAATTGCAAAAAGGGTAATGCTTAAGTATATCTGCGTACATGCTAAAAAAAAAAAAATTGGCATTAGCTTTTACCGACTTCGATGATCTAGGTATCGATCGACTTGGCTGTTGATGCTGTCCAAAAATATGTTTTGCCCATTTTTTTTTTTTTGGCCACTTTAATATGATATTATCTTGTCTGTTAGCTTAATTGTAAATTAATTAAGTAAAATGTAAGGCTAATTATATATATATTATACAGTCTTGCAATAGAAAGACCATTGTGTAAATACTTTTGACAACCTCTGTATGACTACGTACCAAATTGGGTCTATATGGGATTGGATGTCCGAATTGATGTCTATCGGTTGCACCTCATCCAACCTAATTAAATAAGTATCTTGCACTATTGTGCGATGAAACGTTTTTTGTAACTATTTTCAAATACAAAGTGTTTTGGAGAAACCAAGTTAAGTTAGCTTGGATGATAAATAATCCAAATAAAGAGTTATAAAGAGTTCACAATGTACATATATAAATTTTTATATGACCTTAAATATACTTTTTAGATTTCAAACGTTAATAACTTTAATATCTCACAATTGACATATCTCACAATTAAAATAAATAAAATATTCACTTATGATACAAAACTTTAATTTTGTTAAAATGATTTTGAAATGGTTGTCGTCCTATTAATACATTTCAAAATAAAGAAATTAGAAAAAGTATTATTAAAATCTAATTTAAAAATTTTATACGATGTAGATATATTGTGTAGAAAATTAATAGAATACTTTTGGGCTAACCTAAAATAATTTTTGACTTAAATGAATTATTTTACATAGATTCCAGACTTCTATCATCTTCGAACTTACCTTTTTATTTTCAAAAAATTAATTGCTCACTTGTCATGCATTTGAGAAATTAAAAATAGTTTTAAGTAATATACAACTATGTGGAAATGGAAACGGACTTAAAAAACAATTAGAATGTGGAAAAAGATAAGTTTCAGTTTCTGGTAAATATCTTCTCCAAGATCCAAGCAAATCCATTCTCGTTACGATCTCATTAGTTTTTTTTACGATTTTTATTTTATTTTTATTTTTGGTTTAAAGATTTCACTTTTTATTGATAATTTAAATGTGGAAAAATTTGATTTCAGGCTTGCAACAAATACAAATTAATATTAAATTAAAATTTTGATGAAAAGCACATACAAATTTAAGATTGGCAATTTGTGTAACTATCTCTGAGATACAAATTTGATGCTAATGAATGTATAAAATGTCATACAGGAATTAGGCCAACATACGGGCCAGGCCAAAGAATAATAAAATGGTAACCGCAATGGGGGCCAAGGAGCTGGAACCGTTGCACTCATCCTTGGTGCAAACGTCACAGCTCAGATCCTTGGAGAAGGGCAATGAGGGATCAGACTGGCATCCAGATTGAGTGTTGATAATGTCACCGAAATAGCAGCTCCGCGCAATTGTTGGATGTCCGGTAACTGTAAAAGTATTAAGGAAAACAATTAAACATTATCACCAGTTTATAATGGACAATTGAACTCTATTCAAACAATTGTTTATATAATCGAAAAGCTAACTGCCCACAATGATTATTTCATGCACATTTGTAATTGAAAATAATTACACAAACACCTTTCACACTGTGTAACTATGACTAATCTATGACTGATGATTGGCGGTTTAATAGATATTTTTTATAGCCCACTGATCAGTTTTGCTTAGTTGTTAGCTTTAAATAAAATATTATTGAGGTCTAGCTTCTTTCAAAGATAAATACGATATAAAATTCTCTTTTTAGGCATGGCATCATCCACTTAATAAATGCTTTTTTTTTTTTTACTTTGCACGTCGAGGCACAATCGAGATAATTGCCTTAAAATGTTAAACAGACAGTTGAAACTGAATACTAAACAAACTACCTGCAATATATCAACACGATCTGAGTTTTTTAATTATGACAAAGCAAAGGGTTGGGCATTGCCTGCTATACATTTATATTTAAAAGATACTTGGAATGAGATAATGCGTCAAAATATTTAGAGAAATATTTCGTAAAAATATTGAGCAAAAGGTATATATAATATCATTGGATTATTTTTAGTTGCGAGTGTAAAGTATATAAATGAGATTTTTTTACAAATCTTTTAAATTTGTTTATCTAAATAGAAAAGAAATTGTTTAACTTTATGTTGGTTTTTAAGTTTAATTCTTGCCATGATGTCATAATCGTATAAAACATTAAAAATATATTTATATATATGTATCATAACAAATAAATAAATAAAAAATTCTTTTAAGTTTCTGATAGAAGTTCTAAACGACTTCATAGAAGTTGCAGACAACTTTTTAAAAGTTCTTTACTAGTTTATATGGCTTTAACAACTGTAAAAGTACTTGAGTTCACGAAGTGTGTGAAATTTAAGTTACAATTTAAAAAAAAACCATGTCAAAGTATTTTCGGAAAACTATTATAATAATTATCAAGAAGATTTAAACTTACTATACAATGCCAGATCTTTCAGTTTGAGTCTTCCTAAATTTTAATAACTTTTGTATTGTATAAATATTAAATATATCGCTCTAATTAAATGATTAAGAGCGAATGGTAAGAGCATTTCTAAAAAGGAAAATTCTAATATTTTAAGCTTTGCCAAAATTTATGCCACTTATTTCGATTGTAATTCTTAATTGGTTTAATGTTGAAGATATGAAGTAATCGATTGAAGTAAAGCCGGCTAAGAAATGAGATTAAAAATATAAAAATAACAATTTTCCGATCACGAGGCGTCAAAGAAAGTAATTTTAATAAAAACTAAAGAGAATGCTGGTTAATTGTAATGGGAAAAAAACAATGGAAACTCAAAAATATAACATTGATGAAAAAAATTGTAGTAAACAAATAAAATATATATATTTCTTGATTTTGAAAAATGACAGTCGCATTTAAAAATATAAAGCAAAATAATTGTAAGTAAATTAAGATTTTTGTATGACCCTAATACAATATTACTAAAAGTGAGGAGACTCTCCAACCGGAATATTTTAATGAAGATAGAGTAATCAAATAGTTTTTTGATTTCATTTTTACATCGACACACAAGAGTTAAGAAAATTGATGAGAAAATTAGGAAGAATTCATCATAAATTAAAAAATCAAAACAAGGCAAGATTTTGTTCGAAGGAGACTACGTCCTATTATTGTAACATGGAATAAACTACATATAATTATAAGAATTTTTTTTTTTTTTTTTGCCATAAAGAACTAAAAATGATTGTTCTTCTTATAAAATTGTTTACTTATAAAAAATACTAAAATACTTGCTCTAGGTAACAATGATAATGAAAATCTAATAAAAAAAATTTAAACTAAGTTAAAGCCAAAAATATTGTCAATTATTTCAACAAAAATATGGATAATAATTTTTAAATTTGTTTAACAAAGAACCAAAATTTACGAACTTTTCTCAATGTGTCTTGAAGAAATTTCCAAATTTAAATTTCAATGGATTCGCGCATCTATGAGCTGAAATATGTTTTTTCTTGTGTTTTTTTTTGTGGATATATTTATATACAATATAAACCATATACATATATTCAAAAAGCAGACATCTCAATAAATATGCATAAATGGAACTAAAAATATTTGCCAAACAAATATTTGGGCTTGCTTCTCACATAAATTATACTGATTTTACATTTAAATTTTAGTCACGCCCAAACTAAAATTATAATTAATGTTATGTATTAAGAATGGAACTTTGCTAACCACCTACACACACACACACACACACACACACACACACACACTTGCACTGGGCCGGCGATTAAAATTAATCAAGCTAATTGCTTAAGTGACGAATTTTGCTCTTCTTTTTTTTTGACTTTTCGGTTCTTGCCTTATTTTTTTTTTGTTTGGATTCTTTTAGTTTATTTATTTTTGGTGGTGGGTATGAGCACATCAATGACATCACTGTGGGTTGTGGTTAAAGTGGTTGATGTTAACCTCTCCACTTTGACTTGACTTCAAAAAAAGAATTTCATGTTTTTTTTTTTACTTACCAACTTCGATGACTTTCTTCATGCATCCGGTGGCATTGCGTACGGGGAAGAAACTCTGCAGGAAACGTGGTGGAGCAATGCGAGCACAATCAAAGAGTAAAGAATCATCGGCTTCAAATTCAGCACCGCACTTTGGATTGGATACAGACTCACACTGATAGCATTTGATGGCATAGCCTAGAGAAAAGAATTTCCAATTTTTTAGTTAACAAATATTTGCACATTTTCCACAAAGGCTGTTCAAGTACCCGTGCAGGCTAGAGTGGCCAAGATGGTCAGGGCCAGAATAAGTTTTACACTTGACACCATTTTTTGTCTTTTTGTCTTTTATATTTCAAGAATCGAGCGTAAGATCTTGATGGTACGGCGTTTGACAGTCGTCTGATGTCTGGTAATTCAAAAATGCCAGCTAGAGGCTAGCCATTGAGTGGTTCGGATATAATCCCAAGCAACCACCGGCCATTGAGGGGCTCACGCCACTGCAACGACTCATACTCATATTCAAACTCACACTCATTTGTTTCACTCACACTCAGAAAACAACATTTTGAGTGTGATTTTGTTCAGTTTTTCTTTGCGTGTTTTGTAGTTGTTTTTTGGAATTTATTTCGCTTGGGTCTTAGAATTTTGTGTTATTATTATTTTTTTTGACACAAAAAAATTGCACATATACACGCATACTTTTTGTATTTTATGTATGTGTTTTTGTGTATATATTTTGTAAATGTAGCGAAATACACATTTTGGCGACTTGTTTTTTGGGTGATGTCAGATAGTTTTTTTCATTTGCGGTTTGTTTCTCATTTGATCTCATCCGCTTTATTTATTTTGTTTTGTGTTGATGTATTTTTGGAGAATTATGCAAGATTGCTGATATTTTATGCTTAACCAGATCGAAGAGCTATTTATCTTATATGCGCAGTTCATATCGAACGAGAAATTTCACTCAAAAATATTGAGCATGAAATGAAAATGAAATTAACAACTGTCAAATTGTCAGTTTGAGATATCAAACCAATCTAATGATATTGGCCCTCATATATTAACTAATTGCTTTATGTACTGTGGATGGACATAAGCATATGTATGTATATATAAAAATTGTTCTCATTATTATTCAACCCTCTTGGCATTATGTGATCTATACATTTTCCATTTCTCTGTTAACAAAATTTTGTAAATTTCTTAAAGTGGCTTGACTTTCCCATACCAAAAAGAGGAAAAAAAAACTTTATACTTCCCCCCTTTCTAATTTACCATCTTTCTCAATTAAGTAATTTTTAAATTATGCCAAATGAGTTAAGGGTCAATTGTGTGGGAGGAAGAGATGCTGTCGATGCAGATGTTTTCCTTTCTCTCTCTCTTTCTTTTTCTCTTTAGGTTCTTGACCTCTACGTGGTGTTGCATCTATGTATAAGATACATTTAACACTTTGTAAACTCGCAAATGAAATTAATTTCAATTGGATATAATTAACAACACCAGACGATGCACACACACACACACACGCATACATACGCACTCCATTATCCACATAGGTTGAAATTGTGTGTAGACAAAAGTTGAACCTTTTTGAGTGTGCGAGTAATTATACCATGTACTCCTAGGGTTAAATGGTATATAAAAGTAACCAAAAATGTCTGCAATAGGAAGAAGGAAGCTTTTCTATCTCTATAATGTATATACATTCTTGATCAGCCAAGCGTAGACCCGGACTGTGTAAAAGCTAGAGCCATCAAAGGCTTCCTTTCACCTCCCTAATTGAAATATATTCATCTTTGAAACTTTTGAGACACTTAAATAATTTTTAAAATGTAATTGCCGGTTTAATAATTGCTAAGAGCAACAGCATCGAACTACATCGGCTGATAGAACCTTTAGCATTATCTGCAATCCATTTTCGATAACGATACACATCTGTGAAAAGGCTCGGTGTTCGGGTTCGACCGCAGGTGTTCTCCAGGTCCTCCAGAATCTCCCATACAGGCACTAATCTCAAAATTATTTTTATCCATGGCGCAAAGATATCCCAGTTTGTCGTTAGTGCCGATTTCCGCTTCATCTGTAATAGTCATATCGATTTAGTTATTGGATTCGTCACCTACCTGTGAAAGTTTACCCCACCCAACAAGAGTGCATTTCGTGTCAATTACTCGTTCAGAATCTGTCATTGGTATAATCTTTACAAATCCCTCGTTAAGTTTTATTTCATCCTTAAGCTTCAAAATCCCAATATCATTTTGAAGTCGGTTTGGTTTGAATTTTGAATGCGCTATAACCTTCTCTACAGCCAAAATCTGAGTATTTGCAGTTTTCAAGAGACGACGTTGAATTCCTGCCACAACTATTATATCACCGGGTAGCATATTTTCGTTTGCTTGCCTAAAAAAACAAAAAAAAAATAAACGCTTTTTGAAACAAACGAATCGAAGATTATTTAGATTGAATACTTACGAATTATAAATGTAATGGGCCGCTGTTAGTATTATCTTTTTGGAGATAATTGAACCAGCGCAGAAATGATTGTCTCCAAAATACATAAATTCCTGTGCAGTGCGCAAGGATACCATGAATTGAACCAGACGATTTTCTTTTGGCCGATAGCCGCCAGTGACAAGAAACTCAAAATCATTATCCTCAGTGGCATTTCGAGTGTCCTGTAGTCGGCCAAGGACGTGCTTTTCAGTTTCTCTAATGGTCTAGAGGTGGATTGTTGTCTAGTTAGGCCACTTTCTATTGACTCAGAAAGGTCAAAGTCTACGTCTGGGCACAAGTTTTCCATAAACCAAGGGGCATCCAGTGATTATACCACGTATGGTATAAAGTATATATATTCTTGATCAGCATCAACAGCCGAGTCGATCTAGCCATGTTTGTCGGCCCGTCTCTCTATAAGGCCGTTTGTATGAACACCTAGATCTCAAAGACTATAAGAGCTAGAGACATCAAATTTGGTATGTAGATTCTGGGTCTTCCTTTCGGGTCTTTTAATTAGAACAAATCGATTGCCTCCATCAATTTTTTAAACATCAAAATCAAATTCAGCACCATTAATTTTAAGCAAACTTTATTAAAATCGGACTTCAAACATGCAATATATCCTTAAAAGAATAGAATAGACATACCTGATTTTGCAGGGCAACGAAGTATATTTAGTTTTTATCCGATTTTGATGAACAATATCTCATTCGAGAGGAAATTAAATTCACTATCTTTATTAGTTCAAAAATTGTTATACTTTAGAATGAATTAGTTGCTTAAAATGACGCCAAGCAGGAAGACCATAAAAATACATTCAAAATTGAGTTTTCTCAATTGGCTCCGAATTGGACCCTGTTGCCAAATTTAAAATTTGTGGTATGCAGTTTATCTTAGTTTACACTAGACCTAAAACCTTTTCTTAGGGTCCAAATGTGTACGATCAATTTTAAAAAATGTTGAAATGTATCTTTTTTTTCTGCTAGGTGAAAATTTTGAGACTTTTTATCAAAATTCATCTAAAAAAATACGCCCACAAAATTTACGGTACATCATCTCGATAGAATGACCAACTCAACGTTATAAATTAACACATCAAAACTTTTCACTAAAACTATATAGAATCGAATGTAGTCAAAATTTAAGGTCAAAAAATTATGTCTCAAATTTCTTGCCGCCACTGTATATATTTTTTTCATTAGGAGCATGGTATACCGAAGTCGGCAAGACGAATTACTTACTTAATTTTTTGTTTTACGTTCTCCTTTTTTTTTTTGTTTTTGTTATTAATTTTTAAGCCTCACATAAATGAATTCAGAGGCGGCAACTGCACACACTAATTGGAGTCCCAGGTGTTTTATGAGCTCAATTCTTAAATTCGTTTTTGAGTCATTGAACCGCCATTTGAATATTTTAATGGCTATGAATAAGAAAAGCCTATACAATTATGAATAAATCTATATCACTAAGCAAATATAATATCAGATAATGTTATATTTTTTTTCTTCCAAAATTAGAATGATTCCAATAAATACTAAGTGCAACCTTTTTTATGCATTCTTTTAAAGTTAATTTGTGTTATGTTTTTATATTCTTGAAACACATAATTTTATTTAATTTTTTATCATCATTTATTAACCACTTTATCAGTTATGCAAATTCTCAAGGTTATTTTCTACGAGAAAAAGTTGTAATATTATTGCCAATGGAGAATAAATATTTGTGTTAAGATTATGTAAATAATTTTTTCAGAGTTTCCATGATAACACTTCGTAAAAAGGCGAAGTTTATTTGAAGATAAACAGCAGGAACTTTTGTAAAGTATAAACAAGAGATATTAATATATGACACATATTAAATTTAAATATTATGAAAGTTGAATAAAGATTGCTCTCATTCAATGACAATGAATGTATCATGCAATAAGTCTGATAAAAATTACCCATAACATTTCCATAATATTTAAGTAGAAATTTAAATACTGATATTGCATTTCCTTATTCACTGACTTTAGTTTGATATGTGAATTTAATTTGTCCGAGTGATAAAAACAAACCGATAATAAAGAATATTGTCAGCCAAGAATATCTATATGACAAACTTGAATTCTGAGAATCGTATTTATTTTCTTTTACATTTTGAGCTTAACTATCTCAATGCATTGATTCACAAAATGGGAGGAGTCTAATAAATTCAGCTATTAAATTAAATTACTTGCGAAAAAACTGGTTTTAGGGCGTTTATGTAATTACTTGAATCTGAATGCATGTATATAAGTGGACACTTTTCTTTCCAAGTGCTAGTAGAAAATGTTCAAATGTTTAGTAATCTAATATTTGATTATTTGTTGCCATTGTTGATGTAGCTGAGAAAATCTTGAGTTTATATATTGACTGAAATAATTTGTGGTTTTAATCAAACCAGTTTTTAAGTTTATTTTTACACTCTATTAGAGACATTAATCAATACTTTTAACTGTGTTTCTAATACAATTTCGCAATGAACTTGAAAAGTTTGAAATGTTTATTAACGCTTTTTCTAGGCATTAACCTTTTTATTTTGCAAACCCTCAACTCATTTTTTAACCAATATTAAATTTATCTGTAGCTGTAGATAATGAGAAGCTTATTATATACTCAATTTAAGTATAACTCTGACTTTGTTTCATTGTTGATTTCTGTGTAGCCTTAATCTTATTATATTCCTGCAATTTGCCCTTAGACAGAGCCTTAGTTAAGAAGGACGTCATATTCCTTAATACCATAACATTTGCCGTAAATTTATTCAAAAATTTCTTTCTCATTTTGAGATTTCACTAGAAAACGAAGTGAACTTCTAAAATTTAAATTTATTTTTAATGTAAAATTAAATACTGAAAACAGAAAATATCTTTTCTTAATATACACCAAACACTTATCTTCTTTAATTTCCTGTGTCTACATTTTTCCTTGATCTTTTTTTAAATATTTTTTTTTACCGTTTAATTGTTGCTTAAATTTCTTTATCTAATTACTAAGAAAAATACTAATAACAGAAATTTTAGGCTGTACAGAGAAGAAAAATGGTCAAACCTTCTTGAATCCTGTAAAAAAACATATCCGTCATTTCTGCCATCCAAAATCATCAAATATTTAAAAAATAGTTAGGAAATGTTTAAAATTAGTCAATGTTTAAAATACGCACATCTATTTTGGCGTAGGGAAAAATAAATGTTTTCTTGCCATTTTTAATATTAAAAAATATTAAAAATGGCAAGAAAACATTTATTTTTCTCTATTTGCTGCCCCTGAAACAATTGCCGCCCGGTGTGGTTACCCCATTTACCCCTGCCTGAATAGGGATTCCAGGGAGAAGGAAATAAACCCGATCTTCATTTATTGCAATCAAAAATTATTAAATAATTTAATAATGACTCATGTTTATAACATTTGGAAGCGCATTTCTTTGAAGCAAGCTTGAAATATGTTTCTTCATGACTCCATTTTTTTTTTTTTTGTTAATTTGTATGTCTTGTGTTTCATTTTTTGTGTCTCTAATTTGGTGAAGCCATTTCAGATGTCTAAAGATCAATCAATTTTTCTATATTTTGGATCAAAATAATGCAAAATGCTGTCGAAAAACTGGCAAAAAATTTCGTTGACATCGGTTCGGCTGACCCCAATTATATTACTTTGTCAGTTGAAAAGAAACATTAAATTCATATTTTGTATCATTGACAATTAATAGATACATTTATTATGTTTACACTTATGGATTGTGAGATACACTTACAAATTAGCAACCAAATAGGATTAAGAACTAATGACCGCAGGTCCTAGATCCCAGTGAGATCTATGCCAGCAGGCGTGCAATACCAAAGAATAGCATCATGATGCCAAAGGCGATGGGTGTCATGGAGGCGGAACCATTGCACTCATCCTTGGTGCAGACATCGCAATTCAATTGCCGGACAAATGGGAATGCAGGATCCGGCTGGCAGCCACTCTGAATATTTGTCACATCACCAAAGTAACAACTACGCACAATTTGTGGAGGTCCGGCAGCTAGAAAAACAATGTTAGGTATATAACTTTCACTTGTTGTTGTTGTTGTTGTTGTTGTTGTTGATGAACAATGAACAATGACGGGTCTGATTAGCTGGCGGTGTGAAAATTGAGATAACAGTGGAGATGACTGTACTGTTAACGAGTTTTTTTTGTGTTATATTAACTGACTACACCCTGTGACACATAGTTACACAAAAACTGAAATAAGTCATAGGTCTAATTAACTAGAGCAAAAAGCAATAAAAGGAACTCACAAATAAATTACATTTCGATTTCTTTTTAACGCTTGACTTAATTTCGATATTGCTTTGAGTAATAAGATGAGATCATGCCTTAATTCGGATTATTCGCAAATCAATTAAAGCTCAATTAGAGGCAGATGGAAATAATCAAAACAAATGAAAACGAAGTATATATAATGCCGTTTCAGACAAATCTATATAAATAAACTTTTAAACTCGCTGAGAACTTTAACCGGTTAAGCACAAAAAACAAAAGGCTAAAATATGCGAATATAATAAATTTGAAATTTACAAAAAAAAAAATGTAAATTTCCATATATCTCACAATCACGTCATTATGATTATGATTATTATAATTACGCATGACAAAGAGGCATAGTAGATTCACGCATGATATCACAGGGATTACATTACTTAAGATGACATCACATGGGGGGGGGACCGGGGCTGTGAGTTAACTTACCACTTTCGAGGGTCTTCTTCATGCAACCACTGGCATTACGTGGGGGGAAGAAATTCTGCAGATATCTTGGTGGTCCCAGACGACTACAATCCAATATAAGACTATCATCGCCATCAAATTTGAGACCACATTTCGGAATGGTAAGCGAATCACAGTGATAGCACTTAATGGCGTAGGCTGTAAATTTTATGTTTAATGACATTACAAAACATTTAATATTACTATATAAACAGATGTTGCACATAAATAATAATAAATTCTGTGTTTATATATTTTATTTCTACTTACCCGAACTAGCCAAGCCAATAATCAAGGCCAAGGCCAAACTATATTTCACAGCGGATACCATTTTTAGAAAATGTTTAGTTTTCTATTTGAATTTTTTATTTTTTTTTTTTTTTTTTTTTTTCTTTTGGAAAACTTTATTGCGTTTTGTTGAACCTTTACTGACTGTGTCTGCTGCACGTCTGAGAAATTCAAATTCGTTTTCTTCATCTTGAACATAATCTCACTCAAAATAATTTCAAAACGACTCGTTTGACAATGTTTTGAGTGATTTTTCAATTGCCTTATCGGATCTTGGCCAAGTTGTACTACGCCTTGTAAATTTAAACCGGTTTTTTGGCGACTGCTGCCTTTTATTTTTGTTTTGTTTTGTTTGTTTGTAGTTGTTGATTTTGTTATTTGTTTTATGATTAGAACAATAGGGCAATTTGTATGCTGACCTGAAAGTTTCCGAAAATGATTCATTTCGGTGACAGTTTTTTATTAACATTTACTTGTCAATTGCATTGTTTACATCCCAGTCTAAAAAAAAAAATATGAAAGAAGTTCTAAGTGTCCCTCGTAGCTGAGTTGTTAATCTAGCTAATTGGCATTTAGCATGGATAAGTACATGAAAATGTTTTGAGTTTCTTTTTCTTTTTTGTTCATTGAAATTTTGAAGATTTTTCTATGTTTGCCTAAAAGTATGCTTAGCTTTTTAAGCTCATTGAGCACGATCGAAATGTTCTCAAATGTTGGGCGACCTGATTAAGTTAAAAAAAGACAAAAAATTTGCATATATTTAATTAGAAATGGTCAGACAAAGGGCAAAAAAAAAAAAATAACAAAATGATGGGGGTTAATGAGGTGTCGCTGCTTGAGATTGAAGGCTGCGATTGCCTCTGCCTAGTCAAGTCAGTTTAAGTCAAGGAATAACTAATATGAAGATGGGTTGGGGGATGATAAATAAAAACCACAGGGGTTTGTTTTTATTTTTGTGGGGTAGGGGAAGCTCTTAGGCCCAAAGTGATGAACAAATCAGGTCAAATCAAATTGGATTAAGTTTTTTTTTTTTGTGGACTATATTCTATTTTCTAGGGGATGAATTTAAGTCGTTAAGACTTCTGTGTATCGTAGAAAATGATTTATTAATAAAACCATGGAAATTGTAATAATATTTTCATGACTGAATTGCGGGGGAAAATAGAATGCAACTTGCTGATTAGTCAGTGATTTGAGCTTTATTGCTCTCAATAACTAATCTAGCTTATCAGTTGCATTTGAGATGATGTTCAAAGCGTTTGTGTTTTGGTTTATTCTGCTGCCATCTCAGCTTGATGCCTTGGGAACTCAAGTTACTGGCTATGACTATAAACGTATGTTGGCCATAATTCGGAATTTTAATGGCACCTTAAACGATAAACTTAATTTGGCAACCATCACTTGGGGTAAACTGCAAGCGGATTATCCACGAGATATAGACAAAATGGAGGATTTAAGTGAAACCCTGACTCATGTTATGTGCCAAATGGAGGGCAATTCCACGCTACAACAAAATTTGAAAGGTTATCTCATAAGAGAGCAAATAGCTGAGTACATTGAAGTTTCTAATACCAGTGATTTATTTCGCTTGGCACTGGCGGCCCCTGAACATGACATGGGCAAATGGCAACTGAAATTGTCTGAGCATTCGCAGAGATTACATTGCCTTTTCAATGGCAAGCAATTGGATAATATAATGCAAAATGTCATAAATAAGGTATATAGCAATGAATTGTCTTTGCCCCTAAGTATCCTCCTGCGACAATTGTATTTGGCTTTTAATCGTGAATCTTACCAACTGATGGTACGCTCTGAACTCTTACTGTATCGACGGTATAAAGCCCATGGCCAACGTGAACAAAACTTTGGCACTTACATGGCCAAATTGTGGCAGGAAATACAAGCAGATCCTTTCTATGCTGGCTTGGATCATGAGACAAAACGTTATTTATTAGATGCTGTTATTGAACTTTTGCATTATCTGTGACATCAAAACTTTATTTGTGTGGTGTTCTCTTTGTAGAGTAATTATTTTCTGTTACAATTTACAATTTTCAAATAGAGTAGGTGTGTTTCGTTATTTTATCAATACTTTGAATTTGTTTGTTGTTAAGTTTAGTTGTTGTTTTTTTTTTCTTAAAATAAATTGAGAAAACTATATAGATTTGTGAGAGCTTTGAGCATGGCAAAATGCGGCACAAGCATACGAATTAACTTAATTTTAAAAACTAAACTTTAAAACTAAAACTAAATAGGTAATCAATAATCAGCAAAATATCACGTTCTCAACTCAAAAACAAATTGTTTTCTTTGTAATAAAAGTACACTAAGCAGTTCTCTATGTGACTTTTTGTTTTTTGTTTTATTATCCTTTTTATACGAAGGCCAATAATGGCATTAAAATGGTAACTATCATGATACCCATTAAATGTTCGGCCGAATTGCAACGATCAGTTGTGCAATCCTCACAGAATATTCGTCGAACATTCTTCTCCGGGCTGGTCACATTACACAATTCCAAGGGATCCGATTTGTTGGTATAATAGCAAAAACGTCTGGTTATATATTTGCCATTGGCTGCAAGACAAAAAACAAAATTTTAGAACTTCTTTTTTTTTTAATTGAAACTACAACTCCTTTTCAGCTTACCACCTTCCTCGACGGTTTTACGGCACACAGCCTTCTCGTGATCCGAATTAATGGTGCTATTGCAGCTACGCAATAAATTGATATTACGTTCACGTATAAAGTCCTGTGGAATACTATCCTCCTGAAAGGTCACATCACAAAAGTCCTCGGCACCTACAGTATCGGAACTGCAATGCCAGCATTGTAAATGACGCGATTGCTGAATGCCTGAAAGAAAGATGAAAGCAGAAAATAACCTTTGCTTAGAGAGAGGTCAACAAATTTTGTGCGAAATTTTATTGGCAACAAAAAATACCAAAAAAATTGTTTGTTTTTGTTGGCCAAAAAATATAGCTGCGACATAGTTTTCATTTCCAGTTTTGTGTATCCATTGGAGGAGGTTGACATCATCCAAAGCACTGACAGTCACCCCCGAAATTCACCCAAATGAAATACACAGCAGCCGTAGTCAATGTGGCGCCTTGTCCAGACATTTGACATTTCATTACCTTCTACCCAATTTGAAGGGAGTTCCTTCCCCTCCTGGTTTTTGTTTTTTTTTTGGCACTTTACTGTGGGCTGGTCTTTTGTGTCTACACACTTAATCACTGTACAAGCAAAACTTTTGATATCACAAGCAAAAGAAGGAAGGACAGCAATTATGATATCATTTTCATTCAAGAATATCAATAACTAAAATGTTGTTTACTTGTCAATCACACAAATATGCCGTTTTAACTTTAGTTAAAGTGCTTTATGTTACGGCATGCTAAAGAAAGGCTTGACCTTTAGTCAAACAACATGTCAAAATGTTGACGAAATGTTTGTTTTTAAATTGCATTAACTGATTAATACAAAAGAATTGATCAGTTTTAAAGGGGTTTTTAATCAAATTTTCTCCCCAACTTAACTCATAATATATATATTATCGTTAAGCATCAATGTCTAGCAAATTGTTACATATTTAAGTAGAAAATGCCAACGCAGCATGAACTTTTAACCTTTGGAATATTACTGAAACATATTAAATGTATATATCAATATTAGTGAATAAATAAATGAATGAATTGATCAGTTTTATTAGACCAATCAGTTGAGGCTTTTGCAGAAAAATTCTTAATATAGTCCCAGTATTTATTTGTAGCAATTTTGGTTAAAAGACTGACCAAACAAATCACTTTAAATGTAAAATTTTATCATTATCTTGAAAAGAATACATTATAAAAAAGTCAATCCATGTTACTTAATAAGTTCCTTTAAGTTAATAAGCCATCTTGTCTTCAAATAAAAGACAGATCTACCCAATAATAAGTGATTAGCGGCGTTAATACAGATCCACAGGATTTGTATTTAGTACTAGACTTGTAATAAATATGTCAAACTTGTTAGGCTCTAAGCTCGAAGAAGATTCAACAAATATACTAAAAGTTATGGCAAACATAAAAAAAATGAAGTAAGTAAGTCGTCTCGCCGACTTGGATATACCATACACCAGTAAAACAAATATTTTAAATTTATAATAACCAATACATTTTCGTATTTAAAAAAAACTGTTCACATGCTTTTCACAAGCATATCTTAGTATTTCGCTCACTCAAGCATACGAGCACCCTAGCGCCCCCACCAGCCAACGGCCAACTCCGGCCATATGGAAAAACGTTTATATGCATAACTTGGCTATTTTTAGTCCGATTTTGATCAAATTTGGTATTTTGCTTGATATTAGTATCAAATTTAAGTGTGCTAAATTTGATTGCACAAGGTAGAAAATTACGGGAGATAATCGAGTTTTTTCAAATTACGGGGGCGGAGGGGGGCGTGGCAAAATCTTTACACATCAAAAATGTGCGCAATTACTAAGCAAATATTTATACTAACTATGGTGTCTCTAGTTGAAATAGTTTTTGAGAAAATCGGTTTTATTTAATTTGCGGGGGCGGTAGGGGGCGTGGCAAAATTTTTATAAATACAAAATGTGCGCGTTTACTAAGCAAATATACATACCAAATTTTGTGTCTCTAGTTGCTATAGTGTTTAAGAAAATCGGTTTTATATCATTTGCGGGGGCGGTAGGGGGCGTGGCAAACATTTGAAACAAACTCGATAAGCGTACATATGACACGAGTCTACATACCAAATTTGGTGGCTCTAGCTCTTATAGTCTCCGAGATCTAGGCGTTCATACAGACGGACGGACGGACAGACGGACATGGCTAGATCGTCTCGGCTGTTGATGCTGATCAAGAATATATATACTTTATGGGGTCGGAAAAGCTTCCTTCTGCCTGTTACATACATTTTAGCGACTTTAATATACCATTTCACCCTATGGGTGTATGGTATAAAAATTAAGAACATTATAAACTGGGCACATACAAAAAAAAATCATGAAAGACATAAACCTTAATATGTCCAAAAATGCTCCTTTTATAGGTGAAAAAATTTGTCTTATATTTATTTAATTAAAAAAGATAATAACTTATTAGACAGGGTATTTAATTTACTTTCTATTGTAGTACAAAAAAAAATCAAGAGAGTACTAATGCATTAATTATATTTATTTAAATTTGAATTTTTTAAAAAAATCTAAAAAGCGCATAAACTATTAAACATTATTAGAAACAAAATTTTTTGTTTGTTAATTGTTTGTTAAATTAAGGAGAGAAGAGAGTAAAATTGACAGCTGCCCTCCCCTGACCATAATCGGTAGAGCCCTTATAACAGGTACAACAATTTTGAACCAATTAGTCTCGTAGAAACCTCGACTTTAGAACAGACAAAATAAATGGTGTTGATAAGAATTAAAGTCAAACTTTCCACAGACATAAAAGTGTTAATGCTACAGGTTTTAAATATCGGAAAAATCCTCAACTTTTGCAGTTTTGATCTACGATGTCTGCCAAACCAAAGCCAATCGGAACGTAATTTCGGATTCAAAGTATGCTTCCTTGGGTCTAAATTTGTGGAGCTGTGTAATTTTAAAGCAAACCGGGATTAATTATAATTTAATGCACTTTATATAGGACGGAGTAACCTGACAAATGAATTACTCAGGGTAATAAGCGCCAATCTCAATAGGTTATCTGCCAATCAAAAAGACAAAAGATATTGTAAGATATTTAACTTAACAAAATTTCATCTCAACAAATTGTGAAAAATTCTTCTAAAAAGTTTTGTATGAACACACAAAACTGAGACCAACACTATGTACATATGTAGGTCCTTTCAATGGTTGGTGATCCTTTATTGCACATTCATTATCAAAATTCAATATACCCTTTTGTGCGAAAGTATAATAAAATTATTTGCAACTTTTCCGATTTTCCACTCTGTTTTGGTTGCTGGTCTATAACCAACTGATTGATCTATTCGTCATGCTGTGGTCATTTCTTTATGTAGCTCAAATGTTTATTTTGTTTTCCGAATAATTTGTTTTCATTTCAACTTGGTCCAAAAAAAAAAAAAGAAGAAAAACACGGAGATTGAACATCTAATTCAATTTTCATAAACAATACATAAAGCAAAGTAGGTAATCAACTATTTTTACTTGTATATTTCTGTTTTTTTTTTTGCTCATTTCGAATCATTCCCATAAATTAATTAATTAAAAGAGATTGAATGATTGGCAAATAGTTTTTTTTAATTGGGCGAGGCATAAGCAAAGGCGTGAAGGGGCAGACACATGCCAAGTTGGCGTGATTTGGTCAGGATCAAGATTACCATAATGTCCTTGACGGAGTTTTCCTTTATTTTGCATGTCCTCAGTTTTGGTTTATCTTTCTAGCCACAATTTCGCTAGCCGTAAATCACAACATGTCATGTATAAAAAGGACCTTGGCTCATGTACTTGTATGTTCTCTTTGTGCCTCATTCAAATATTGACGTTAAAACTGAAATTGTATTCCTTTCTTCTTGCTTGAAAATTGTTATTAAATTGCTCGAAAAGGAACAATACAATATTATGCAACTTTAGTCCAAGTCTTTTGTGGCCTTGTCATGCCCAGGATATGTGTGGGTGTTTACCATTTAGCCGCTGACTGCTCCACTTTTCAGTACATTCCAGCTCTTGGCCCTGTCTCAGTCTTGACATTAAATTGCAGGTAATTTTGCTCTGCCAGTCTGCAAGTCCAAAGTAAAGGTAAAATACCTATTTTTATAGTGTTGAGTAATTGATTGCTCTACGGCTTAGTCAAGGCCGCTGCTTATCGTCTCAATTGGTAGTAGTAGTGGTAGTACATGTTTATAGACTGTATTGGAGTGTGGGAGTGGTTGGAGGAGGATTTGGTTAGGTCACGCATAGCTGGTAAAGTGAAAATTGAAACTTTAGCTTGTTTGCAGGAAATAAACTTATACGACTTCAGTTCCTTTCAGAAACCCCCCCAAACCTCTAAAAATGATATGCAACCCCTAAGCTAGCTACTTGTATTACAAAATTTCCATACCCTGTTTTTTTTTTAGCTGCGATAAATATGAACAACAACAACAACAACAGATATAATTTGATATCCAACCCCCTACTCTATTAACGGAAGTGTCGCTGTGTTGCAAATGAAGTGAAGAAACCCTGTGAAGCGTGCGCAATCTTTACATCCTGTTTGGAAGTCCTTTTCATTATCAGTTTTGTGGATTACGCAATTCATGCCAGGCAATGAATTTCATTGTACTAACCCCCCAAAAAACAAAAATCGACTGGAAACCCCCTAAACTAAACCAGAACAGAGCAATAAGAAGACTCTCTCTCTCTCTCTCTTTCTGTCTAGCTATCTCTCTGCCTCCTTTGACATAGTTTTCCTTTGAGAAAACCAATTTTTTTTTCCTTCGAATGGTTGGGAGTTCATCTTCACAGCAGCCCTGACGAAATGAAAAACTGGAACAGACGACTGTCTGGCGCCACTTTGACATGCGCAGATTTCGGTACTTGGTATTGTGAATCCAATTAACTAATTACAGGCATTCAATCCACAAGTTGCAAAATATTTAATAGCTTAATCATTATTATATACAATACAAAAATATATTGACTGTATATTTAGGAAATATCATTCAGTCAATTCAGTCAAGCGAATGCGTTTTTACAATTTGCCAAACAATTCAATTTTGTTTTGTGCAAATAAAATAAACAAAAAAATTTTAGACAAAAATATTTATACAGAAGACATGCAAAAATTCGGTGAATGGAAAAATTACATGAATATTTTCAGAGGTTTGCTTTAGGGAATTTAACTATGAAGAAGAAATTTAAGGAGTGGCTTAAAACAAACCAAGCAATAAATTACCAAGGAATAAAATACCGCAAGTGCCACTAAAATTCAGCTCTAAAAGTTTTTTGTTTTTACAGTTTTGTATACCTAGCAGTTTTTTATGATTATTTTTCTTTTTGTTTATAGCCACTTGGACACGTGTTTTCATTTCATTTCATATTCTTTTTTTTACCTCTTTTCATTCATCCATTAATATGTCATTATGATCACTAAAACATAGCATATATTAATTTGTTTATGACAAAAAAAAGCCAAGACTTAATAAATATGATGGCTGGGCCATAAATTTTGAAATAATGTGCCAAAAGGTGTGAAATAGACCTTACATTGATTTAGTTTTCTTTTTATACCCTTACTTAGGAGTGATTAACTGTTTTTAGAAAAAGTAAGTCTGTGAAAAAAAAAATACTTTATTCAAAAAGGTAGGTCAAGATTTGCTTTCACTTTACTGAAAAGTCTTGACAAGCGTCTAAATTTAAGGAAAAATCGAAAGCAATAATAGAGACTAGTCAGTGTATTTAATATAACTTAAGCCGATAAGCGGATTCGCCTTTTATTTATATAGTTCTTTTATTATTTTATTTAGTTCCTTCCTTCTTTATAGAATATATCTGAGAATATCATAAAATTGAACTAAAGCAAAAACCACTGTAACTTTTAATTGTCAAAACATTCTTAATGACAAAAACTTTTTGATTTCTCATGACCTGAAGCAAAAGTTCTAATTTATTTTGCAAACGATTATGTTGTACATGGATCGATAAGCCTCCTGTTAAATTTAGCCAAAGTTGTGACGTCATTAACACTAAGGTGTATAGTAAGGGTATATAAACTTCAGCATAGACACACATAAGTTTCTGTTTTCATATTTTTTGTTTTAGTTTTTGCCTTTGGAAAAGTTTTTTAGTTGTAAAGCAAATTTATGGCATGTTCATCCAAAAGTTCTACACATAAACAAATTGAATTGTTTAAATGGCCACAATTCATTCATATTCTTTAGATGGTTTAAGCCGATGGCGGGAGTAGGCGTATAGTAGGGAGGGGGCCGCACAATTCACCTGCCCCGTGCGTTGGGTTAACCTGAGTGCGGTGACCTTGTGGGGGCAGATGGAATTACTCATAGACAAGCGAAATTAAATGAGAAACTTTTACAGCTCTTTCTGGCTCAACTATTTATGAATGCATTAAAACCAGAAAACCAGAAAAACCAAACACATACACCGTAACATGGTTATTGATCGACACCTTTTATTAGACAAAAATTCACAGATTCAACTCACCTTGAATGTGAAAGGCATTGGCCAGAAGGAAAACACCAGCAATGATCAATTTCACCAGCACTGACATGTTGCTTATTTGGTTAGTTGCCTGGAATGCGTCTGAGTGGCGCCGGGTTTTGTCCTGTAACCAGTTTATGGGTTTTAGAATTCCCCAAATGTTTTTTTTTTATTCCCGCTGAATCCTTTAGCTATTGCTCTTTCTCTTTTTTTTTTTTTTTTTTTTTGATTTTTTTGAATATGCGCGCGATGCAAACGGTTGCTCGTCCAAGAAACGACTGTGCCGCACAGTTCACAGGCTTCTAGTGCGAAATGTTCGATGGCAAAACGAATACCGCAGAAACCGAATATGAGGGGTAGTGCGTCAACATCGTCGTCTTCGTTGTTGGCAGCATGGAGGATGATGATGATGACGATGCTGATAATGACGATGTTTTTTTGGGGGATGCCTCTGCCCATTCAGAGGTTCATTTAGTTTGAGTGTGTGTGTGTGCTGACAGACGGTTAGCTAGACAGACAATACAACAAAAGATGAGCTTTTAATTGATGACGTTGATTTTTGCATTCATTTTTATAGATGTTAATTGTTTAGTAGAATACAAATTGTTGGAATAACTAAAGCAAATGATAATTAGCCAAATTCAACAAAGTTTTAATACAAAATATTAATTTGGAATTCTTTTATTACTTTAAAAAATTGAAACTAATTAAGTTTCAAAAGAATCTACAAAAAAAAACTACATATAACACAAAAACTTCTAGAGTTTAATAATTTACTTTAATTAATAAATTTTCTTAAGTTATTTTATAAAATAATTTCAAATTCCAACAGTTTAAGAAGCTTTTTGTTTACAATTTTATGGTCACCCCAATTTTAAGAGACTGGTTCGAAAATTGGCTAAGGTTTGTAACCAAACTAACTTATGTATGTTTCACACAAAAGTTACAACTTGTCAGTGTTACAGGTTTTTTTTTTTGTTTTGTTGTATAAATCTTTGATGTCTTTATAAATCATCTATAACTTCAATTGACTTACGATTCGAGCCGAGCATTCAAATGATTCATTCCACTACAATCTGCAGTAGCAATTGGGTTAGACTAACATGATTCATGACACCAAAAATATGTCTAAAAACCAAATTTGGCCAACAATCAAATGAGCTTAGTTAGTTAGTTGGTTGCTTGGTGCTTGCTGACACATGATTTTGTATGCAAATCTTGACACTAATCTGTTGCATTATAGCAGCCATTGAACGCTCCTCCTTCTCTCAGGCCAAAACGACAACATTTGACAAAGCGTGAATAAACCAAAAGCCAAAAACCTCAAACACGCATATCGATGGCTTATAGTTTTGGGGCCCCGAGTCTGATTGGCGGGAGCTGGCCAACTGGCCAACAGTTAGCCATAACGGCCACTATAACAAATGCTCGTATCGGATTAGGAGGTTAAGCCTAAGCAATAAAAAGTCAAATCACATCATAAACTTGGACACGGGCAAGCGGCAAGTTTTGTTTTTTTTTTTTTATTTATTTTTGTTTTTCTATCGTGGATGGAAGCCCACCGACAACGTATGGGGGCAATGTATGTATGCCTCAAGTCTTCGTCAAGAGTTGCAATTGCAGCGGCATCGGGGCGTATGCGTAACACTCACCGAATGAATTTCAATATTTTGTCTATGCCTTTAGCTCTCTGCCTCTGCCCCCTTCTCCTCTCACTCTCTCTAATGATAAATGGCCAGTTTTATTGCAAAAAATGTACGACATTTTTTTTTTTTTTTGCGCTGGCCCATTGCATGTTAGTTTGTTTGCCTCTAGAAAATATATAAAACAAGTTTAAATTGCTTAAAAAAATATATATATATTCGTGAGATTTTCAGTTGCCACCCATTTTAATTTTGCAGTTTTGCGGATTTTTGTATTTCTTTTTGTTTTTTGTGGCATGTGAGAATTTTTATTATTTATACTCGTTATAATATTTATGCGACTTTAATTAAACATCATAAAAAATTATCACGCACCCACAAAAAAAAATTTAGTTATTAATTATAATTTTCATTCCCTTTAACTAAATATTCTTTTTGACTTTTGTTTAATTGCTTAGGGTCACAAAGTGTCTGTAGTTTTTTTTTTTGCGTGGTCGGGTCAATTAAACAAATTAAAATTAAACCCCAGCAAACTGGCTTCATTTCCGCTTTGATCATAAGAGAGAATATGAATAAGAAAATAAACTTATCCAGTGAATCTTTTGCGACTCAAGACACACACACACACAAACAGTGCCACAACGGCCAATGTCAAGCGCACAGGCAAATGATGTGAGGCAATTACTTTTGATTTGCCTTTTTGTAAATTACATTTCATAAAATATATAATAGATATATAAATGGTTTAGCTGTGAATAAAACGACAAGCGGTTTATGGACGTACATATTGTATATATATGTATAATAAATATTTTCAGTAGGAAAATGATTAAATCTTTTTAAATATTGTTGTGCATCTTGAAAAAGATTCAATCTGTTAGCTGCATTTTTTCTGTACATCTTTGAATCGGTTTCAAATTTTATAGATTTTTATAAGTATAAGTAAGTAGATCTTACCTTTAGTCATTTTCCATATATAGAAAATTACTCCACATAATTATTTGACTACCAATTTATATTCAGTTCATTTTTCATTTTAATAAACATTTTTCAGTACTTCTTCAAAAATATTTCAATTATTATAGATATAATATTTTGGTTAGTTATAAATAGGTACTACACTAAATAAATATTTTTCAGTACTTCTTCAAAAATGTCGCAATTATTTTAGATATAATATTTTGTTTATTTATAAATAAGTACTACAGTAAATTATTATTAAATTAGAATCATCAAATCTTATCTTTAGTGAACTTTCATATATAAAAAAAACTTGTCTTTATTAAGTCATTGAGTTACATTGTATTCTCATCTCTTTATAAATTTCAGAATTTTAAAATTAAAACGGTTGAAAAGAATGGTAAGAAAAAGCTAAAATTATATTTAATATGATTATTTGCATATATAATAAATGTTTCATATTTTTTAAACTATCAATTTCATTTCTTCTGTTTTCCATATTTTAAAGTTTGTTTTATGTAAGACCAATGAAAATGTCCTTTTTTTTAACTGATATTCGTTTTCTCCTTAATAAATTGATTAACTTTTGAATTTTCTGATTTCATTCTTTAAAAATTCAAAATATAAATGTAGATATAAAAAAACTATATTCCTTTCGTTTTATCCTTTAATAAATGTATTTACTTTTTAGTTATTAATTTCTAGGCACACACCATACTTTATATATTTTAAAGTCCACATTTCGACCAATTTCATTAAGGGCCACGAGAAGGCAATGCAATAATTTTTGCAATTGTCGCATTCGAAGTAAATATGGTGCACCTTGCGTACCATGATCTTTGCCCTGACAATTGAACATAAAGTATGCCCCCCTCGATGAACATTCTGGCATATAGCCAAAGGCCAAAGTGCGATCCTTTAGCTGCACAATGCCAGTCCGTTGATGTTGATTGAAGAAAGCTGAGAGGGCAGATCCGAGACTCTTGCGTTTGCTATACAACTTGCCACACAAAACCTTCTCGGTGTAGACCCAAAATGCACGCTTGTCCAAAATACAGGCGGTATATAGATTTTCCAATGATAACTCAGCCTCGCCCTTACCCCTTTGGAGTGCCGACCAGCTTATATCATGATATTGACTGCCATAGACCATAATGCGATCCAACAGCTGGGAGTTCCATTCGTCCAGGGAGATAACATTACTGACACAGCAGGCAACCACACAGCGGGCTAGCAATAGACCAGGCGGAACAGTTTCCGAATTTGGCAATGGGCAGCCAATTTCAGCTTTTGGCTCGGAATCGTAAAGTGGACTACCCCACAGAGACCACAGGCGATTCGTTATTTCCTCTCGATATTCATTTCCACTGTTGGGAGGAAACTTTTGTTGAAGCGAGCCCCATTGTGGATCTGCGTTCTCGTTATCAAGGGGATTCATGGCCATGTTGAAAATTTTTGGGTGTTTTCGATTCACATATTAAATTTAAGGCATTGAGTGCTATGATTACTATGAAGGGATATGTATGTGATGGATTCCAAACTCTAAAATCGGTTAAAACTTTAAGTACCATGAAAAAAACCTAACTATTATGAGAATTTGTCAATGCGCAATTATATTTGAATTCATGTTTGAAGATCATCCATTTAAAAGTAGTTTTGACACTTACTTCGTCTTACTTAAATCACTACTTATTAAATTTGATAGAGTTTCAAATGAATAAATAGGTTTGAATGTCATGATAACATTTGTTTTGTCTTATGCCTCTAAAAATGAATATATCTAACTTTTTATTTTTATTTTCTATACATTCCATTTAATACAGTTTTTAAAGCAAGTGAACATTTTTATTTATTTTAAATATTTTGGGTTTAAGTTTATTCATTGGAGTCATTAAAAGAATATATAGAGATAGGTGATATCTATAAAGATACATTCCTACTGACTTTTTAAAATGCCATCCGATTAGTAGGTACATAAGATATTATTCTTACGGTTTTGAAAACTACTTTGAAGAAAATAATAATTTTGGAAATAATTGGAATTTAGTAAAATGTTTACTAAGGTAGATATTGATACTAGAAAACTGTAAAAATAATATGTAGTTTTTAAGAAAATTGCAAATACAATTTCCCAACCTTGAAAAGCCATTTTTCAATCAAATTTAGACCAGCCTTTATATAGAAACTTAAATTTTAAAAGCAGAAAAAATTACAGTGATCCAATCCGGCTGGGTCCGAAATATACAACCCCTGCTCTCATGCAAGGAGGAGTTTGATTTGATTCAGACGTAGGGACGTACACATAGACGCCGGACACACTTGGCTATATATACTCGCCTCGTCGTGCTGATCTTGAATATATATGCGTGGTATATATAGTCGGAGATGTTTGGTTCTTTGCGTTACACACTTGTGAACAAAATGAATATATCCTTATTTTGCAAGGGTATTTAAAACCATGGACACTTAAATCCTTAGTCTTAAAACTAGGAGTGTGCAAATCTGTAACATTTAGCCTGCATTTGGCTTACCAATTTTCTTCTGGGGTATCAAATGTCTTTAAATTATTAACCAAGACGGTAAAAGGAAAAATGGTAAAAGAATCATTTTGTAAGTTATCTCTGAGAAAATATAAAAACTGCCCCAGTGATGACTAGGATTACAATTTGCTCGTTCAATGTACAAAAAAAAATTTTGGAATTGAGTTAAAAATATAAATTAAGTTTTTTTTTTTTTAATATTGGCAACTAAAATTCTTGTATTATTGGGCCTCACTAGTAACAAATAAAAAGTACAACATTTTCGTACCATCTAAATTACTTTATTCACATCATAAAACTGTGTTTCAATTACAGATAAATACATATTACATTTTACAAAAATTTAACATTATAATAAATGTTGTTGTGTGTATGTGTGTGTATGTTTTGCGATTATGTTTGTGAAAAATTGTGTGTTTCAATTCACTGATTGCTTATTATGTGTGTATTACATTTCTTTTTTTTTAGTTTTTGGTGTGGAGATGCATTTTTGCATTTGCTTATAGAATTTTTCTCTTTATATTTTCGGTGACTTTGTGCACTATGTGAGGCAAATAAGTTTTATTTCAATTATAGAAATAGGTTTAAATTGCAAAAATTGTTCACTGTTGCTCTTGTTGTTGTTGATGTTGTTGTTGTTGTTTTGTTCCCATTTTAGTTGGAATTCGGTGTAATTAAGTCTCTTTCATTGAAGCATCTTAACTCATTTGCATAGCAGCTGCCTCAGTGCAGCTAAAAGGGGCAACACTAGAAGACCCATTAAAGGGGCAAATCCCTTAGCTCCATTGCAACCGTCTGTGGTGCAAGTACGACAATAGACCGTCTTAATGTACGAAGATGTTGTGTCCATGGCACATTTGTCCGCCGGATCATCGACATCCTCATAGAAACAGGAGCGGGAAATAACTCGCTTGCCATAGACTGCAAATGAAAAATATTTGTTGATTAAAAACAATTTTAATTAATGCCAGTTTGCAGTTGAAAATGCTTAAATATGTGTGCACATTAAAAGTAATTTATCTAACTATGACTTGGTTTTTTTTTTTTTTCTTTTTTCTGTGGATTTTGCGTGGGTTCTTTTTGGCTTGCTTGCAGTTGAAAATCTGAAAAATTACATTTCAAATGCCCAAAATATCTTGAAACTTGCTGTAATTTTGCACAGTGATGTAAGCATATCTATTTTGAAAGCAAAAAAAAAAAAAAATATTTACATGTGCATATGTACATTGTATGATTTATGCCGTATTCAAAATCAGATAAATACTTGGTAAGATATCTGAGACACACAAAAATACTGGAACATTATAATTTGTCGTAATCTGGTCATAAGTGCTATAAAATATCAAAATATTACACCATGTTGGGACTTAAAAATTATTTATAACACATATTTTTTTGTTTTGGTATTTTCGCACTCATTCATCATTTTATTCGTTAAAAATTAGCTCAAATATTTTTTCTAAAAATATTTTTCTTTCTAAATAAGTCATTCCAAATTTATCTCACAAAAAGTGATGTTCATTAGTTTAGCACGTTTTTTGTTTTTGAACTTTACTTTTCATTTTCATTCGTAGTTTGATAAAAATAACACTTTAGTATAAATTAATGTCCAACAATTATATACAAAAACCAAATATTTCGATTGGCAACTGCTAGGGCTAAATGGAAAATTTTTGGCTATTTATTTATCTATAATATTCAAGATTTTATGAAGGATTTTGTTCAAATGCTTCTTTGGTAAACGAAGAAAGCTGGCATGATGACATTTAAATTTAATAACCAAAAAATTATAATTATTTCTATTTTAAGTTACTTGGGTTCCAAAAAACTCAGAATCAAGTTCAAAAATCAAAAACGTACGTGTAGTTATAGTTATAAATGAACTTTTTGACTTAAAAATTAGTTAAAAACTTTTGATTTTTCTGAAATTTTAGTACAAATTTGTGTACAAAACAATTCTAATTTAATATATAATATTTAATAATAACATCTCAGATGAAAGAACACAAAAAAAGTCTTAACTAGCTAGTTTAAAGCTAAGTATAATAATCAAGAAAATGAAGCATGAAATAAAAGGAAAAGAAATACAAAATTCCAAAAGTCGAATATAATTTGGACATTTAAGTTATATAAGTTAAAATTCAGTCCTTTAAATAACAAGAAATCTTCTGGAATAAAATAATCATACAGTAAATTTATAGAATTTTAATTAAACTGAATTAAAATTTTATCAAATTATATTCGCCTTTTAAATAAATGTAAGACAAATGAGTTTACATAAAAAGCTTCGTAATTTTAGTTTAACAATTTTTAATTCTATTCTAAACCTATTTCAAAACATGTTGTTAGTTGCTACTACTTAGATTCACCCTTTAGATGTGAATGCTTTGAAATGTACTGATTTATCAGTTAGTTAAACAGACTCCAACCAGTAAATGGGTTCAAGGCTCTAGACTATTGCAACCTGACTCCAATTCGATGGACGCAATGTGTTCGAAAAAAAAAGCAACCAAACTAAAATTGAGAAAATGAGGCCTGCATCTATGTCTACTACATTGACTATATAACAACAACGTCAACGCACACATGATTTGCCAAAATGAACGTTAAGACTGAGCAAAACGAGAGACAGCCGAGAGACAATTTGCAATCAGAAAACCAGAAAGAAAAAAACAACAAGAAAATACAGAAAATTGGACTAAAAAATACCCTTTAATCAGTAAGGAAGAATAAGTAACATTTTATTACCATGGTGAATCAATAGCAACATATTGAAATATCTAATTAATTTCTTAGTAATAAGTTGAATATATTTTCCGCTATATATACCCTTTCAACTCATTGAGTACAGGGTATTAAGATACACACGAAGACAACAAATTGCGTTTCTCATTGCGTGTAGAATAAAACAAATAAACCAAATAAAATTAAAATAAAATAAAATAAAATTTTAAAAGCCTCTCAAAAAGGTAGGCACCTCTTGCCATTTTTGTGATTGGCTAACAAAAACAAAAAACAACAAAAAAAAATCACAAACTCTGTTAGTGGGAAAGAGAAGTCTGCTTAACCAGTTAAAGTTAATAAAATTGTTGACAATTGTCGCGTTATCACGATCGGCGAAACGAAACAGAGACAGGGACAGAGACAAGAGACAACAACCGAGAGACATTTCAAATTGAAAATCATAAATTTCAATTTTTAATTAATTTAATTATTTATGGCTTTAAAAAAAAAACAAAAAAAATAACTCTAACTTCCCCCTAGCTTTACCCCCTTTTATGTTTTGGTTGGCCAAAAATAGGAAAAACCAGACTAGTCTTGGGATTTCTTAGTTTTTTTTTTTGTTTTGTTTTTTTTTTTTTTAGAGCTGTTTTGTTTTGGTCAGCAACAAGTTGCAACATATTTACTCACTGACGCACATTGACAACTGGAAAAAAAAAAAACTCACGCACACAGACAATTGCAAATGGCCATACATTACGATTACGATTCGATTCTATATACATATAGCTAATTGCTTGACTTGGCTTTGCAAAAATTATGGAATACATTCTTAATTTGACATTTGGCCAAAATGCACAAACTTAGCCGAGATTCGAGTCGTTTTGGCTAAACTTCATAAGCAATTAATTTAACGGCATATAAATTGAGCGGCAACACCAACAACATGAGTTGCATCGCCTAGTTGCATTTTTCTCAGACATTTTGCTGACTTGCGGCGCTTCACGCTGTGCAACAACTTAATTAATTTATATTTTAGTTAGTGTTTTTTTTTACTTTTTTTTTTCTCTCGTACAAGTGCTGCTCATGTATGTATGTAGTTCGGAAACAGAATTCGCATTTTCGGTCTTTTCGATTTTGCTTTTTCAAGATCTGCAATTGCAGCAGTCGCAATTTTAATTGCATCTCGCTCACAAATTTGAGCCACAAAATATTCGTCAAAGAGCAATTTGCTAGACGCCTGATTGCAAATATTTAATGGTGTCCATTAATTGGCCATAAGAAAATTGGCTAAATTGTTCGTTTCCCTCCATCGGGCTGATCTCATGTTAGCCAGATAAGTTTATGGTTGTCATGTCGATCGTAGCAAATGATTTCCAATTGATATGCTTGAATGGTGCAAGGAATAATAACAACAACAACAACCATTCATCGCATTTTCTAAGTAAATGCCAAGCCAAGTAAACTAATTAGAAAGATTTATATGATTAGCCAAATTTACCAAGAAAATGAAAATTTTATATCTCAAGCTGGGAAAAATTCTACATTTTTCTAAGTTTTCAGGTTCTAATTCTTTAGTGAACTTTCATAAGGAAAAAGCCCACAATAATTAATTAAATAATTACAACCAAACAGTTTTACTTTTTCGAATAGAAATTAAGATACAACTATTTTAAATTAATCTGAAATTAAATTAAATTAAATTTTTTCTGAATCCGAGGAGAGTCATACCAGGCATAGTTACTAGTTTTAATATAATTCCTCACTACTCATAAGTTTGTGGACAAATATGTATAGCACCTAATATTATTAAATGATTTATCGAAAATGAAAGAGTATATTCAAAAGAAATTCACTCCATAGTTTGAAAGCTATATTTGAGCCCAGTTTAAATCACCAAAAATGGAAAAAAAAAATGAACTGACTAGAACTGATGGGATTCTATTTTGGTGTAATTTAAATTGGAGAGACTATTCTAAAATTAGTCGAAAATTTATTCATTCAGCAGCTTTCACTGTATTTATATAGACATGGGTCGACTTGTTAGCTTTTTCTGATAATACTTATCCATTTGATGGAAATCTTAAACGTTTTTTTTTTTTTTGTGCAAAACAAAATCTGACCAAGTTTATAATATCTTCTAACAGGATAACTAAGTAAGAAAATGTTAATGATAGTTTTGTAGTTTATTTTAAATTTACTTTGTAAATCCAAAACTTATTGTTATTGGCCATTTAATTTATACATTGTAGAGGCTGTATTTATATCCATCTAAATACGTGATGTGTATAATAATCTAATTTCATGCAAATTTCTGCTGAAAAGAAAACAAATTTTATGACCTATGGTTCGCTGGCTATATAAACATATATATATGATAAGCAAATTGTTTTACTTAAAGTAAAGTAGCTTTATTTAAAGATTATTATAGTATTAAAGATGTCAAGCTAAAGAGCTGTAGAGTTTAATATCTTAGTCGCCAATAATAACCCTTCAACCTGCTGAAATATAAATACTAACTAACTAACTTCGCCTATCTAAATCCAAAAAAGAACGTATACCTTTAGGAATTATTAAGGAATCTTTGTCGCTTTTTTGCCGCCTTATATGGTGAAGGGTATATTAGATTCGTCTTCTTACATTGTGCATTTTGCCTGAATATCGTGTAAATAAAATGGTTATAAATTTTCCCCATGAATTTTCTAAAATAAAGTCTTAAAACCACAAGTGAGAGAAATAACAAAAAAATTGTTTTCAAGTCACACCCATCTGATAATTTATAAGATTGTTGAGAATATTAAAATTTTTTTTTGCGAATCCTCATACCCAGCATTCTATAAAATTTTTAATCCATTTCGGATTAGATGCATAGTTATAAATCAGCTCGTTTTCTTATTCACAAAGAATTACTTTGGGTGGAGAAAGTTGTAACCAATAATTACCCATCTTGGTAACTCCTTCTTTTAACCAATTAAAAATTTTTTGAGTCATATTTTAAATCATAAACGACTAGTTTTCAACATTTCGTCGTTTTAGTATGATAATTTAAGTCGGGCGCAAATTATTTTCAACCCTTTTTTTTAACCTAGTATAAAAAGAAAACAAAGGGTCTCAAAAAGGATCTCTCAAACGCTGCGTCAGATGTCATTAAAAAGAAACATATTCATCTTAACAAACTAATATAATTTCACAATTTACAATAAAAAAATTTACGTACATATTCAACAATTGTCATTAAATTACAATGCAAAAGTATGCATAAAAAATTTATGACACAATTTCGTTAATAAAATGTTCTGTAAATTTCAATAAGCTTTGTTTGCATTTGTTGTTCAACAGGTTGACCCACATTGCAAAAGAGCAAACAACAAATTTATTTAAACAAACGAAATAAAAAACAAAACAACGAAACTCGTCTGCCGGCCTTTTGGACAATAGGAGACAAATTAATGGCAGTAGCGTGACCAGGTGAATGATAATGATAAACCCACCTGGCCCACCCATCGATCAAAAAAAAAAAACCAAAAACAAAAAAGGAAACAACAAATGCAACAAAAAGCAAGGTTTTGGCACAAATTGAATTTTCGTTAAATTGTTGCTATTGCATTTGGCTGGGTGCCCGTAATATGTAAATGCGGCAAACAATTTGTTTTATGGACAAAGATCGACAAATATCACGAATAGTTTACTCTGGCCGATATCACTCATACGCCGCGTGCGCCTAGTCGGCTTAACTTCTCTGCTCTCTGCTCTCCGCTCTCGATGACTTTTTTTCACAATAAATTTGCCGTAAATTAGCGGCACATGCAACATTGCAGGCCAAGTGTCGCGTCGCCACTTGTACACGCCCCCGTCCCCCGCCCCCCTCCTTCTCGCCATGGCCACCGTCGTCGTCATCATCAACGCCCAGCAACCACGGGGAGGCAGCCACTGCAGCTGCAAATTGTCAATTGTCTCGCTTGCACTTGCTCAAAAAAACTAACAAAAAAGACTTGCCCGAGGCAATAAATTTCAATCTTGTTTGACGCTTTGTGGCAGCCAACACACATATCCAGTCCCGGGTGGTGTGAGTTTTGGGTCTGGTTCAGGGGTTTCGGTCTATCGGCTTGGCTTAGCGCACTCTCTTTCTCTGATCTGGCCCGCCGCTGTCAACTTGGTCAAAATACATGTACCTGTATCTACATATATCTATCTACTTATGCACAATGAAACCGAAATGATAAATGGCCTTTGTTGTTGACTTGTTGGCTTACCTTCCTGCACAAGTTTCTTGCACACGGGCCGAGCATTCACCGACTTGACGCCCACCGAGTAAGTACAATTCACATAGCTCCAATACCGTTGTTGCTCCGATATGGTATCCGGCTGAAAGGGATCATTACAGAATTCACCATTCGACACGTCTGTGGAACAGCGCCAGCAACGTAAGACTCCATTGGCTAAAAAAGAAAAAAAAATTATAAATATAAATTTACAATTTAGTAATGAATTTTCAAAAGTTTTTCGCAGGCACTGTAATTAATCTAAGTATTTCTTTTAAGACTTGCTTACAAACTAATGATTGATTTTTACTTTAATTTAACAGCTCATAATCGTTAACTCATTAATCGTTAAAATTGTAAATAATTTATTAAAAAATTTTTGAATTGAGGTAAAGTTGTAAAAACCAAATCTGAGTTTGGTAATGTAAATAATAATAACTATTTAATGGCAAACATTTAAATCACAAACCTGGCACGTGAGTTTTTAATACTCAGTATTGGAACACTAAAAAACAAAACCTTGTTTCAAACTTTAAGGGTTAAAGTGCTTTCCAATAATTTTCCTGTCAGAATTTGCAATTCGTACAAATATTTAAACTGGCTCAATCGGTTTTACAATACTCTTTATATAATACAAGTAAGGCTGAATCCACTGGACCAAAATGAAACATATCGGACACCAATTGTTGGATTATCATATTTATTTATTTATGAACACTTTTGAATATAGCAACTCAATCCCCTCTCTCTGCCTCGATTGTTAACCTATCGATATATATTCGATATATATTAAACGAACATGGTTATCGGCATTCATTAGGGATTTCACGCAATCCTACATACAAATTTGAAATGTTGGCTAAATATAAGTATATTGATATTTGCCTTTCATTCGAAATATTCTTTTAAATCAATTTTCTTTTTTAAATATTCTAAGTTGTTATAAATGCTTTTAAAATTACACATTATTTAAATCTCTAAACTAAAGGTAAATGATAAGCTTTTAAAAATAAATGTATTTTTATTTCAAAGTAATCCATTATTCTTAAGGTGGGTGGTCCAAGGGGTCTGGATCTTATCCCGAAATTTCAAATATCTCACTTCATGTAGGACATGTTGTTTTAGACCAAGTCTACCTTACACATTTTTACAGTTTTGTTATAATGGATCATTTATCGATTTTGTACTATCCCTAACGATAGAAGTTTATCACTAGGCTTATTATGATTTTCTTTTGCAGGCCCCTTATATCTAGATTCTAGATCCATCCCTGACTAACACTTGACTAAAAGAAAAGAAGCTAAACTGTTATGGTTTTACTTTAAAATTTAAATACTTAAAGTTCTTACATCCCAGAGAAGGGTAAATAACATTACATCCCAGAGAATATAAACATTAGAATAAGCATTTTAAGGAACAAATGTCGCCTCCTAGAGTTTAAGAGTTCATTTATATACTCAACACTTTTGTAAATAAAATCAGTTCATATTTTGAATTCAACAAATGAAGATCGGGTAATTCTTTCCTTCGCCCTGGAAGCCCTATTCAAGGGTATACAGAAATCTGTCTGTTCTTATGCAGACTAGTCTTTCAGTTGATAAGATTTTGCTTACATAAACTTCTGATTGTCGAACCGATTCAGAAAAATAAATACAAACTATTGAAAACCATAAAAATTAATTTTGAGTACTAAATGTATGACGGAGGAAGAAAACATTTTGCTATTTTTTTGGTTCAAAAAATTTTAAACAAATTGTATTGAAAACGAAAGCATATAGACTAATAAAAATAATATTGACTTTGATTGATATTAAGCTTTGTACATAGATCTTATTAAAAAGAGTAATAAAAAAAAAACTCTCAATATTAATTTTAATTAGGATTGAGATTACTCTTAGTTATAAATACTTGATTGTCAAAGGGTATAAAGTAGTTGGTTTAGTATTATTACTCAGAAAACTTTCTCGAAAACATATTTCACACAAGTTTATGTAACAGATGATTTAATAAAACAGCCAGAAAGACGGACAAAAAACGTTGCTCATTTAACAGCATCTTTAGATTAAAGTCCTAGATTTGCGGCTAATTTATATGGATCATAAAATTAAATAAGTAATTTTAGCGATGACTAACCGAGTAACTAACGAACTAACTAACTAAGTAACGTTCGACTAATGAGTTTCCTGCTGCGTTTTTGTGTGGAAGCATTTTGCATTTTGAATTATTTATGCGACAAGCTATGGAAAAACTGTCTTATAAAAGTGTCAAAATTTTCGACGTTAACTAAATTTATGCTTAACGATTAGGCCCACTTGCAAGAGGGAGATGCAAAACCATGGAGAGAGAAAAGGCCAACTCTAATATTGACAATTGTTTGATGTCACACAATGATAGAGAATAAAACTTGTTTGATATAGCAGCATTATTTTCTTTTCGTTTGCCTCAAGTCAATTTAAACGTCAAGCGTTAACGTTCAGGTTAAATGCACTTAACCAACACTTTTGAGGTGCGTTTAAATGAAAGCCATGAAAGATAAGCAAATCCCCATGGCCAGCTAAAGAGGGTATCCAATTGAATGGGGTGCGGGGGGCTATATTAGAGAAGGGTGAGGGGTCTCTCGTTGAAGTGTGCCAACGCACTCCAAACGCAAACATGTTTTGCGTTTCTTTTGCCTTTGATTTGGAGTTTTTCTACCAATCTTGCCAATCGACCGCATTTGGCCATAAACAACAAACGTAATAAACATTACAATTTGCGTATGTTTTTGCCGTTTCGCCGTTTCGGTATTCGAGAAAACCGAAACTGCTTAGAAATTATAATCATTTACAATATATTGAAATTAATTGACAGTTGAATTGTCAGATCGTTGGCAAAATTGTTTATACTATAAACAGTTGGCCCGGCTCCGCACAGTTTCTCAATGGCAGTGGCAGTGGCAGCTTACTAATGGTAATGACTGTAATTGAAATTGTAAATTGCAAACGGAAAATTGATATTGTTGCCGTACCGAAATTAAATCGACTGTGCCAACTTTAAACTTATGCACAGTTTTCCTAATTCTTATGGCAAAAGGATTTCAACAAATTAGAATGCAACATACCTAAATGTACAGCAATAACAAATTTTATGATATAGGTTTTTGGCTTCTGTATATATCTTACAATTTGATAAAATAAATCTAATCTTAAATGTTTATGTGTGGTATAACAATCTCTTTTAAATGGTTACACAATGTTGAAAAAATTTACTCTGAACATGGCAAAAAATATTGCCATATAGAAAAAATTTAGAAAATATGTTTCCTCATTAACATAAACATAATAAAGTAGTATTTTAATAGTTTGTGATTTAAACTGAATAGAATAATATTCAATAATATAATAATATTAGAAAATGTTGCCTTAAGAAAAACTGTCAAGAAATTTAGTCCAAGATTACGCTTTTAATTCAAATGGCTTTCTCTTACTTATTACAACTTAAGGCAGTATATAGAGGGTTTAATAAAGACCTTCCTAATGATAAAGCTTCGATCTGATTTGCATGCCTAAATAAATCTTATTCTATTATAGACTAAAACTGCTAAGAAATTTCATCAGTTCATTAAAAATTGAAGAAATTTAATTAGGATACCATTCTTCCGAAGAAAAAGTAAATACATTCTTGATAAATAATAAAAGTTGATATAGCCATATCGAAAAACCATATAGACATTTAGAAAGTTCAAGTTTTCAAACAAGAAATGTAACTCTGGTTTATTTCCAAGCCACATTTTTTAAGTAAAAAAAAGTATTTGCTGTGTTTAAACAAAAATCAGTTCCAAATCGTTTTGAAATTATAAGTTGAAATATTTACAACAAAAAGGCTGAAATTTAAATGGCAATAATATTTGGAAAGATAAATTTTAGAATAAATATGATAGGAGCAATATTTAAAAGTTCGATCCCATGTTTTCATATTTGTTCCCAATTCAAATAAATTCCATGAAATACGTGTCGAATGTATTTAGGTAAAAAATAAATTCTAAATGACTATTTCATTGTTAGTGAACTTAAAATGAACCTAAAAATATCAAAGAAGCTAACTTCGGCTATGCCGAAGTTTATATACCCTTGCAGTATACTTGGCAATAATATTTTTCCTTTTTGAAATTTCTTTCCCTGCAACTCAATTCATCAATACACAAACAAAATATTATTTCTCTTTTTACCACAAGTTTTTCTTCTTCCATCATTTTCTAAGCAAAGCACGGCACGCATACACATACAGTTCATGTAGCGTTGCGTCTGTGTGTGTATTCGTGTGCTCTGTTGTTTTGATGATGGCAGTAGTAGGCAGCAAGCAGCGCTGCCGGCAGCGTTTGAACCGATTTATATTGACTGTAACTTGTGTTCTATTTATCGGATCAGATTCAAATTTTGGGATCTGAGATTTTATATCTATTACTATCATATTGGTAAATTTCATGGGGATACTCCAATTTTTGCAAAAATGTTTCTTCTAGAGCTATATGATATAGTGGTCCGATCCCAAAGATTTTCATACTTTATCTCACCCGGGTAAAAAAAAGCTCCCAAAAAAAATTTCATCCCGATAGCTCTTAAGATGGCTGAGTAAAGCGCGTACGCACCGACGGACAGACGGACAGACGGACATGGCTATATCGACTTAGCTTCTCATGCTGATCAAGAATATATATACTTTATGGGGTCGGAAACGTCTCCTTCTGTGCGTTACAAACATCTGACCAATTTTATAATACGCTCTGCAAGGGTATAAATATAGCTATCAGACTAAAAAGATATGGTAAAGTTCAACCACTCAACCATGAAAATATTGTATGAGATTTGTGCCTATATCAAGTTTGTTGCCCTTTCTCATATGTATATAGCATATTTATATATGTATGACAAGTCACTCAACAATAGTGCAACATAAGCCGACTTTCCCACACAGACACACATACATACAATCACAAATACACCCACACACACTTGATAAAGTTCGCATGCAATTTTTCCATTAAGTAGCCCAGCAGCAACAACTTGAAGAAAAACTTATAAAAGTCGAACAATTGCCACAACTTTTTGTTTTTTGGTTTCGTTGAAAGGGGGGGGGCGAGGGTTGAGCCACAAAAACGTAACGCAAAAGTGTTGATTATCCCAATAACTCTTTCTCTTTCTCTCACCCTTTTCACTGCATGTCACATACCTATGCAACTTATGGCCCTAACTTGGAGCCCTAAAGTGTGACTAGAGAAAGGGAGCTTATATTGAAAGTTCATTGACAGGGCAAAAGTTTTTCTGCTGCATTTCTGGGAACAACATGTTGCAACATTTTGTTGCTGTTGTCAAATTGTTTTCCATTTGCCCCAAATGCTTGTATAATTTGAAAAGGGTTTTTAACATGAATTGAAAAGTGTACTGAATGCCAAAGCTAATGACCATACGAACTGAAAAAAATGTTGAAAAACATTTCAAACCCCACCCAAGAGGCTTATATACTTTTCCCTTAATCCAGAGCCCGCACCCATAAATGTTTGCATTCAAAGAAAAAAAATTCCATTACAAGGCAATTTTCTAGTACTGAAATTACTTTTAATGACCTACACGTACAATAAAAACGATGACATTTGTGGGTGTGCATATTAATGATTATATATCTCATCAAATTGCTCGGCATCTTGATTTGTCAATCAGTTAGCTGAGATCAGTCAACTAGAGTTTTTCTTTGCTGACATTTATGCCAGCTGACTATGTCATGCATAATAATTACACTAGTAAAGTAAATACATATTTCATTTGGTTTCTAGAATCGTAAAAAAAACTTAGCATGAACTATGAAAATTTGTATCAACACGCCAAAGACAACATCAAGGCATATAAAGTTTTTGTGACAACATAAAAACATAAACATTTCCTGGGTGAGGCCAGGATGATAGCACAAAAAAACAGAATGTTGATCCGACATCCTGGCAACAAAAAGGACATAGCTTGGTTGCTTTTCAATTACTTTGCCAAGCCCTTAGATAACATATTTTATTACAAACAATAATTTCCTTGTGAAAGTTTCAAAAACTATGTAGAACATGTTTTACTTTATCTTATCTAAAAGAAAACTATTTTTTAAAAGCCCAATTAGGACTATTTATAAGGGGAATTTCCAGTAATCGAGATGAAACTCATGTATGCAAGTGTTCATCTAAATGGGTTAAAACCCTTATACCCATTTGTCATAAAAATTAATCAATTATTCCTATTGGTTATTTATAAATAATTCAATAAAATTTTCAGATTTTAGCTACTGAAATTCATACTTTTATGAGAATATTTAATGCATTTATTATTTGGTCAAAACATGAATCATCATAGTCTACATCATTTACATCGGCAGGGCAAACAATTTTTTTACCTTTCAACTTTTGGAGCACACGTTAAAATCTTTGAAAATATTATTTTATACAGTTTTAGTATTAACTTGAAAATACAGAATTTATGACTTCTTAAAAAAAAATTAATTAAACAAAATTTAAAAATTTGCTATATGTTTACTCTATTTATTTTAAAATAATTGTTGTTCAATGTTCAAAAATATTTATACCTAACCTTGACTCGGTTAACTATTTTGATCCCATAAAAAGTAAGCAAAATATTTAAAAATTTGCACAAACCACAATTAAAACAATAAATCTATTAAAATGAGATTTTTGGTATATTTTATGAAATAGAGAAATTTTTAATATACTTTATGAGTGACATAGATCAACAAAAATTTTCAGAAACATTTAGAAGACATTTCAAAGAGAAATGAACATCTATATTTATAAAAATGGCAAAAATAGTAATTGAATTCAATGTTTATCTTTAAATTAAGTGAAAACTACAACAAAAATAATTTTAAAGAATGTTTTCTTACAATTGGCTGAAAACTATATTACTTAAGTTTTAGTTAATACAGTTTTTTTCCCATCTGAGGTATATAACGACTTAACAATAGATTCCAAGACTCTAATTTTATTTAAGGTCTAGTACTAATAATTAATCTTTTGTTTCTTAATTAAATAAAATATTTATAGGATTAATTAAAACACTGTAAGTGGAAACATCTAACAATAAGTTGTTGAACATGATTCTCACCCCCCAAAAAAAATCATATAAAAAAAGCAACTTGGTTGTCAAGTTTCTATTGTCTTTTTTTATTGTTTTACTGACCCATTTTTGAGTTGAATTAAATTCAATTAATTGAACTTAAATTTTAGGGCGTCGTTTAATTAATTTAAACTGTCAATAGGCAATTTGTCCTCCACCCCAACCCATTTTTTTTTCTTCTTCAATTTCTATATTGAAAAGTTTATTCGTACTTGTTAAAGATTTTCAACTTTTGTATCTATTTTTAGTTAGAATTTTTTTCTTGTTTCTTCTGACAATTTAAGGCCAGGAAAATATTATTTTTTTCCAACATTCTGATTGAATAAATAAACTATGTGTGTATGTGTATGAAAGAGAACTAAGACAAGTGCAAAAATATTATTCATAAATCATTTGAAATAAGCAAAAATGAAAATAAGAATGTTAAGCATACGCCCGATATGCCCGCTGCAAGCTGTCAAGCAGATGACGAGGCACCTCTCCAGCAGTTACCTCTTTTGCAATGCAATAATTGCATTTAATGATAATGAGGTGAAGAGTTACTTGAATATGACATCTTAGCTCACCCTGAGCTTATAATTGATAAAGAATTAAGGTCAGAAACAGAATTAATTTTTTGTATAAACTTAATAAGCAACTAAACAGGTCAGCTTACTATGCATATTACTACTATAAGAAAATAGTCACTGTTATTCATTTTTCTGGATCATTTCTACTTTTAAATTCTTCCTTTTTCTATTTTCTAACCCTTTTCTGACTAACTTGGTTCAGTGAACTCAAAAGTCTCGTTTTAACTTGGTTTGTGTTGCCATTTAAATGCTTGCTCACGTCTTTCTCGCCCCCTTTTAGCCATTTCAGCCAGCCAAGCTCCACTTAATTAACTGCATTTTCATGGCAAAACTCCCTGCTGCATAATCCTCTACTCACCTGCATTGAAGCACATCAGAAGGCTAAATAGAACCAGCAGAAAATTGCCGCCTGTTGAACAGCTTAAGGGTGACATGGTGAACTTTAAGTAGACTTTTAAACTCTACGGATTTTGTACTTTATTTCTTGTTTCAAACAATTTCACAAATATAACACTCAGTTAAGGCACTTTTCTAAAAAACACAATTTTTAGTTTCTTTTCGATATATTCGTTTAATACTTGGACCTGCCGCTCCACGCATGCGACGCGTTGACAAAGTGAACTAAAACTGAAATAGAAGACAAAAAACTGAAATTGAAAATGCCGCGCACAAAAATCATCGTCGTCGTCTTCGTTGTAGTCGCTTTGGTCGTCGACATCGTCGGATACGAACCAATAATATAACAAACTTTGTATGTATTCATATATATGAGTGAGTATAAAACGAATGCAATTCACACAGAGGGAGAGAGACACAGAGAGAGAGAGAGAGAGAGAGAGATCGTTGAACGCAACTTGACTCAGATTGAATGGAATCAAATTGAATGTAGATATTTGAGTGCGTTTCAATTTAAGAACTTGGCTTTGGGTTGGGTCGAGTTATGCTAGTTTTATTACTTCACGCGATTCTGTTTTTAGTGTCTTTCCTCTAGAAAATTGCATAAACATACCCCCCAATCTCCCCCTCTCGGCCAGCCATTACATTTTCTTGCACCATTTCACATTTAATGGTCGACCAGACCAGACAGAAGGGACAGATGGCACTGGCAATTGAGTGTTGTGTGGCTGAACTTCAAATAAAGTGCATCAGTTTCCATTTGATAAGAAAATGCCAGTAAAGAAAAACTGCTAATCGAAATGTTATTCAATTTATGATTGTTGCTTTTTTTATTTATTGTGTGTGTAAGAGATTTGCCAGTCTTTACTTTAGTTTTTAGCAGAGTTATAAATACCTACTTATAGTTAGTTCTATACTATATAAGAAAAGTTAATCACCTTTCTTCAATAGGCAGTTTGGTCATTGGCTAGCCAGTTCAATGGCCACAGTATAAGTACCTCCTACACCTCCTTCTTTAGACGTACATATGTAAATTAGCTAGCAAGTTCAATGGAACATAAAACCTGTCAATTGGGCCACAATCCAAGTAAGGCCAATAAATTACGTTTCAGGTATGACAGGGCACAAAATCAAATAGTAAAAGACAAAGAGACAACCCCCAAAATAAGTAGATTATCTTAGTCGCAAAGAAAAAAAAAAAAAGACCAATAAGAAATTGGTTTGCTTTTGACTAGGGTAAAAACCATTGGTAATGACGTCAAATTCTTATATTATTTTCTTCGATTTATTGATGAAAATTTGCTTCGTTATCAGGTAAATTAGAAAATAATTGTCTACTGTGAGTCAAGGAAAACAATTATTTTAATGTTAAAATAAAAGAGCATAATTAATTTTAGTTTATTTTGTCTTAATGAAGTTGAGCCTATTCGAGTTTTGTCACGTTTTTTTCCATTTGGTTGGTTTTTGTTAGCAATTTCACGATTTATCTCTCATCTATTTGTTTAAACAATTCTCATCTACTTACTCAAACTGCGCAAATTTGTTTTTGGTTTTTTTTTTGTCATATCATCTCAAAGTAATTGCAATTGATTATACCAAAATGTTACGCTTGCTTGACTTAATAGTAAATTATAATTGCTGAAGGGAATACAAAAATACAGGTAGCAGACAATTAAAATGATTAAATTATTATAAGGTCAGATGAAGATCTAATTTTCAAATCAAGGAAATACTTAAGTAATTCAAACTCTAGAAAAAACTTATTTAGTTTATAAACAAACCACTTAGCAAAGACCACAACCAAAACAAGATTGCCTGGCAACTGATAAACAACTTTTTGCCATGACAACTGAGAAAGACGCCAAACAAACGAGTAGAAAAACTGAACCACATAAAATTAGTTAGTTAGTTTTTCCCCTTTTGAGTAGAATGAAGCTAAGAACTCGTATATGCAAAAAGAGTTCCATAAAATCCGTGGAAACTTCAACCGATGCCGGCAGTAATAGTACGGCATCCTCACAGAATTATCCTTTGAGTTGTGTGGACTGGAGCAGCAATGAGGAAATCTATTTTGTGAGGTGAGCTTGAAAAATTATTCTCTTATATTTTCCAGTTTATTCGACTTTTCTTTTTTAGTGATGACCATCAAATCTATAAATGGAGCGATGTTAGTCGCGATTCTGTTGAGGTGGCCAAATTGCCAGATGATTTTATACCCACAGATCTGCATTGGTTGCTCCTAGGTGGTCGCAGTAGTGGTGGGGGCAAGGGCAGTGATACCCTGCTTATATGCAGCAATGATGGACGTTTCATTATCCTCAATAAGAGTGCCAGAGTGGAGCGAAGCATCTCGGCTCATACGGCTGCCATCAGTTCGGGTCGTTGGAGTCCCGATGCGGCGGGCTTGCTAACAGCTGGCGAGGATGGTGTCATTAAGATCTGGTCACGATCTGGCATGCTACGCTCCACAGTCATTCAAAGCGATGAGTCCATAAGATGTGCTCGCTGGTCACCGAATTCCACTTCGATTGTATTCTGTCAAGGTGGTCATATATCTATCAAACCCTTGGCTGCCAATAGCAAATTGATACGGGTAAGTTCAAGTGAGAAAACAGCAAGTGAGTCATTATTAATAAATATATTTTCATTTTCTAGTGGCGTGCCCATGATGGTCTGGTTCTGTCTTTGAGTTGGTCTCAACAATCGAATATCATTGCCTCGGGTGGTGAGGATTTCCGTTTCAAAATCTGGGATGCTCAAGGAGCCAATCTCTATACAAGTTCAGCTGAGGAATATGCCATAACAAGTGTGGCATTTAATCCCGAAAAGGAATTTCTATTAATTGGCACTTTTAATATGCTCAAATTGTGCCATAGTACAGGAGTCAGTAAGGTTATTTATTTGCAAATTTCTTTTCTAAAGTGTTGTTTCTTTATTTTTGTTAGTGGACCTACAATAGTGCCCGCTTCACTGCTCCTAGTGTTGGATCCTTCTACACGCTTGCTTGGTCGGCTGATGGCACTCAAGTAGCCTGCGGCAGTTCCACAGGACAATTGATTGTTGCCTATGCCATTGAAGAGCAGCTTATATCGCGGAATCTAAAGGCCACCAGTACAAGTCGCAAATCCATTGCTCTCAAGGACATTGCAACTGGTACACAGGATGTTTTGGATTTCCCTCAGCGTGTCATAAACATGGCCTTGGGCTATGGTCATCTGGTGGTGGCCACCACACACCAAATTCACATATACAACGAGAAATATATTAATACTCCAATTATAATCGATGGTCGAAATGATGTGCGAGTCATTGAAGTGGGCAAGAAGTAAGAGAAAAACCCTCTACTTAATTTAAACTCAATTTTTTAACCTTTCTTTTAGATATTTTATGGTTCTGGATGCCGCCTCGATTTGGGTGTATACCTACACGGGACGCCTTCATTTGAATCCACGTTATCCTGGCTCGCAGGCTCAATTGCCATTGCTCAACTGGCGCTCACTCTCCTTGGGCTTGGATGTCCTGGCCATTAGGGATAATTCAGATACAACTGTATTGCATCTGTTTGATTTAATGCCAGGAGCTTCGCGACAATATGAACCACACTCCCTGAGGGCCAAACAGCAATTGTCAGAGATTGCAGCCTGCAGAGCTGGCACTGTCGATGATCAGTTTGTGGCCTTCATCGATGGCAATCGAGAGCTCTATATATGTGAGACGAGGAATTTGAGTGGAGGCGGAAGTGGAACCTCTACTGGAACAGTTGGAGCAGGCACCGAACGTATATCCAATAATCAAGATGAAATCTATAAAATTGGCACCCAATTGACGGACATTAAGTGGGCCAGTGAGACGAATATTTTGGTAGGTGTACACGATGCCTGCTATAGCATTTGGTATTGTCCTGGCGAAGGAGCAAGTGATCCCACAATCATAGCATTGACCACCATCACACTAGATACAGCGTAAGACTCGTTGGATTTGAATCTATTTGATAATTTGATGGTTTCTTGTTTTTAGAGAATTTGGCAAACATGTGGCCATTGATAGCTTTGAGGATGCTGTTGTCACCTTTCGCTGTGCCGGCGCCTTGCTTCCTGTCAATGTCAATATTCACTGTGAAGTTTTGCATCGTTCTCTGCTCGAAGGACAATGGCAACAGGCCCTGAAAATCTGTCGTCTGGGCCAACATGCCAGTTTATGGGCCACTTTGGCTGCCGTGGCCACTCGCAAACATCAACTGCAACTCAGTGAAGAGGCCTACTCAGCGGCCCTGCAAATTGATAAGGTCAGTTACCTGCAACATCTGAAGACCTTAACGCCATCGAGTGCCGAACAAATGGCTGAAAATTCTCTAATGTTGGGTCGCATGCTGGAAGCGGAAACCATCCTCTTGCATAATCGAAAGTATATTGAAGCTGTGGCTCTTAATCTGCGTATGCACAATTGGAAAAGAGCCTTGGAAATTGCCCAGAAATATCAAAAGGAGCCACTCACAGATGTCAATATACTGCAGAAAGTACTCGAGGAGAGGCGACGTTATTTGAAGGCCCTGCAACGTGACGAATGGGAAGCTAACTATCTAGCTTATAGTACCCAAGATGATAAAGATGATCTCATTGATTAGTAATCACAAATAAACGATTTATTATATATGTCTCTTGGACAACCTAGTAGGCAGGCGATGGCATTGGCTTGCCATGTAAGCCACAAAGGATATTCTGGGCAGCCAGAATGGCAGCCTCAAGGCGTGATCGTTCTGTGGCATAGCCAATGTGGGGAAGGACAACTAAAACGAGAGAAAATTAAATTAAGCAAAGGTCACTAAAAGGTTAGTAACAAAATGTGGGCTTTTTTTAGATAAGACTACTTAATGATAACAACAAAAAACAAACAAATCATTACTTATATTCCACTTGGCTTATATTCTTCTCTTACCAGCATTGTCCAAAGTTAATAGTTTGTTAGTGGGAGGCAGAGGTTCAGGATCTGTAACATCTAGACCAGCGGCAAATATTCTATTTGATTTCAAAGCCTCATATAGATCATCTTGATTGACAAGTTCTAGGAGAAATGAAAATTGGATATTGAAGTTCTAAACATTTATTTGGGGTAAACTTACTTCCTCTTGCAATATTGACAAGAACCGAATTTTCCTTCATCTTATTAAAGGCTTTGGCATTGAAAATGCCCTGTGTTTCGGCTGTCAAAGGAGCAGCAATGATAAGAAAATCACTTTCAGCCAACAAGACATCAAAATCAACCTTTGTGGCATTTAATTTCTCTTCGATTTTTGTATCCACTCGACTACGTGTGGTATAAAGAATTCGTTCAATCTCAAAACCCGCCAACCGTTGTGCTATGGCCTGGCCAATGGCACCAAAACCAAATAGACCCACAGTAGAGCCTTGTATATCTTGACCCACCAACCAATTGAGACGGAAATTCTCCCAATTATCACTGCAAACGAAAAACATAAACAGTCTATCAGAACAACTGTGACCTATTCGATTCTCCACTTACCTATCAATTTTCCTACGTGCCTCTTCAAAACGTCGTGCTGCGGCTATTAGTAGACCAATTGCCAAATCAGCTACGGCTATACTCAACATTTTTGGGGTACTACCCAAGGGAATGTTACGTTTCTTCAACTCTTCCAAGTGTACGCAATTAATGCCCGATGACATGGTAGATACTACTCTAAATTGCGGTCCAGCAGCAATTAGAACCTCGGCGTTGAGGGTCTCACGACTATTCCAGAGGGCAGCATCGACTCCTTTGATTTTCTCTAGCAACTCAATGTGATTCTGTGGCGGTTCACTTAAGACCTGAACTATTTCACAATTGTTTACACGAAGTAAATCAATGGCTTCCTCTGGAACATCTGGATGTCCGATTAGAACTTTAAATGCTGGCTGAGTGGAGGACATTTTGCACTTTGCTGGCGAACGATTCTCTAAAGACTGAATACGTCTAGCCAAGTGTGAAGAGTTAAGCTCTCTGATAATTAACTGTTACACAAGTGATAAGTAAAAGCTTTCGACAATAAAAGAGTATACAAAAATTATATATTTTTCTCTTCACAGTTGAGCATTTATACAAAATATTGTAATAATTTTAAAATTTCTAAAGGGTCTTAAATAATTGAGAGATGCATTAATAATTCTCTTAATAGGCAGGTCTAATCATAGGTTTTCCCTCAATGGCATTTAATATATTATTGGCAGCCAGCAAACTCATTTCAATCGTTGTCTTCATGGTTTGTGTCCCCAAATGAGGTAAAACAACTGCAAAATAAAACTTTTAATAACTTGATATAAGAAACAAAGTTGCAAACTTACCACAATTGGGCAGTTTTAAGATTGGATCATCGGCGGGCAGTGGTTCGGGCGTAGTGACATCAAGGCCAGCAGCAAAGATTAGACCCTTTGTCAAAGCCTCATGAAGATCCTTTTGATTGACCAAACCTCCTCGTGCCACATTCACAAATATTGATGTCGTTTTCATTTGATTAAATGCTTTAGAATTGAACTTTTCGCGCGTTTCATCGGTTAATGGAGCAGCCACAACCAGAAAATCACTTAACTTCAATAAGGTTTCAAAGGGAACATGCTCTGCCTTGAAGTCCACATCGTTCACCTTACGTGTGCGAGTATGGTAGATGATTTTGGCCACATCCCAGCATTGTAGACGCTTGGCTATGGCCTCACCTATGCCTCCAAAGCCAAAGAAACCAATCACAGAGTCGCGTATTTCATGACCCATTAGCCAATTAATTTGTTCCGTTTGCCATTGTGAACTGAATATGAATTCAAATAATTTAGTTAAGTAGACAACCCTGGCATAAAAGCTTTAAAAACTTTCAAACAGCTGATGTTTACCTTTCGATATGATTGCGACCAATATGAAAATTACGGCCAGCTGCAATCATCAAGCCAATTGCAAGATCTGCCACTGAATTCTTAACAACTCCCGGTGTGTGGCCCAAGGGCAATTGACGCCGCTTAAATTCGGGCACATCGACAAAATCAATGCCCGATGACATGGTGCTGACACAAGTTAACTGGGGACCAGCTGCATCCAATATTCCAGCATTCAGTGGCTGATAGTGAGCCCAATAGATGGCATCCACCCCGGGAACCTTTTGTAGGATCTCCTCTCTTGATGGCGGCACACTCTGGCAGATGATTGTCTCTGCTCCCCGAGAGCGTAGCAGCTCCAAGGCCGGCAAAGGGACATTGGGATGGGAAATGAGTACCTTAAATGCCTTGCGAACCGACGACATTTCACGATTATGAAGGTCGATAGTGAACTAAACTAAATGAGAAAGCTTTTCGTATTAAGGGGCAATGTGGGAGGCGCTCTCTAAGCTCTCTAAGCTTTTCCATTGAATAGTTTCTTTCCATGCTTAAACAACAGAAAAAATAATAATAAACAACTATGCAAATATACTTTAATTAAGTAACTTTGACTTTCATTTATGTTTATTGTAGTTGCAATTATTATCAAGGCCATTTGGAAACAACCTTTCACAGTTAACTGATTTCCTTAGTCCATCATATTCCTAGTAGGCGGGCGACAACATGGGCTCTCCCGCCAAACCACGGAGCACATTGTGGGCAGCTATTGTGGCCATTTCGGCACGGGTGCGTTTCGTCGCCGAGCCAATGTGGGGGAGGACAACTGAAATTGAAGCCAAGTCAAGTGTTTAGATTACACAAAAATTGTCTAGATAAGCGAGAGGTCGAAAATAAGACAAATTGATAAGATAGAACTTAACTAAAAGCGAAGAGACACATTCTAAATATCTTCACAAATATTGAGTGATATCTTCACAGCAAAAACTAAAATTTCATCCATGACCTTCATGAAACCTTAACACAACATTTTTAGTTTTTGTTCAAGTCTGATTTAAAGAAATATTTCTACAATCATCAAACAAAACACAGCGATAAGAAGGGGGGAAATCGAAGCGATAATCGGACCGATTCACTTACCGGCATTATCCAAGGTTAGCAATTTATCAGTGGGGGGCAGAGGTTCGGGATCTGTGACATCCAGACCAGCGGCAAAGATTCTATTGGACTTTAAAGCTTCATACAAATCATCCTGGTTAACAATCTCTGAAAATACGAAAGCAAAAGTCATTAAATTAATCTCAATACGTTGCTTTTTTTTGTTGTGGCGAATTGATTTTGTTTAAGTAAGTTTACGCTACTTTTAAAGCCCTAACAGCTCAATTCCGAGTAATTATAAGGCAACTTTTTGTTAGATGTTTATAATGCAGGTGTATATGGAGACTTATAGGTAATTAGTAATTAGACCTTATATATCTTGGGAAAGACATAGAAAGACACCCGAACTTGACTCTGAAAATGTTCAGTTATTCTTTGCCAATCTCTGATCTTAATGAATATACCCTTTGTGGGTAGGATGACTTACTTCCTCGGCCAATGTTTACAAGAACTGCAGTCTTCTTCATCTTGTTAAAGGCAGTCGTATTGAAGACACCCTGTGTGTCAGCAGTCAAGGGCGAGGCAATGACAATGAAATCACTTTGGGCCAGCAAAGTATCGAAATCAACCTTCTTGGCATTGAGTTCCGCTTCGATTTCCTTATGAACACGTCGGCGGGTTGTGTAGAGCACCTGATCGATATCAAAGCCCAGCAAACGCTTAGCAATGGCCTGGCCAATGCCTCCAAAGCCATAGAAACCCACAGTCGAATCACGAATATCCTGACCCAACAGCCAGTTCAAATGATAGTTCTCCCAGTTATCGCTGCCAAGAAAATCAAACTTAATGAAAATTTACTTCAAATTCATTCTACAAAACTTACGTATCGATCTTCTTGCGTGCCTCTTGGAAACGACGGGAAGCCGCTATGACCAAACCAACAGCCAAGTCGGCCACAGCTGTATTCAGGACTGTGGGAGTGTGACCCAGGGGAATGCCACGTTTCTTGAGTTCAGGTACATCGACAAAATCAATACCCGCTGACATGGTGGAAACCGATTTCAATTGAGGACCAGCAGCATCGAGTACCTCTGCATTTAGCTTCTCATGGCCACCCCAGAAGGCGCCATCGACACCCTTAATCTTTTCTAGTAATTCGGCACGATTTGTGGGCAAACTGTTCACTTGAATAATCTCACAATTCTCCTTCAGAATATCCAAACCCTCTTGTGGCACTTCGGGATGTGTAACAAGTACTTTAAATGCTTTACCCGTCGACATGGTTTGATTCTTTTTGGCTCTGTGTAAAAGTGAAGCATTATTGACTGATATGAACAAAGCCAAAGACATGGCAAGCAATAATTTTGCCATTGGAGCCATATCAAAAATATGTATAATTTCCGAGAATGTTCTTGACAGATCAGAGCTTAACTAAGAACTGAGCTACAAACCCGAATTTGAACGAAGTCTCAGCCAGAAAACGCCGACTGATGATTGTTGTTGATAAACCTGCAAACCTGTTTAGCATTTTACCACTCAGCTCAGCTGTTTCTAAGTTTAACTCTTCTATATTATTCAAAAATTTATAAGAGTAAGAAAAATTATGAAATTTCAAATGCCTGAAGGAAGTAAAATTCCTCAATTGAATGATTTTTTAAAGTTTCTTTTTTTTTTTAAAAGGTTGCGACAATATCAACCAAAGTCAAAAGAGGGTTTAGTACATTTTTCATTATCTTGACACTTGAGAAATGCCAACGTCAGAGTTTCATCGACACAAAATTCTAACAAAAAGTAGGTTAAAAATAAATTATATGAATATTTTGTTTTACTTTAAGAAATTCGCAAAATGTACCTAAATATTTAAAAGAATACCCCACAAAATTTATGGTGAAATTCATGGAAGAACTAGAACTATCGCCCAATTCATTTATTTATCTAATTGTCTTCACACGATTTTTATAATTTGACAATTTTATTAATGAGACAATGGAAAAATCCCGCATTGACATTGATTATTTATCATATGGACCAAATTCCTAAAAGATTCTCTCGTTCTGTCTCTCACTCTCTTAAACTTGTGTAAGAGTATTACAAAACAATTACAAAAGTTTTTTCGGCACTTGTCTAATAAACAAATTCTCTGCACAAAGCAAAAAAGTCAACTAAATCACTTGTTGGGGCTTTTCGAAAAGGGGGGATCATTTGAAAAAGCTTTCACAATCTCTGTTCGTTCTGCATTTGTTTTACTCTTTTGTTCTCTCTTAAAGAGGGAACTTTTTTGATTGGCTCTTACCTTAGAATCTTAACTGTTGAACGTTTGACTCACGACTGACTGAATTATAAGCCAAAACTATGCCTTTATATAGAGTTCCTCTAACTGATATCGCAGAGAATCATCAGATAACACAAAAAAGATTAATAGAGGGCAGATTATATGATTATTGATAGCATTTGCAAAGAGAACTAAAAATTGTATAAAAAGTCTCTTAAAAAGAGGTAAGGCTTTAAGAACAAAACAATATATTTATATTCTTTTTCGGATATATAGTTGCTTTATTTATTTTATAATGAAACTTTGAAAAAATGTAAACGTTAAAATATTTATTTCTAAGTAGAATGCAGCTATGTTTTCTCCCGGATCAAATGACAAAAATAAGATTGCTTTAAATGTTGCACAAATAAAAATTTCTGTGGAAAATAAACTCACTTTTAAAATTAATGAATTTTCAATTATTTTTTAATTGAAGATAAAATTAAATAAAAAATTATTTCAGTACAAAAAAAAGCCTAAGGTAATTACCTGAGTTTCTATATAAGTCAGTTTGAAAAATTTCAAAATAATTGGTCAAATCAGATTCACTTGAAATTTTTGCACAATGCTTTCCATTCCTTGAAGATTCGAAAAAATGACACAATTTTGTAATAGCTCTTGAATTGAATTGAAAATGGACCAGATATAGACCATAATTAATATTCTGCCAACCTCAATGTAGGTTAATTTTATGGCATAAACCAAATACAAAAAAAGCAACACAAAATATATGAAACAAAGATCCAAAAAAGGGTTAATCCATTTAATAAATTCCTTTTTTTCGTAAGAGTATTCTTATTGGTAAAATTAACTAGGAAGTTCTTATTTATAAACACAATTTCTTAAATTTCAAATTCACTTCGTTAATCTGAAACTTTTTAGAGAGACCAAAAGCACTTCCTAAACTTTTGGGATATGTGATAAAAATTTTACTTGATCCTTTCGCCCTAATTGCTTTCTTTTAGCTTTATTCAAAACCTCTAAACAGACTCAGATTCGGATTCACCATTATCTATTTCCAATGAGTACCTTGGCCTTTAATCTGTGAATATGTCTTTCCACCTGCGTGATAAAATTTGTATACCTTGATTTTAAAGGGAATAAGAGTAATTTAAGCAGACAGACAAACAGACGGGGCATTTGTCCCTCGACTGGAATTCTCATGCTGATGTCAAGAATGTCATAGATTGCAGATACATCACTAAACCCAAAAACTTTAAAGCAATCGCAATTATTGATCTAAAAATTTATTCCTAAGCCCCAGCTTACAAAATATACATAATATTTCAATCCCATTGAATATCAAACATATGAAAAAGGTTGGAAGAAGACAAGTAGTTTGCTCTTTCTGCTGATCGAGAATAAAGGTATGAATATGCCTTTATATCTGGAAATACTTTCTTTTACCCATTGCTCACCTACAAACCAAATAAATACAAAAAAGCACAAGCAATTATATTGCATGAAATTTGATGATCTTTAGTATATATCTTTAGAATTCTGTTATAGCTCGCCTTGTCCAAGTGTTTCAAACGTAATTACCCATTGTTTATATATTGTGCTCGAGTAAACCGCTTCATATGTATGTATATTTGTATGCACCCCACGTATCTCTCCAAGTGATGTTTGTCATCGTTCCGTTCCGTTCCTTCTTATCTGCATCCACTTTAGCCAAAACAGAAATAATGAAAAAAAAAAATAATAAACTCTTTAACTGGCCTGCAGCTGGTATAATCTGTGCGCCTGCTTAAAATACCAGTTGGGGATTTTTCCCATGTGATTTGTTGGGGCCGCAGTAATTTCAATTTCCAATTGGAATGGGGGAACGTCAGGTTATTGGAACGCTGTCTTATTGTGGAACCTACCCACACACACAGACACACACACTGAAACGAAAACTATTTATTTCGATGGCGGTTCACAGTTGTTTGTTTTTGTATATAATGCCGTTTTTTTGTGAGCGGATCTGCTCAAATTTTGTCCGCAAAGCAATAGGCGCTCATAAAATACTCACAAGGTTCTCTCCACTTTCGTCGGTCATTGTTGTTGACTTTCTCACATTCACACACATACTTACACACACACACACACACCACAAAGCAAACACACATAAGAATTGTTTGGCGTTGCCGTTACCGTTGGCGTCATGTTGCGTTGCGTCGCGACAAATAATTGCAGGGCTCCCCAAAACGAAAAAAGAACTGCAACAACAAAAAAACGCCCAGGACCAGGCGCTTGCAAGATTTTTAGCCCTGTCTTTTTTGAGAGAGTGTGTTGTTTTCTTTTTTCTTTCGTTGTTTTGTTTCTCTCTTCCATGCTAGAGTCTGTTGCACTCTAGCTAATTGCATTCAGAGTTGCGGGGGTGGTTTCTGATGATGGCGCTCTGTTATGTTACATTTTCTGCGTCTGGGTGTGTTTTTGCTTTTGCTTCGGTTTTTGGTCATATTCTTTTGTTTCTTCGTGGATTTTCTTTTTGTGCGGCTTTCGCTCCAATATCCCATCAGTTTTCCTCCCCACCCGTCTTCTTACAGAGAGATGTGGCGCGCGACCACGCTCTGTTTATCTCTGCTTTGTGTTTTATGCTTTCCTGTTACCAAAACACGATGCGTCATTTTGACTGACGTAACCAGAAGACAGCTGTCTATCAGCTGTGACCTCGGCTTGTCGCTGTCGCCGTCGTCGCAGTCGCTGTCGATGTCAATGTGGTTACTTTTCTATGGTCGGGGGTGGTTTGAAGTCATTTACCGTTACCGTGAACTGCGGTTTGTTGAACAAGTGCTCAGCATTCAAGAAAAGTTGACAAGAGCCACTGTGGTGAGAGTATAACGGTAAAATTGTATAAGCATGTTTGGTTCAAACGAAAGCTTACCAAGTTAAGTTTTTGCCTTTAGGGGGGGCCATCATCATCATCATCATTTCGATCACGCGGTTAAAGTTAACGGCGAATGTCAAGGCCAAGCCGCAGCAACAGCAGCATCCCTAGGCGCACCAGCCTTGTGCCTCATTCTGTTTGCTTCATAAACCAACTACAGCGCCATCGAAATCAAAAATGGTGGCCCAAGCTGCAAACTACAAAGCTGCAAAGTCACTCCAGTTACTCTGCAACCTCCATCGGGCGGGAAGGTCTCTGTCTATGCTGGTCTATGCGGTAAATTGCAACAATACGTGGGCGTCTGATCTCGGTTCGCGCAAGCGCTAAAAGACATTAAAAAGGTCGACCACTTCTTTCCTCCTCACCCTCAAAAATTCACGAATGGGCCAACTTTAAGTAACGCTAAAATAAAAAGAAGCGTAAGAAAGCAAAGCGTCACTAATTTTTTGTGTAGGCTCCCTACAAAAAAATCAACGCGCAACATTGAGGCAGGTCCCTCTACGCGATACGAGGGAACAGGCGCACAAAGCCCGATAGCAAGTAAATGAAACTACACACACAGCGTCAAACAAGCAGCCCCAACAACCAGCCAAAGCGAATGGGTTTATGTGTGTATGACAGAGACAAACTGAGCAGAGTGAGCAAGAGAGATAGAGAGAGAGAGAGGTGGAGCAAGAGAGAGAAAATTGCCCCCCAAAGCAACATCATACAGTGGCCCCTACGTCACAGCAACCAAGAGAATGAACGAATGTCGACCCAAACAGGCGGCCCCATACGTGTGAGAGGGAGAGAATAGTGGGCGAGGGAGCGAGTAAGTAAGTAAGTGAGAGTAAGCAATGTGGAAGCGATGAGTGTGAGAGCGTGAGGAGCGTGAGAAGCGTGGGAGAGATGGCGTGCGCACACAATTTGCTTGTTGTATCTCTTTTGTGTTTGATTTTTTGCCACTGTTTAATTTACAGTTACACACAGACAGACACACAGGTGTCAACATTGCAGTCATCGTTGACGTTGACGTCGACGTCGACGTCGAATGCCATTGCATGTAACTCGTAACTCTTTTTGACTGACGTCACAGAGGCACGGGTCGTTATTTAGCCAACTGCCGTTGGCTTACATCCGAATGCTAATTATGAGAATGATTTTGTCTTTGACTTTACTTCTGTTACTGTGTTTGAATACACTTTCAATAAGGGTATGTTAAATTGGCAGAAACGAATGAAACGCACAAAAGGAATTTCCTTCGGTAATCTAAATTATAAAACTAGTTGAATACATCCATTTGACTGGATCGCAACCAGAGCAATCTTCTCCTAGATGGCTGTTCTTCTAGAACTTTTTAAAAATATGGTTATCTATCAGTTAAATATTGTAATTATTGTAAAGTTAATAAAAGGCTTATTGATAGTTCTGTTATATTACAATATAAGATATAGTCCCAGAAAAAATGTTTAAAAATTATTTACCTACAAGATTGTCTTTTCCAGATCAATTGACTCCACAAAGTAAAACAATCCCCGAACATTTCATTGTATTTCAGTCAATCTATTACCAATAACTTGTTTTTTAAGGAATGCTCTAAAAGCATAGTAGTATTTGAGTCTGTTTCAATTTTGTTTTAACTGATTGCAATATAATATAAAAATAATAAGTGATTGTTTTACATAAGGAAAGTGAAATCCAAGCCGGATGGCTTTAAATCCAGGCCCAAGTGTAGACTAATCTAAACAAAGAAGGAAAAATTCAAATATTACAAGGGTATTAGACCTTCAATAGGACCGAACTTAAGTAGACCCTTTAGATTTTTTGTTATCAAGGACAACGACTTTTGTTGCAGTTGCAAGATGATGGCGATGCCCAAGGCAAGTGTTGAGTTGGCTTTTACATTAATTAATACAAAAGAAACAGCAACATTTTTTAGTCAGTAATCTTTAACATTTTCGTTTAATTCCAAAATTTAAATTAATTTATAGATGTGTAGCTCCTACACTATCTAATTACATGTGCAGTTGCCGACCCTAAATGCGTAGCCGCCTCAGTGATAGTAGATGCAATATGAGGCCAAATATTCGATTGCCATTGAATAAAACTCATATTCATGCCCACAATATTGTTATTCACCAATCGTTCGTCCCTTTCGGAATAATGGGCACCCAGTTGTATGGTTGTAGAATCCAAGGAAAATAAGGAACAATCGGCCATGGGGCGAGTAAGCCAATTTACCATTAATTCAGACGAAAAAATATTGCTCAATTCTTCTTCATCTATATCGCCAATATTATAAATGGGATCCGACGCACGTACGCTATTGATGGCCTTCAAAAAAGATGCATTCATCTCTCTGGCCGACAAATAGAGCACTCGCAAACGTTGGAAAGACTCCATACTGGCAAAACGAAAGGGTAGCTGACCAGCCCGTATGGCCATTCTTCGCAGAGTATTGACAATCGTGGTCAAATTGATTAAAAGTTGCATGGCATTAGAGTTGGGGGCTAGGAAGGATTCAGATGTTGTAGAGGCAGGTGAATCAATCAGCTGACGAGCAACGGTGGGCGATGAATCGCCTGGATAGAGACTTGTTGTATTATCCGCCGAATCTCCTATTTGCCGTGGTGCAATACGAGCCATGACCTGTTTAACCTGTGTGGGATGAAGAGTTTGTTCTGTAAAATTATCACCACAATTTAAATGTTTACCTTCTTTGAAGTGTGATTAGCATTATCCCCCGTTGTAAATACATTACTTTTGCACTCCATTTTAAAATTTGTTTTTTTTTTTTTTTTTTTTTTCTAATTTTTTGTTTTGTTGTCTACCGAAATTTATACGAAACTGATTATTTTGATAGCTAATGTCAGTAGCATTAAAAACTTCATAAATTCACAAACAAAACAAAAAAAAAAACAAACACTATGATTCGCTCCAGGAGCTCTAAAGAAAAACATCGTCTTAGCCGTCTTATAAGGCATGGTAAAAACATTTTGGATCTGTTTCCTTTGCCAGTGCAAACCGATAAGAGCCTCTGTCGAGATGCCTTCCTCCGGCAAGTGCTTGGCTCTGACAAGTATAGCGAAACTTTTCAAGATCCGACGTCCACTAATCGCCCATCGGCAACATTCATAAATACAAGAGATTCGAGTCAAAATTCATTAGATGTGGAACCAATATTTGCCAAAAAGCCATCAGATGCAAGACAAACTCATTCGACGGTTTTATCAACTGATTCAAAAATTCTTGCCATGGATCTCAATGAAATTATGCTAATGAGATATCGTTATTTATTATCAGATATAGGAAATCAAAGTATTTGCTATCAGATAGAATATTTAAAGTCTCAACTTAAGGTAATAGGTGATGTTTGTTGCGGCAAATTGGATTCAATGTACAAGGTATTCAATTGGTCAATAACCGATCATTTGGCCATGTTTGAAACTAGACGTAATACCGTTTATTTGGATATATTAGAACGTGTGCAGACGGAACGAGAATTGGATAAAATGAAATTAAAAGTAGATATCAATGAGATAATACGTCTACTAGATGCCATACAAGACGATGTCAAGACAAAAACCGATCCATGTCAAGGATCATTGCGTCTATTAAAGTAAGAAGGAGGATTTCCAAACTGAAACTGTTTATAATAATTTCCTATATTTTTTAGGCATACACAGCATGATATTATGAAATATTTAACGGCACCCTTCGAGAAATTACAAATTGAACATGATGACTTGGCTCTGGCAGTTAATCAATGCAAACCAACTGCTCTAGTTACTTCCCAGTTTGCTGCAAGACGTCTATATGTCAAGATGAAACGTTTGGATTGTGATTGTGAGTAGATTTGGCCATTGGCTTAGCCATTCTTTATATCTGAACTTTGTATTAGATTTGCATCCAATTGAGGTACGCTATTCCATAAATCTTGCCAACGATGCTGTGGAGCAAGCCAATTTTGGTTATAATCTAGCTCAAAAGGTAAGCTTGAAATTAAAAAGCATAAAATGATTAAATAATTTTGTAACCTCTGTTTAAAGGCCATAACCGACGAATTGGCTAAAATTGAGCTCCTAACTATGCAGGATGTATATGTCTGGCAATCTTGTCAATTGTGCTATGCCCAATGTATTGAGGACTACAAAATTCGTATTGAAAAATTGCAATTGACCTATGATGAGGATATGGATCGTACTGAAAATGAGTTGCAAGGAATGCGTAATACTCTGCAAAAATGTAAAGATGATCTATCATTCTATGAGGAACAAGTGCAATTCTTTCAAAGTGAAGTTCAACGAATTCAAGAAATTATTGCTCAAGAGCAGTTGAAACCAAAGGTAAACAAACAATAAGAAAAATTTTACAAAAAATTAATTTCAATTCCTTTATCTATCTAGAAATTGATGTCGAAACATGCGCTTTCAGTTAGACATCAGGGCAAAGTCAAGGCCAAAGGCAAAGGCAAAATGAAAAAGGATAAAACGTAATTTCTCATAATTTACATGTTTCCTAACCATTGCTATGTAGCTATGTATGTATTATAAAGTCTATATATTAATAACTCGATTTAAATATTTGGTTTTAACTTTTGTTTTTTGCTACAATAAATTTTTATTGAATACCAGAAACTAAATTGATTTCTTGTTGTATATAGATATATTTATGTGTGTGGTGTATACATATATATGTATATATATATATATATTTATAGAAGGTTCTGTAAACTGTCAATTTAATAATTATAGCATTAAAATAGTTGCATCTATATATTCTCTCTCGCACAATTTGTTTCTCGTCAGAGCTTACAAACTAAACACACGCCAATTCAACCTGAATCCTAATCCTAAAAACTAACACACAATTATTATAATTAGTTTACATTTAGTTATACATTGGAAGAGATAAATTTATGTATATATATATATCGATATTAATTATATACTCAATTAAGAAACTAAAAACAAATTCTTTATACAATATTTTCGATTTTCTTTCTTTTTTTTGTTTTGTTTTTATACAGACAACGCACACGACTAAATTTGAGTTGGGTTAGGTTTTGCCTTTTTGCATTAACAAAAGAATTCTTAAAAATTAGACATATAAAATAATTTGCATAGTAATATCAAGTGACAAAATGAAAACGTTATTTTAATTCAACACAATTTGGTTAAGTCAATTTAAATTTTTTTTCTTTTAGATAAGATCCGAATACGGAATTTGGTTTGGTCTCTTATCAAGCCTAATTCGGCCCATGCGCTGTGGCTGCCCGCAATTTGGCACGCACATTAAGATATTCGGGATTCACATATTGCCGCTCTTCAGCCTCCTCGGCATCGTGTTTGTGGGCAGCTGCCTCATGTTTCTGGGCACGCTCCAAAATGACACGACCCAATTCTCCTTTAAGATTGGGTATGCCGCCAACTATTTCCGAATCCGGTGAATGTTGCTGATGTTCGGCAGCTGCATGTCGTTCCTTCTGCTTGTCGTAGGCACGCTGTAGTTCTGATTTTTGATTCAGCACCGATTTGCCACTACCAAAAAGATAAAAAAGGAAGTCAATTAGTTTTAAGGTTTTCTGCATTTCGTTTCATTTATTCAACTTACATGCGTGCATTGAACTTTAATTCTCGATGCAACTCCTTGCGATCTGTATTCTCCATGCAGGGATTTATTAGCTTTTTGGGTAATATCAGACCCTCGGCATCCGTTTGTACGCCAGTGGGTGTAGGTGGTGGTGAACTCGACATGGACATCATGGCTACGCCGCTTAAGTTCTCAGCCTCCGCAAAACTATGGGTCAATGCAGTATCTGTATGAAATAAAGTAAAGTTCAATTATTGATTAATAAAAATCGTTTTCTTTCATTCCTTAGGCTTTCTCCTCTCAAAAAAGAAACAACAATCTTTCCTAGTTAGTTAGCAAGCAATGGCAAAGTTTAATTGGCACTTGGCCTTCGACCAACCAAGAAGTGTTCCATAAATCAGTCTGCATACAATGCACATGGCACATAGCTCAGAGAGAGAGAGAGAAAAAAAAACAACAACAACAAACACAACACGAACCACAGACAAAAGCCGTCAAAAGCGTAGTCAGTCTTCTGTGTTGCCGTGTTCATTGTTGTTCTTGCTGTCGTTTATTAAGGTTAAATATTTCTTCTCATTCATGTCATTGTCAATTTGTTGTAACAAAAAAAGAAAAATATATATACATACATACTACATATAAGAAAAGAACCCAAACCACTATAGCCATATTTTTTTTTTTTGTTAAACTAACTGGCTGGCGGCTTCAAGTTGGTTCTTTTGCTTTCTTCAACTTCTTTTTGTTCACCCATCATCATACATGTATTAGCCCACATTGGAGCCACACATTTTGGAGCACTGAACTAGTTAAATTGGCTTGCCAAAAACCAAAAACGAACCTAAACTAGATTAATAGTCAAAGATAAGGGACACAACATACTTACAGAAACAAACAAAAACCAGATAAAGCCGTTGAAATATGCGTTATGAATGGAAGGGGGTCAATGACTTTAACCTAAAGTAAAGTAAATTGCATGGGTGAAAAGTTAAGAGAATGTGTCAAAAAAAATTAAATAAAAATATCTACAAATTCAAAGTAATGGGGGCACAATTTAATTGTTTACAAGGAAGACGCAACTGTAAAATATTAAATATTGTTTTTAATAAAGATAAATCTGTGATAGATTATAAGAAATGATGAAGAGATCTTCATTCTCAATTTTTCATTAGATTCAGTTTTACAGAAGTCAAATTAGCAATATTTATTCAATGTTTGTTGGATTACATAATTAAATATTGTTGCTTCATTTAGTTTTATTTGTTAATTCAATTATTGCTTGTTTTAAACATTTTTTATTTGTACAATATTGTTAGTTTAATACATGACAGTCAATATTAATTGTTCAATATTTAACATAAATTTGTTTGCTTTACTTTCAATCCAATCAGTTAATGCATTCAATCAATTTCAGACTTTGCAATTTGTTAGAGAAAAGTTAGTTTGCAAAAAACAAATTCTATTGCAAGGCATTTAATCTTTAACAAGATTATTATTAAAATTTTTTATTACCAAAAAACCAATTTTTGTTTATATTTATTTTTGATTGCAATCTATACCAAATGGACAAGAGGCAAATAATATCAAAGGCAAACATGATTATTTCAATGAAATAAATCATGAATTTCACTCGTTATTTGCAGGTTGCTGATAATTTTACTTTTTAAGTAAATTGTTAATAAGAATAATAATAATATAAATCTGAGTTGAAATCATAGCCAGTATGTATTGAGGTTTACTTTTATTTATCATTATTAACAATTATAAATGTTAAAGACAGCTTCTACATTCTATCTGACGTCGTTTGAGTAATCAGCTAACTTAAAAATATTAGCATATGAATTTAAAAAAATTATATTGAATCATATGGGACCTATGTACATAATGATATGTTAGTATATACAAAAAATCATTTTGAAATGGTATAGAATGGAAACAATAAAGAAATTCCTCTTTATAAAAACCAAATTGCAGTTGTACAAATTGTTGAAAACACTTGATTGATATCATTTTATTTGCATAACAGTTGTCTGTTTAATTCTTTTGTTTCTACTTAAAAGTAAGCCAAATGGAATTGATCCTTTTAATCTTCCTCTCTTTATATTCTTTACAAACATTTTTCCATCCATTTTGCCTATTTTCTTTTGATATCAACCCATGACAGCGTTAAGTTAAAGCTTGATAAATATCTTTAAAGTTTGACTTTCTTTTCAAATACTCAACTGCTGGTATGTCATGGCTTGTTAAGCTTAAACTAACTTGGCCTTTAGTTCTAATCAACTTTTTTTTATTTTTTGTGCGTATGTCTCAATGCTTGAAAAACTTTTCTTCTCTTTATACATTTAAAATGCAAGACAAACAACTTTCATTTAGTAACCATAAAGAAACAACTTACAGTGCGCTTGATAGGAGTATATATTTCTCTTTTTTTTCATATCATAAATTAGACACACTCGACACAGACATATGTAGAGGCCTTCCACAAAGGGCTTGCATTATGATGCCAATTTGATTTATGCTTCTGGTTTCGGGTGAAAACAAATTGCATATAATTAGTATGAGGGTTTTGGTTTGGGTTGGGTTGGGTTTGGTCCGTGGACGGCGGCGACCCTTTAGAAAAGTCACCGCCATTATTTCATTTGCGTTAATTTCACGCGCAGACAAACTAACAACATTGTGTGAAGACGAGGAGGAGACATGTGTGAACGACGTCATTAACCCACATGAGTTGGACAATTTTCTAATATGGCTCTGCGGGCATTTGGCTAAGCTGGAACTACTGGACACAGGCACTGAAAAATTGCGCAAGTGAAAACTTGTTAAACGACTCCGTCTCGGACTCGGACTCGTACTTGTAATCGTAAACGTAATCATTGAAACAGGCCTCTCTGTTCGCCGCATGCCCAACTATGGCCCACTCTATAGAGTGTTTGGTATGGTATCGTAATGCCTTAATGCCTTTGGGGGCATTAAGTCGTCAAACCAATCAATGAGTCTCTTTTAGAATAGATGCAAGTCCCCCACCCTTAAGCCTTTTTATAACCAGAGAAATGCAAATCAAACAAGACAAATTAATCAAATAGATTTGCATACAATTTCCGATTGTGCCATATAAAATATATATACACACATCTATACTATATATGTACATATGTATATGCAACTTGTTTGAGACATTTGCATATTTGTAAAAGATATACACACGTTTCATAATTATGCTTCAGGCTTACAAATGTTAAAGGTTAATTTTCATGGTCATTTAATGATCTCCCATGAGAAGACAAAAGACCGAAAAAATAAAAAAAAAATCTCACAAATGTTGTTTCTGAATTGGCTATAATTTGTCGGAATTATATTGAACATGTGTTTGTGTATGTGTGTGTGGAGCTTATGAAATTGATTGATTGATTTCAGCAAATTTGTCAAATGAACTTTGTTCCTTATATTCGAAGAAAAAGAAGATGGTATAACAGCTAATTGAATGTTGTTAAAAAAGAATGAAAAATAACTGAAGATCTATAACCATTCAGATCAACATGGAATTTGTTGCTATTTGGCTTTGCATATTTATAGAGATATGAAAAATAATGTTTAAACAATTTTATGTTGTATATCCCAAAGTTAAGGTAAATCATTTTGTTAAACATTACAAATTGACAGACAAATTCATAAACTTAAGTAAAACCCAATTATAGAAAATTTCCATATTTAATACCAAAAAGCAATTACATGTTAAAGGGAAAAATGTCTTATTTTAAGGCCAAGGGCGTTGCTACCAAAAATGTGGAAAAAAATATTTAAACAGCTTTCGTCATTTAATTAACTTCAATTGTCAATACACAAAAGATGCTCTCAAAGAATCTCACAAAGTTTCTTGTTTTCTTATCTCTTATTAATTATTCTTCTTGAGTTCCTTAACTTTTCGAGAGAAACGCATTTGAAGTTTGCCTCGAGTTTTTAAAAACTTTTTTGGGCGATATTCTCAATACTCTAAGAAATATTTTCAGCATAAAAAAAATATCGAAGTAAAAATTTTCCCACCAAGAATACCATTTCCATTTTTGTATCCAAATTTATCGGAATCAAAATTGATATCTTCTTTCCCATTTGTTTCTGGATTCCGTTTTTCGCCTAAAAAATAGTTAGGTCGGCTTTATTAATCACATCAAAAATATTTTATTTTAGTTTTGCAATTCATAAACTAGAACAGACCTGATAAAGAACCATCTGTTAATATTAAATATCTTTAAGAATTCAATTTAAGTTTTGTAGTAATCAATATGGGTGAAAAATGTTTGTAAACATCCATTAAAACTGTGTAGTATTAGCTTAAGTTAGTTTAGTTAAAAGAGCTTCATAAAAAGCTTTTATAAAATATGCAAATAGGTTGTCCACTTGTTTATAAGAATTTTTAAAATATAATATTGATAAGAGTTCTTTATTTTGTTGTAAGTTAAGCTGATTTTTTTTAACCTACATTGACATTTCTAATTCCTAACATGAATATTAATTTCAAATAAACAATTTTCTCACTGTGTAGTTTTTGTCATTTTGAAGCATGATTTCAGTTAGTAAACAATGTTACCTGTTTTTGTTTTCTAACTGTTTAGAGTTTGGCAATTTCTCATAAAGAATTGCTTAGACATTTGAAACACTTTCGACCTTATCAGATTCCGAATAGCTTTTATAGCTTTTCATCTAGCAAATGCCATTCGGCATTTCATTCAACATTTAACACCATCTCTCCACATACTACATTTCAATGTCTTTTTAGTCATGCCACAACGATTTCACTTCTATTGTCTCTATGGCAGAATTGTAAAGACTTCCCCACTGTAAAAAAAGAAGAGGAATTCAAACAAAACCAACACTCACTTTCAAAGACCGACATACGGCTCATGATGTTTGATGAAATATTTGAGCCCGGTCGCTGCATTGTTAGGCCAGGACATAAAATAAAAACTTTACACAAATATTGAAAATTTATAGATAGAGAGATACACCAAAAAAGTATTTATATAACACACAAAAAACACAATTTAAAACGTTGAACTTTGAGTGTTTTGTCAGTTATGTTTCAAATGGCCTACCAAGTTGGAGAAACTCTCCAAAAAGGGTCAGTCAGTTGGTTAATCAGCTGTTACCCTGTCTATATTTAATGATATTATTAACACAGTTGCTGTCGCTTTCGTTTGAAAAGAGCTTTTTGAGCTCTTTGGTCTGCGGCGTGTTCTTATCAACTCAAGAAACTGCAAAAAACTGTGTGAGCCAGTGGAAAATAATGGTAACCGGACCCCAAATGCAACGGGCAACTGACTGCACAATCGATTGCTGTTTCTGTTGCTGCTGCTGCTGCAACTATTTTAGGCTTCCTCATTTGGCCAAGTAGGCGAGGAGAAGGGGTGGTGTGGGGTGGCGGCTTATGCAAGGCAACCCCCTCAAACAAACCAGCCGAACGACCTAGATACTATTTACAGGCACGAGCAGCGTCAGCTTTTTTTCCATTTTTTTTTTTTTGTAAATTTATTTTCTCGGCTTGAAATCCTCTGAAAGTGAAAGCTTTTGTTATACGCAAATGCACAAACATATGTGTGTGAGTGTGTGCGTGTGAGTGTGTAGGTGAAACGTGTGCATCCTTGACCTGAGAGGACACAATGGGGCCAGCAGCATCCAGGCTAAACAAAAAAGGGAGGGAGCTTTAACGGAAACTGTTTGCCATTGGCCAATGCTTTCCCATCGAAATTTTCAGGGGCAAAGCTGCTGCTGCTGCTGCTGCTGTTGGCTTTGTTGTTTCTGTCTTTTCTCTGCGTTGTTGTTGCGTAGGAGCTGAGGAAAATTCATCCGGAGCATCATCATCCATCGGTTCATTCCTGTTCGCCTGGTCTTAATTGGCTCCATGGAGAAAATGGCCGCTCCACAATACACACAACACACGCACACACACACACATACACACATGCGTACACTCTCAAGATGCTTGTCTAAGACATTCAACTTCTTGGCCACATCCGCGCAAGGAGCAGGAATTTTCTCCAAAAATAAAAAAAAAAGGAAACCCCTTCAAACAATATGAGTGAGTGAGTGAGAGAGAGGAGAGAAAAACTAACTCACCCTGTTTGGGGGCGTTTTGGAGCCCGCCAACTCAACAACTCTAACTCAAATACTCCGCCTCAAATGAACAGGCGAGCAGGAGACGTCAGCAGAGCAAACCAATTTCAATTGGGCAGGAGCAACAGGAGTCAAAAAAAAAACAGGAGCACTGACGTCGACAGGAGTCCATAGCGAAAGCAAAGCTCAACAAATCAGTAGAAAAAGCTTCAGATAAAAGCTTTTCCTCTTCCCAATTTTATTTCATTTATTCCCATTTGATGGTGGGTGGTTGGGTGGTGGCTTAGGTGGTGACGTTGAAATCGTCTTTGGGTCTGGGCGAAAAACATCAATAAATAGATTTCCCTGATTTTTCAACAGGATAGCAGAAACCGGCAGCTACACCAAAAACGACACACAACAATAACAAAAGTCTGCCCCCCTTAGTTAAGTGTGGGTTTGGGGCTTGGGGCTCGTCACCCTCTAATCAGCTGTTTTGCCTAGTGTTTCCAGTAAAGGAAAAGAGAAAAGGGTGTGGGTGCGTGTGTGTGTGTGTTTGGTGTTTTATCTATTTATCTATCACCGGCGTCTGGTTGAGTGTGCGCCAAAATATTTGCCCATGTTTTGTTTTTTTAGTCTATTGGATCAATAAATAACACAATCGCCATGTGTTTCCCATTAAAAGCAATTTTGTGTATTTCACTTGAGCATAAGTTTTTTGTTTGTTCTTCAATCTAAACATTAACTTTAGAAAAAAAACAAGCACACATAATTGAAAAAAAAATGCTGAAACCTTGAAATTTTAAAATCTTTTTGCATAATTTGATGATACAAAAAAAAAACCTTTTATCTTGTAATAAATTATCTTGCTTAATCGTTGTGTATTGTTTAATATTCGACTCTTTGTTTCATTTTTATTTAGCAATTTTTTTTTCATTCATGTTAATCAATTGGTCAAACCTATTTTCTTGCGTAAAAAAAACTCCCACAAACAAACTATTTTCAAGAAAGTATTTAAGAAAAAACTTTTATTTAGGCTCATCTTTTGTTGGAAACTTTTAAGCAATTTTTTTTATACAAGCTTTACATGTATTTATAAATTGTCTATTTCACTCCAATGAGTAAGTGTAATGAAGTTTATATAGCTTTAATTTTAAATGCAAATCAAATAGTGCACATTTAAAGCAATTACACAAATATTTCATCTTTGAGCTTTATACATTTTGTCCAATAAATTATTTAAATTTTCAGTATTGACAAAATTAAGTTTTTAAGAAGTTATTTGGCAATTTTGCTGATGATAGCACTTTTTGGTTTTGAAATAGCTCTTTAGACATTATCTTATTCAACAGAGCTTAAATGAAACGATTGATTTTTAAGGTCCTTTGATTAGACTTTTGCTTATGATTTCTTCATTGAAATCATATCTTATTCATATGAAACTTTATAATGCTTGGAATTCGAAATTAGTATACTTATACTTAACAAAATTTAATGGCTATTAAATGCGAACATTTTGGGTCTTCCTCCGTCAATGTAGTCAAGCAATTTATTATTCTGATCTTGAATTCAAACCAAAAATAATAAAGAGTAGTTAAAACAAATTGTATAAAAATATTTGTTGAATTTTCTTGACATGACAAAATCTGATATATTAAATTTTTAACTATAGTAAGGTATAAGGTAACTATATTTTATATAGTTTACTTTTCACTCTATCTGTTGTTATGTAACAAATGACAAATGACTTAAACATACGATTCATTGGTATTGAAAAATATCTTACATTTTGTATCTTATGATTTAACATTTTGTTAGAGCCAGATTTCAGGAAAATTTACTTATTTATTTCTAGCATCAATTATACTTTTTCAATTCAAGACTAGCTCAAGTTTTTTGAAAATGTTCCTAGCTTGGAACTAAAATAAAACATTAAAAATGCCTAGCAGATGGATAAGTATTGTTTACTTTAGAAAACTTTAATTCATTTCAATATTTGTCTAACTAAAGTTTCTTAGTTCCAACTTAGGTTGATAAAAATAATAATTGTGGTAAGTTTTTTTTCTTGCAAGTAAAAAAGAACTAAAGCCTATGCCTACTCCTAAATATCTTTAAAAGATTAATAAATTTACTTGCATTTTCTAATTAGTTGAACCATTTCTAGGAAATTAATTATCGTTTTGCTTACTTATGTCATGATTCTCTACTCTGTAATTGGCAATTGTTCCTTTATTAACCACGACTATGACCCACTCCCTACTCACCTTTATAGACGACATTGTTGTCTCTATATACATGGATATATTGTAGGCGCGTGTTAGTCATAGTCGTTTTTATGTTTACTATTTATTTGTATTTACTATTGGCTCTTTCTCTTGTTTGTCGGCCTCACAAAAAACAAAAAAAATAGTAGAAAGGGATGCCATTGCCACACGCAAGGGCAACGCCCACACCAAATGCCTTCTCTCTGGCCACCCCCCACCCCACATTTGACGTGGTCTATAAGGGGCAGGGCACGGAGATGAGCTGTTAAGTTTTCAATTTTAATGGCGTGTCAGAATTTATTGGCCTGCTGCTCATTAGAGGGCTATTTGTTAGCCATGGAGTATATGTGAGTCATGGAGTCGTAACTAGCTAACTGATTCTTCTAGTGGTCACTCACCCAACGGGTGGGAGGGGGTACCCACAGGAAGTCGAAAATGTTTAAAGAAAAACCAATTCCCAATGTAAGTCAGCCGAGCTGTTGCAATAAGTGGCTTACTGGCTTTCTCTTCAGTTAGTCATTCACTCACTCACTCACTCACTCACTCACTCATTCATTCATCCATTCATTCAGTCAAGCGACTAATTTTCCGCGTCGACATCGTTTGTCGTCTCTTGTACGCGCATTTAATAACAGTTTTTTTTTTTTAGTTTTTTGTAACTTTAATTTGTGGTTGCTCGACAAGTGCGACAATGACCAGCGAGAAAGACCAAAAAGAAAAGACAAAAACCTCTTAAAAATAAATAAAATGAAATGAAAAATGGACAAAAACCGGACCCTGAAATTGCGCAATGATAGCCTGCTGCTGTGTCTCTCTAACTGATGGGGTTTGTTTGCCTTTATTTGCTCTCCCTCCCTCCCTTTCCCCACCACAAATTGGATAAATTAACTGACCTTTCCATGGAATCAAAACTTGACGGTTTTTAGCGCGTGCAACTATTTCTAATAGGGGGGAGGGAGTAGGGGAGGCAGACCACAGCAATACTAGAGGCCTTCCAGGAAAATATATAACATTAGAAATATTTCAGTAATTTGTTTATATAACAAAGCAGACCAAAAAACAGGCTCCCATGTGGTGCCAATGCCGCGGCGTGGCGTCGGTTCTCAGCACAACAATTTTTAACATAAACATTTCGACGATAAACAATTTTTTTCTCAATCCAGCATGTTGAAAAAAAAAAAGAACTAAAATTATAGGAAACAAAAACATGTACGAGGGCTCATCAGTAAGTTCCTTTGTTGCTTAAGTTTCCCATTTAGATTCAGAATTTAATCAAAGGGATTCCGTTACTATCTTGATCTTTAAAATCCGATATAATCCAATTTTTGTCACCCTTTTGCTATAAAGAAAGATAGTCTTACCTAACGATGTTATGCATTTTTTACTAAAACTAAAACTAGAAAATCGACAACAAAAAAAACTCTAAATCTTAATTTGTTTTTAAAATTTTTTTGACTTTAATGTATAACTATTATTTGTATTGAAACTCTACTTTAATGTTACTAAATAAGGTAGAGAAAATTATGTATCAAATTAAATATTATTTGCATCAAAAGTTTCATTTATTGTTCTCACCTAACAAAGTATAGAAAAGGAACCATCGAATGAGATCTTTGCATTAGAATCACTTAAGCTCCATATAAAACGTACTTTAAACATTTTTCTTGTTTGAAATATGCGACACATTTTAAACCTTTTTTTTAATGTTGAAGAAAATAATTTTTTTCAATACTTCAATGAATTTCAAATTTCCTCCGCACTAACTTCATTAGTTCTAGTGCTTAAAACCCTTACAACAACCCTCGTTCCCATTTTGTATTCCAGGAATGATTTAAAGAGGGGGCAGTACATTAAAATTACCAAACAAATTTCGTAATACATAAAGAGCTAATCAAGCAAAATTTTCTACATAAATGTTTATGCGGGAGAATAGAAAATAAAATAACAAGAAAGACCCGCTTATCACCATCATCATCATCGTGATGAAGAATCCACAAACTAACAGCAAAACAAAAACAATTTTAATGAAATTTTATGATTCCTTATTTTATAAATAAATTGTTTTAGCTCTCAAGTTCACAACCAACAACACTTGACATCGCTTTCGAATAGTTCTTTGCATTTTATGAAATACGAGTGGGTATATACAAGAAAATAGTCGTAAACGATCTAAAGTCGCCACTTGTATAGTATAATCCATTTCTTGCTTCGCATACGCAAATATTTTACCATAAAATATTAAGCTCACAATCAGGGGCAAGCGTAGATAACAAGTTGGATTATTATCTAAGACAAATATTTAGATCGCCCTCTTATAAAAAGCACATTGTTCTTGAGTGGAACTTAGATTGGAACTTTAATGAACAGAACAGAAAACTTTGCTTTCGAAAAACAACAAATTTCTTGTTATTTTATTTATGTTTGCTTTTAGAGAAATGAGAAATATGACCCAACAGTTGAAGGAGCGCAGAAAAAACCATAGGAGTGTACCCTATATATCATTCTTGAGTTACTGTATACCTTTTTGACATCTTTGGCAGATGTTTCGTATATTTCAGTTGAAAAAAAAACGGGCTACGCTACTATTAGTTTTTTAAATTAGTTAGAAACGGGATGGGCCTTGTGAGATTTCTAAATAAGTTGTTTTCTCACCTTTTAGACCATGAACACTCTGTTGGGTAAAGTTAAAAAACTTTGTTTCTAATTTCAATTTGCTTGTTAGCCTTTTTCATTTTAAAATAATAGAATATTATTACATAATTTCCTATACAGAAAACGATTCTTGTCCTTTCGCCTTTTGTCTTGTAAGAAGGGTATAGACATACATATGTATGTATCATGGACGGTTCAAGGTGGGAATCCGGTGGTCTGGACACCCCCCAAAATGTTAATATTTCAAATAATTTTGACTTTTTAACCTCTTTATACTAAATAACCGAGCGGAAAATATGAAATTTATGATCGAAACAAGCCCAAAAATATCATCTAGGATCATTATATTCAGAAGCACAAAACATTTAACTAGAAATTTCTTTTGATTTTCTTAGCTAATATGTTAAATGAATTTGCAATAATACAAATTTTTACTAAAGTTTTGCTTATTCTTTTATCAATATGTATAATAGTATAAAATACATATGTAAAAACAATTTTATTGTGAGATCAATTTACTCTATTTATAGTTGAGGAGAAAGGCAAAGGTCCTTTTATTGTATTAGAATTAATTCTTATTATTTTCTGTTTTTCAGATTGTTTTAATTAACAATAAATAAGTGAATTATAATGCTAATAACATTTTCGACTGCTAAAACGACTTTATTAAAATCGAAGAATATATACGCATTTGAATGGAAATGAACATATTTTTTCTATCCCTGTCAAATTGGCATCAAAAACTTAGCAGCTTCTTTTAAAAAGTGCAATCTAACACATATTTTATAGTTTTGGTATTTTTTTTTTTCCAGGGAAGAGGTTATTTCCCGCATTTCTTTTATAGCATTATTCACTTCAGTTAGACCCCAAAGACTGAAACTTTAAAGACCAATAAACAAAAGTATTTACGACACAACTTGAATGAATGATGAAGTGCTCTGAACTCCTTTCAAAAGTGCATTAACGTACAAGCAAAATAGTTGGCATAAATATTTTTTTATATAGGCAAAACTAGAAAAACAATTTCCTTCAGTTAAAATGTGCTCCTCCACATTTTGTGGCTGCTGCTGCTGACACATTAATGAGGTATTAAAAACTATTGAAAAGAACCTAAATACCAAACTAAAAATAGAAATGAAAATGAGTTCCCATTTAAGTTTTAAAAAGCACTTCACTGAAAAAGTCCCCACAGACAACAAAAGGAAACATTATAATAAATTTTGTGAATACAATTAATTTGTTTATGAAGAACTAATTGACTTATCAACTTTAGAGACTTAAATATGCTTGTATTAGGGGGTTAAATATTTTAATAAATTTTTGGCATAGCTCTTTGCTTTGTTTTGTTAATTTTTGTTTTGGCAATTCATTGTTAATCAACTGGGACTGACTTGGCCTAAAGTGAAAGGGGCCAAGTGCGTTAATTTTGTTGTTGTTTCTTTTTGGTTTTAATTGCTTCGCATGAGTTTGTGTTGTTGTTGCAATCTGTGCCATTTTATTGGTTAAGTGCTGCAATTTCAGCTTACATAAAATGCAAAATTATTTTGTCTGCAAGCGCGTTAAATGTTATTTGTCTTTTCTTTTCTTTCACTCATTCATTTTGGCCTTCTTTCCCTGGTTTTCTTGGCCATTTCATGTTAAGCATTTGATTGGCTAATTTGAGTTGTTGTTTGTTTGTGTGTGTTTTGGGCTTGTTGTATTGTTTGTTGTTGTCGTTGTCTGTCAAGGCCAGTTTTGTTGTAATGCTGCTCTTTTACACGGCGCATTATGATTAAATGTTGTTTCTTGTGTGAAATAGTTTATTATCGTCCATCTCTGTCTACGAGTGCTCATAATGCATATTAAATAATCAGTCTTATGACTTTTTTTTTATAGCTGGTCATAAGCATATTAATGAATGTCTATTAACTCATAAAGCGTGAAGGAGGGAAAGAGAATGATTTTTGACTTAATCTCTTTCCATATATATGTACATATATCCACGTATGTATATATTTTGGGTATCAGCCTGCTTTTGGAACAAGTTCAGCTAGGCATGACTAATTTCTGGGATTTTCGGATGACCAAATAAATCTATTTTTAAGAATTTTAAAGTGAACGATTTACGTTATCCAAAAACAAGCATACATCTTTGATCCAAACAAGGCACCGTGTTAATTACTTTATTAATAGATTAATAGATACCAATAAAATTTAATGAGAATATACCAAATTTGAAATTGACAAGCAATTTCATTTTTGCTGATAGGTTCCGTGATTGAAATGACATAAACAAATTTACTGACACAAAAAATTAAATCATAAAACATTTTATTCGTTTTTTATTAAATTTGCTGATTTGCTTTGTTCTGAATTGCAAATTAAGCAAGAAAAAATTGTTGTGGATTAAAACTCTTTAATTATGACCTTTGACACTTGAATTTCAGTAATATTTTTGCTTCATTTTGGTCTTTTTAGTTCAAAAGTCTTCAGATACATAAATTTAGTTCTTTAGTAAAGACTCCAATTTTTTTTTACAGTTCCAACAACAGAAATTTTAAGTACAAAAGTGACATTTACAACAAGGAATGAAAAGTATAAATTGACATTAAATATTTTGATTTATTCAAATTTCAATTTAAAGCAAATGCATATTGGATTTTTCCAATTGAAATCTGGATTAAATCAAGAATGAAAAATAAGCCAAATTATGTTTTCAAATTGAAAAAAAACAATTTGAAATTTGTTGAAGAAAAATTCAACAGATTTGATAAAAAAAAAAAAAGAAAAAGATGACAAAAGTATTTTTTTTAATGAAAAATTTCATTATTTTTCAACTAAAAAATTTTAAAAAACATTAATAAATACTAAATCTAGTTTGTAGTTATATATAAAAACGATTGTGTATAGACGAATATAGATTTTAAATAAACATCATATACTGTCAAAACCAAAGGCATAATTGTTTGTATAGAGCAAAGTTTGGGCAGATTTTGATGTGTCTTATAATTTCTGTTTGAGAAAAACTACTACTAAGTAGTAGTCACTTCGCCGTCCTAAAACACTGACTAGGAGTCTAGTTAGGAGTAAATGGATAGGGTCATGTCAAGTCATCAAATATCTTTTACTGAAATGGAAAGAACAGGCACTCACAGTTTTTGAGGCATGAAAAATTGTTGGCACTCAATTTCTATCGCATGCAACAAGTTCCTTTTCACATTGAAATATCCAAAATGTTAACAGGAAATCATCAAAATGTGCAAGTGCTAGTCGAAAATCCAATAAAACAATTTTAAGCAATGAGAGAAAGAGATGCAGACAGAGTGAGTGAGGGAGTGAGTGAGAGGGACAGAGCCTATGAAACATACATACATACATAATGGGATATATGTGTACAGATGTGGGCTGCCCTCTGACTGTGTCGATGTATCTGAAACAACTCGCGTCATTGCACTTCGTACGCTTGGCCGAGAGGCCGTGTCGGGGCAGGCACCACACACACACACATGCACACATAGACACGTACTTATGACTTATTTACTCGCATGCGCCCACAAAACTAACCACCGCACCACCCCACCCCAAGCCCCACTCCCTCCCCACCGCCCTCATACCCCACAAATTGGGTGTTGCAAATGCGTGCGGGGTTGCAAAAGCCAAAGGAAAATCGAAAGCGCCAAGCCAAGTCGCCGCGCACCACCAGCCACATTTGGCTTGGTTTGGTGGTGGCAACTTCGAATGGGTCTCTTGGCACAGTCGTCCAAAATAGTCAAAGCTAGCTCCAATTTTTTTACCATTTTGATTTTACGAGTAGCTCCCATTTGACGTCATTTTAGGTAAAAGCACTTTAAGCGTGCTCCTACACAAAACTGAAGCTAATTTTGATTTGTAAATATTTTATATTTCGTTTGTACGTGGGAACGTGTTGATTTTAAAAGCTTAAAATTGTCACTGCCTTAAATTAATAAACAGAAAGAATAATAATTATTACAATATAATAATCTAGTCAAGACTAGTCATGGCAAAGTTTCGATAATAACATCAGTGCTGACTTTTTTTTTAGCAATCGATAGATTTCTGGTAAATATTAGATAAGAACGTTATTGTAAACATTTGATTTCCGACTATATGACTTAATATCTAGCTAAAATATATGCCCTTTCGATTAGAAAATCACCTTGTATCTTGTAGGCCTAAACCTAAACAAATACAAATTCAATATTGGCAGATCTTCTATAGTCAGTCAGTATAGAGTCCACTACATTTATATAAGACATATTTAAAAAAATATATATTTGTTAGAGTCTAAAAAAAAGTTGATTATTTAGAATCTTAAATAATAATATTAATTCGATTCAGAGAATGTAAAAAATTGAGAAAATCATTATTTCATTATGAATTTTTTAAACACAGAGCTTTATTATATTAAAAAACGTTTATATAGAAATTCAGTCTATAAAATTTAACTGCTTAGTAAATCTATTTAGGTAGAGAATTTAAGGACATTAGTATATTTTATTTAAAACTTTTCTCAAAGATCATTTTTCACATTCTTTTAAAATTACTATTGTTTATTTTGGTTTTAATTAAAACACTTGACAGTCATTCGAATAAATAAAGGCACTAAATAAATAAGCTCATCAGATAATGAGACTTGAGATAACAAGAATTTTTATAGCCAAAAAGCTTTTGCAAGAATTTATTAAAGAGACAGAAAGTATGAAAACGAAAGTTATAAATTTTTGCGAATAAAAAACGAAAACTTGATTGCATCTTCGGCAAAAACAACATGGAAAATGAGGGAACACTGTTGATATATCATCTTTATATCGTTTTAGATCTGGATTAAGGACTCAATGACACATTGAATTGTTAGGACAAAGCTAAGATCTAAAGATTTATGTAAGCCTATATTGACCTACAGTCCGATAAAACTTAGACTTTGGATTTAAATTCAGTCCCAGATGGACCGTCTTATTTATCATCATTTTTGTTTACCTTATTATTATTGAAAAAAAGAAAATGAATTTCACTTTGTTTTTACTTTGCGTTTCGATTGAACTAAAATTAGTGCCTTTTTCAATGCCTTTCATTCCACTGTGACCAATGCCTGATGCTGCTACTGCCGACTGAAGACAAGCGCGACTTCCATCGGGGCGGTTAAAAAGTCAAAGTCAAATGCAAGACATAAATAAAACAAAAACAAAAAAACGAAAACAAGTAAAGATACAAAACAACAACAAACTTTTATACATAGGCTAAACAATAACAACAGAAAGCAAAAAAAAAAAAAAAATTAAACAAGTTTTCACTTTTTTTCAAAATATTTGTTTGTTGTTTTCTTGCTGAGTTACTCAGGTTGCCACAAAATCTATGATGACGGGTGGCGGCAGCGACTGTGTGGCATTCATATTCAAACGCGATTCAATTGCGTTTTTGTTTTTGTTTTCTTGTCTTCTTCTTTTTCTTCATTCATTTTGTTGCAAGCTGTTTTATTTGATGTTGCTCTTGTTGTTGTCGGCCATAATGATAAATTACATAAGCCGGAATTGCAATGGCAAATCGTAAATTGCATTCGCTTTTGGCCAGCCAAAAGACTTGCTCATCATCAATCCGTTTGGCTCTTTCCTCTCTCTCTCTCTCTCTCATTTTTCTTTCTCACTATGCGGGCTTATCACAAAAGCAAAAACCGATTTACTTGAATTATAAAAATACACAAAATATGACCATATATGGGGACAGAGAAACGAAACAAAACGAAACGAAACGCAAATGGCTATTTGTGGTCGTGTGACAAGAGCAACAGCAACAACAACACCAGCAAAGCTGATGACGATATGTAATCAACCACATGGCGGACCCCCCGTTTTCCCACCCAACCCCACTCTTACACACACACACATACGCACATACAAACTCACTAATATTATATATGCCTACCCCATTTTTCTCAACCACACTCTCAACAATAGCCAAAAAATGTGAATACAACAAGCAACGAACTTGACGTTTCATTCATTCATTCATTCATTTATACGATAAACGCCAAGTCATACCCTCTAATCAAAAGAAGTCGTCAAATTTCTTAAGAGGCTACCAAATATTCACTTAATTTGAAAGCAACGACTTCTAGTTATCTAGTATTTACTTAGAATTCTTCTCCTCAAACAGACTAGTCGCGAATCTAGGGCTGTAAAATGGGGTGGAACAACTTGTCCCCTAAAGTATGCAATAAGCAATCGAGGAATTCCTATTTTAAAAAACATATACATATGTACATAAAATAAATGTTAAAGCCAACATTGTTTATAGCAGAATTTTTTAAGTATTAAAGTATAGATTGAATTTTTTCCAGCTTATAGCATACTTTAAGGGTCATATTTCCCCCATTTCAAAGCTTTTGATTCGCCTATGCACAAACTCGTAAAGAGAGAATATTTTCTCTACATTTATAAAATTTTTCTTATCGTAGTCATTGATTTATTTCTTCAGTAAGTTAAAAAAGTACTTAAATTAGAAAGCTCCTAGTTTTCATTATTTTACTGCAAAAAATACAAATTAAAGGATAACAAGAATATATGTATATACTGGCTACGTCTGCTTCTCTGCATCACAAAACATATGAACAATTTTATAATACCCTCTGAAAGGGTATAAAAACGCTCTAATCTTTAATGCCAACCGACTACTACTAATTTTCCTTGATAATAAACCTTGATTAAATATTATGAAATTCATCGCTATTAAATTTGCAAAGTACATCAATAGTTAACTCTTTGAGGAACTCTTTGGCCATGAAAGGATTAATATTGAAATTTAGTTGTAATATATCAAAAACAACAAACAAAGAAGTTTTCACCAAATTACAATAATATAATAATACAATAATAAAATAAATTTAGCTTTCGTAGCAGAAACACTTTGCTGAATCTACAAAATAAAGTAAGTAAATTCCATACTTGATGTTAGATAAAAAATTCCTAAGAAGTAAAATGAAAAATTTGTATTCCCTGCCGGAAGAGGAAACTTTTAGAATCGATTGTAAAATTTGTCGAGACGATTGACAAATTCCGTTCTATATGCCAATTCCCTCACCCATAATCTTGATTATAAAAATTTTATGGCTTTAAGACGATAAGGTTAATTTCATTTGTAGACGTAATAAAGCAAACTTGGTAGATTGGTGACTTGTACTACTAATGATTAGTTAATTAAACCTTAATTTCTCTTAAATCTTTATTATGTTATTATTCAAAATTTAAAAGAAAGAAAAGTTTTCTTTTTCTGATTGATTTATGTAAATTCTCCCAAATTTCTTTGCATCAAAAAGTTAACCGAAACCAAAAAGATTCTTGAATATTTCGTTTCATTTAACTTATTAAAGTGATCTCTTTACTCTAAACGAACTTCAGACACTTTACCATTTCGTTAAGTGACTTTAATTAAATTAAGTTTTACTGAAGATTAATTTTGTTTTTTTTTTTAATGATGTAAACCTTTTATATCGAAAGCGTAACGAATCTACTACCGTGTGGCCATTACGATCGACTGTAATTTGACTTTTTTTGGATATTATAATAGGGTGTGTGTGTGTGTGTGTCTGCGTGTGTGTATAGGCTCCGAAGTCTATTTATTTGATAGCAAACAATGTGCTTGCTGTTGTTGTTGTTCTATATACATTGTTCTTTTTCCCCTTCTCCCAATCATTTTGCACATTGTTCGACGACGACCTTGCCGTTGTGTCGTGTCGTTTGTTGTATTTGCAAATCTAATCCAAATGGGAAATGCTTTTTGAGGCGTCATCAAAAACAAATGGAAATGTATCGCAATGTTTCTAATTTTGGCGTTTTAAACTAAATAAACTACAGTTTAAGCGTAGTTTTTTTCAGTAAATGCGCAATAAACAACAAGAGTAAAGCAATATGAGAGAATGTGAATTGAAATAAATTACATAATATTCATTACGATAATGGAAATGTGACTGGGTGCTGTATGGAAAAACACTAGGAAAGGCGATTATTCTTAATTTTAAGAATCATATTAATCAATTTTAGTAAACATTTTTTGCACAAAATCTATTAATAGTCAATATCTTAACCAAACTTTGTGTTACTTGAAACGTAAAAAGATGATATTTTGGTGTTTTTTCACTTACATCTAACAAATCATTTTACCAGCTTTACTGGAGTCTCTTAAGGATATTAAAAAAAATAACAATTAAATGAATTATATATTTTAACTACATAAGTGACCGTAAAATTTTTCATATGGGCATTTCCACAAAAATATCAACAACGTGATCATACTAAAAAATAAAATATTTATATTTTTGTCTAAAAATATAGTGAAGGATAGTTCGCATTTGAAAAATAGTTGTAATCGAACTTGAGTGTACATACAAACTCAAATTGTCAAATACCATTTGTACGTATTATAGGCTTATTTCTTAAATATATTAACCACCTTTACAGTTCTCTTAAACTAGTGCTTCTCTTCCTTAATTCCTGCGTTTCAATTACATACTTATTTCCATTTCATAGACAGCTTATTATTGTTTGGGTTTTTAAGCTTAAATACTAATGTAATGACTATCATTTTATATGTACAGAACTGCACAAAAAACTATAGTGCCTCGTGACCAGAACCAGAAGAATCATTTTTAAAAAAAGTCTTAAAAAACAGCTTAATATTTCTTATTTAAGCAACAAATATATAAAGTTTAAAATTCTTACACAACTCGCATTTAAAGTTGCTTGAGTGACCTCTCTTCTGTGGCTTTTATTTTTAAAGATAAGATCCGGAGGCTCTCAATTTCTTTACCATTGATAATACTCTCCAAATAGTAAAAAATATTATTTATGGTAAACTACGCAACATTTAATTTTGTTTAATTTTTTAAAATATACAATTTTTTGTGATCTTAGTCGCTTCGTGTAAGCGATCACGCAAATGCCCATATGTTAATTTTCAAATTTGCCCTTATTTTATTTTCGTCAAAACTGTATTATTGGCATTAGCTGATTAATTATTTGAGATAGCCAAATGATTTCATGGCACCGTTAAAACCAAAAAAAAAAAAAAAGAAAAAGGTGTTGACGATAAATCAAACGAGTCAACTATCAATCATTAAAAATCCCCCTCCCATCACGTGGAAGGATAATTAGAAATTTATTCATTCAAAAAAAAAAAAGAGAAGAGAAGTCAAGAAGAGTATAATTTGTTGAGTGAATAAAAACGAGTGAAAGAATAAAAGGGCTCGCTCTCTCTCTCCATTTTTTTCTCAGATGTTGAGTGAACAGAAGGCCATGCTAATCACGAACAACTCACAATAACAACAACAACAAAAGAAAACAAAACAAAAACTTGCCTGGCAACAATCGACCCGACCCCAACATCATATACTTGTTTGCCTCTTCTTGGCGCCTGTTCAAATAAGTTTCAAATTTTGACAAATAAAACCATGGTTTTCTAATTTACAAGCAAAATATTCATTATGATTGAGCGACGTCATCATCATTAGAGAGAGAGAGAGAGTAAGAGACTGAGAGCCAACCAAGTTGACTGGTTTGCAATCGGAAAGAGGTCCTTGGGTCCTTGTACACAGATTCTCCCACATTCAACGCAATAAAACGGGATTATGCACGGACTATGTGAGTTCTGTACATAAATACATATACATATATAGATATGCATATATGTATGTATGTATGTATATGTTGAGATTGTGAGCCTTTTGAGTTTTGGTTTGGGGTTTTTGGAGCCTAAAGATGCTGCTCCAACAGCAGCAACAACAACAGCAACGATGGGTCCCTGTCTAGACGTTTGATTACCGGGCACACAGACGCCGCGAGGTCGTAGTACAGTGTCCCTTAAACTGTCAATACTTCCCTCTCTCTCTCTCTTTCTCCCTCTTTAATGATAATTGCTTAATATTACACATTTTTTTTATTGATTTTGTTTGATTTTTGAGCGGCTTTGGTTTGGGTTGGGCATGCAATAAATATATACATATATATCTCTTTCGTTTCTTATCATTTCTTCACACATTTTATTCTATTGGTCGTTGAACTATGATTACAAGTGCCTTCGGTTATTTGATATTTGTCTTTTGGCAATGTGGTTCTTACATATTAGGCTTTGATAAGAGGAGGAGGAAGGAGAAGTGGAAGTGAGTCGTTTCAGTTACTTTCAACTCGAAATATTTACTTTTCAGTAAAATTCTGATTGTGAGAAATTTAAAAGTATAATTTCTAAAAAATTAGCTGTAATACATATATTATTTTTACCTTTTATTCTATTAATATTATAGCATGTTAATAAATATCTTGTGAAATCTATTCAAAAGGTCTACTATTCTTTTCTTTCAGGCTATATAAGTAATAAATTTGTTTTAAATTTTTTAATTATTTTCAAGGATCTTAAATAATAGTTACTTTCTTTGGCAATTAAAAAAAAATACACTTTCTTTTAAAGAACTTAGAAGTGGATTACACCTGATTTTTTAATCTAATTAGCCTATTGTGGAGGTCCCTTGAGACAAATTGGAAATATATAACGCCCCAAATACTCTGGATCCAACAGAAAATGTTCTAGTTAGCTATCATAAAGAATCTATCTGAAACTGGTTTCCTCTATAAATTATGCAATATATCCTCTATGGCTACTTATTGTTAGTCTTCACGTAATAGGATCTTCTCTTTTTATGCAGCATCTGTTCAGCTTCACAGATCATTAACCACCCAAAACCGGAAAGGATTCGCCCTTTATGGTAATACATAATCCGGTTTAAGGGTTAGAAATCTTTGTCTTTCTACCTGACTAAATTTCATTATATCAGACGTTTCGATACAATGCATTCAGCGTCTATTACACAATGAAATTGTTTCTTTTGTTCAACCTGGGAAATGTCATAAGTAGGTAAATAACTTTTCCCTCATGCAATTTTTTATAATGCAATTGTGTTTCGTTATTTCTTTTTTTTTTTTGCATTTCGCAACCACTGTGCACTGTGTCATTGCCTGTCAAGGACTGACTGACTGACTTTATGTCTGTACATCGGTTTTTTCTCTTTCTCTTTCTTTCTCTCTCCCTCTCTAGCCGTCTCCTTCTATAGATGTTTTGCCAAAGGTCAAACAGGCGCAAATCAAAGCCACATGAATAGGAGCCTTGACTTTTGCACTTTGCCAAATGTTTGCAGACGCTTATAGCAAAAAATGGAATAAAAATCTAGAGGGTCATTATGCGATCTAAATTGAAAAGGACGAAAATGTCAATACCCTCACAAACAGATTATTTTTAAAAACGAGTTAATTGACGCAGTATTTTTATGGGAAATAAGTTTAAGCAACTAGAGTTCATTGATTTGGTATTCAATTATCATTAAATGATTTTTTTTTAATTTGTTAAGACGTAAAAGGACACACAATTTGATGTCATGGATCTGTTCATGATTACAATCTACTAGAAATACTTTAAAAATTTTTTAAGAAAATCATAATTCATTAATTTAATTAATTCAAGTTTTGTATTTCAAATTCTGTGTAAATTATATTTGAAGCGTGATAGATATCAATCAAAATTTTCTGAATATCACTAGACAAATTTTTAAAAGCAGTTTCGTAGCAATTTTTTTCTTCAAATTAAAGGAAAGTGATTTAGTACAAAATCTTCTTTGGATTCTTCAAAAACAATAAAGAAGATTGCAATTTCATTAAAATTCTTGTTTTATTTTAATTTTTGATTACGACCATGAACCGTAGACTAGGATTTTTTTCGTAGAGATTAGATTAGCAAACATTTTGCAAAAGTTGATTTAGAATTGATTTTGCAAACGTTATCATAATTTGCTTATAACCCTCAACTTTAAAGAGTATTTGAAGGCAATTCAAGCATTCCTTACCTTCTGGTAGAGTTGTTGTTTTTGTGTATATTTATATATATTTTTGTCCTTGTCCTGTTTGCGCTTGTCAGCGTTAAAGATGCTTGGAAGCGAAAAGAGAGGAATGGGATAACTGGAATTTGTTGTGATTTCTTGTTTTTGCGCTGTTGTTTTTGTTGTTGTTATTGTTGCTCAGCTGCTTTTTGTGTAATCCTTTTTGGCGCGCAAATGACGCCTCTCTATCTCTCTTTCGCACACACGCAATATTCTGCTTGATGTTGCAGTTTTTATTGTTGTTTTCTTGTTAGACACACGCGAAACCGTTTTGTTTTGCTTTTGCAATTTGCATTTCACGTTTTTTTCGTTTTTGTCTCAGCTTCTTTTTTGTTGTTGTTGTTGTTGTTGCTTGCTTGCCTAATAACACGCCACAACAACAATCTGGAGGAAGCTGTGCGGCGTCTCTGCTTCTCGTGTGCCTTTTCCCAGATTTTGCTGATTCGTTGTTGCAATTAGCAAACCAAACAATATCACTTTTTACTCGTTGTTGTCAACCTTAATGAGTCTATAGAAGACGAAGTTTTTTTTTGCCTTGCGTTTGTTTACAAGTTGGCGACGTAGCGGCAAACACAAAATTTAAAAACACTCAAAAACATGCGCGACACGTCCGTCTCGGACCGTTACAAAATCAAAACAGCAAAATAACAACAAAAACAAACATTTCTTGAAAATCCCAGTATAAGTGAAAAAACCATTATAGTGTGAAAGAAAATCCCACTATAAGGTACAATTTGTAACTCCGATAACGTCGATAACTTTGCTCCGATAATGTCGACTACGATAACTTTGCTCCGATAATGTCGATTACGATAACGTTGCTCCGATAACGTCGCTTGCGATAACTTTGCTCCGATAACTACTATCGTGCAACAACAACAACAGCTGACAACAACAAAGCAGAGGCCAAAACAATAATTTTAAAAAAATTTCAAACGAATCGAAAGCAATAATTAATACGCAGCAGTCGCAAACTGCTGGATCGTCGAGTGTTTTTTTTATCAAAAAAAAAAGTTACTCATTCGAAAATAGTGCAACAAAAAGTGACAACAATAAAGTTCCATCTAAAAAGCAGAGTGAAAGTGTAACAACAGATACAAGAAAAAGATACAGATACATATTCCGAATAAAAAAAGAAGAGCACGAAAAAAAAAAAAATACAACCATTAGCAATGTCAGCATATCAGATGAATTTTAACCAGGATTTTACGTAAGTTACAACTCAATCATAATTACAATATATGGAAAAACCTTGGCTCCTTCCACCCCCAAATCCAAACTAAAAGAAGGTCATAATGGCAAATAACACAAAAACAACAACAACAACTAAATATAATATTCAAAAGATACAAAATAATCAGATACACAACAACAACAATCGCAAGCACAAACAATAACAGTTGCTGGATAAGCGGGGCGTTTGGAGGGGCAGTTAGCAGGGGGAGGGTTAATAGAGCTCAAAAACTTTGAGCGTGTATTTCCATCGTTTGTATCTGTGTGTTTTTGCCTCTAACTCTCTGTGTGTGTGCGTGAGTGAGTTTGTATGTATGTATTTAGTTTATTAGAACATGCAAACAGCCAATTCTAATAAGAATGACATGCATATAAACACAAAACTATTATGAAATATGTGGTTGAAGAGAGGGGGGCGGTGTTGGAACAGAGAGAGCTAGGCGATAAGTGCAAAAAATCAAACAATTACACTAAACAACAAACAAAATAAAAGGGGTGCATGTTATTTTATAGGTTTTCATACATCATCAATAGATTCATGGTTAATGTTTGTATTAATTAACAAAGGATTTCTAATCAGAGGGTTTCAATTACAACAGCAACTGAGTAGTGGCTTTGTAGGTTAGTGTAACTATCCTACGCATATACTCACACAAGCTCACACACACTGAGAAATGCGCAACAGCTGATGTTGATGCTAAAATCAGCGTCAGGTCTGTCTTTGTTTTCAAAGCTTAACAAACCAGTTTTATTTTTTTTTTTAAATAGATAAGTAATTACTTTTGGTTTTTTCGCTGAGATATTTTCGCACAGCTGATGTCATTGATTAGGTATAAACCGTTACACTTTAATTGTCTCTCTTCCTCTTTGGCACTCTCTCTCTTTCTCTCTCTGTAACGGTCAAGTGACGCAGAAGCCTCCAATCAATAATTTCCACTTATGGTGAAAACGAGAAAAGCAAAAAGCAGAAAAACAAAAACAAAAAAACAATTGCAATAAATGTTTACTATGTATATGTAGAATATACTGATAGATGCGCGTCATAGAGGAGGCAAAACAAAGAACATTAACTCATAGACAAGGTGGCGGATTGTAGGCGAAAGGCAGAAAGCAAAGCGGGGGAGAGAGAGAGAGAGCAAGGTAGAGAGATAACAGAAAGTGTATGCCTTCTAATCTAGAACGAAAATCAATTAGCGGGTGAATGCACGCAAAAAAAAGTGTAAATCAAATAAAATATACATAAAAAATGTATACATTTCCTTTTGACTTTTGTATTTTAAAACACAGACAAGTTCAAGGTTTACTTTGAGAAACATTTTGTTTTGTTTGCCGATCACAGGTGCACTTTTCCTCTGTGGAATGACGGTGGAATGGAGAAATGCGTGATAGTGCACGTGATGTAAGAATGCAAAAAACTAAAATGTGGGTTTGGTTAACGGGTGAAACGTGTGGTTTCCTTTTGTTTGAATTAAAGATACCCTGTATTAAACTATAAAGCTATTTATTTACAATTCTGTTATAATCGAATATATAATACATTCAAAGTTATACATACTTAGACAAGCTTTAAACCATTTTGTCTATAAAAATCCCTATCTGTAGATAAAGCTAAAAATATGAAAATAAGGTTAAATCATATAGGATGTATATATTCTTTTTCGCATATTTATTATTCATTGTTGTTTACGTTGAACTTTCATTCAACCCTTTTTATATTTTTGTGTCTTCGTCAGCTGAATTAACAAGTTAATAACGAGAAATTAACTGTACTTAATTATCTTTTTTTCTTTGAGACAATGCGTCATTTTAAATTTAACAAATATGTAAAATAACAAAAAAGCAAAAAGAAAAACAAAAAACAAATTCTTCAAAGCTAATCATCATTGTTTTTGTTAGTAAACAGAAAAAAAATTGTTTTTAAATACGAAAACTATCAACAAATAAGGCCTTTGATGGCTGACTATCGCATTCCAGTCAGCCTTGGGCTCTATATTATTCTGCATACCCTGTAACCGCAAGGTCAATGGGTATATTAGGCAAATTCAGTATAATGAATATCCTTCAAAATTGACTATAACTAACTTTGAATACGATTTCTAACGTGTTAAAGCTCTTTTTTTGTATTCTAAGCTCAATTATTTTTCAAGATGAAGCCTAATAATCCCATTTACAGGGTATTTAGTAATTGTGGTTCTGTTGGAAGTGCGAAATTTTTGTTGTTTTTAGCGAATGACAACAGGGTTACGACTATTTTATGATGGTGAGTTCGGGAGTTACCCCCCGCTAAACTAGTTTCGATTTCATGTGAACAGCAATAACATAGCATATCGGCCGAGCTATAGCCACACGTGTTGCGCTCTCGTCACTCTTGGCCTTATCGTTGCAAAACGTGCCTGGAATAAATATGAGTCCATAGATTGGCAAACTAAAGAAGTAAAAAACCATAACAAATAAAAACAAACAAAAAAAAACTTTCCAAGGCAATAAAACGTAAATGCAGTAAAACCAAAAAAAAATAGACGAATAATTTAACAATACTAAAATAGTGAGATCAAATTAAATCATTGGAAACTGAATTTGGAAATGCCAATATTATATTTTTAAGAGTGCCATACAATTCGTATTTAAATCCTCAATTGCAAATATTTTGCAAGAATAATCTCCTTTCTTTGATAATACTTCAAAAAGTTCATTGAGGTTATATTTATACATATATATTTCTTGGATTAATGATTTTTATTTTTATGCATAATTATATGTAAAATGATTTGTTATTATCAAAATGAAATATAAACAAAAAATTTATGTTAATTCAGGGTCAAAATGATTATTATTAAACACTTTAAATTTAATTTAGGAAAATATTAAACTCTTTTTAATTTGAACAACTTTTGGCAAACATTTTTTCAAATTTTCCGCCCTGCGATAACGATAACATGCATAACTTTAAGCTACTGGCAACACTGCTGGCCACCATTTTGGTGTTGCCAGATCTATAAACGGCAACAACAACAACAAACCACAACAATTGGCATTGAAAAACGCATAATTTTAAAACCATAAAAAACACAATAAATAAATCAATATTTTTGTTCCTGCCATGGAGCAGCGTGCTAATTTTTTGGCTTTAATCCTGCTGGATGCATTGGAAGATGAGAATGAAACGGATATATTCGAAATGCTTGAGAAAAATGGTACAAGAAATGGATAAAGAAACAAAAAATAAATTTACTAAAACTAATTATAAACATAATTAAAAAATTCTGCAGGTAGTACTGGCATTAATGCTAGCTTGGTGATCCTGGAAAGAGGATTAGCCCCACTGCATTATGTATGTGGCATGAGGAATGAAAAGTTAGCCGAACGGATAATGGAAAAATTCTTGGAGAATCCCCAATTAGATGCAAATGTGCGTTGTGATGGCCAGATGACCCCTCTGCACATAGCCTCAATGTATGGCCGTGTGGAGCTAGTGCGAATGCTACTCGAAAAGGGTAAAGCTCGACCCGATCTTGCCGATGATGAGAACAAGTTGCCCGTTCATTATGCCATCGAAGAATGCCATTTCGAGGTGCTCCAGTTACTACGAGATCACATATTCCAGGAGAAACAAAAGCAACGAGAGAAGAAACCAAAGTTACAAGTACCTAATCAAACATCAACACCCAATGGGGAGGGGAAAATAAAATATAATTATGATACCACTTCACCATATTATATTAATATAACCCATAGAAGGCATAAGGTTCAACCTGTATACCCAGATGAGAGTCCATCTCCCATGCCCGAGGCAGAGGAATCGGTGAATTTGTTTTCGCTAACCCGTGAGCATCTCAGTCAAAAGGTGCACAACTCAATAGAGCATCATCCATCGCGGCGTTCTCTAATAGAAAGTTGGCGCGAGAAGGTGGAACGGTCAAGAGCTCGCCAGAGTCTTCTCCAGCAATATGATGATCATGTCGAACAAATGGTAGACGAAGCCCTGACCAAGGATGATTTTAACTATGCGGAACATGTGCACAGGAAACTCCGTGAGGAACAACAAGCCGAGGAGGAGCGTCAACTAAAAGGCAAGGAACAAGAGCTGCAGATTTCAAAAAGTCGTGAGCTTTTCGAGCATTTGGTCGAGCAAGTCTCACAGGCCAAAGTTGTGGAACCAGACAATAGTTTCCAAACCGCTCAAGATGCTTTGGAAAATGATAACGACAATGATGATGATGTCGATGGCGAGCAGCCCCAATCCGAACAATTGGATTCCAGTCGTACGGGATTGATACGATCACCACGCCAGGATGATTATTTCCTGCAAATGACCGAAGCCTATGTCCATACAGATGATGAGAACGGGTTGGTTTTCTATGAAACGAAACTACTACAAAATGGAGGCACCAAAGTGGCCAATCAACGAGCCAAGAAAGCCAAGGAACAGGAAGTCCAATTGGATAGCACAGTTAGCACAAATTTAACCATACCCCTAGACTATGAGACAGATGCTTTGAGAGCGGAATTAACTCAGCTGGGAGCCCCCTTAATTGGGCCAATAACAAAGACAACGAAACGATTATATATCAAGCAATTGATCAAATATCGACGGAATACCGAAGCTCTACTCAAGGCTCAAAAGCATGCGGAGGCCTCGCAAATAAAGTATTCCGTTGAATTGCATAGAACTCTCAAATCGCCGCAAGATTTTCAAAGAATCAGCGACTATATGCCACAATTGGATACACACAGTCAGCACTTTAACACCTCGAATGCCCAGAAAAAACCCGTGAGAGAGGGTCATCTGAAGCAAAGTTTCATTTACATGCTCATTGATCCGCTTATCTCGCGTAATTTACCCGGTGAATCGGCATTTCTGGATAAATATAGCATTTGGCAAAGGTTCTTGGATTCAATTTTCTATATAGGCAAGGGAAAATCATCTCGCCCCTATGCCCATCTCTATGATGCAATGCGTCAGCATACGCGTCTCCATCAACAGAAACGCCGCAAGGAGGAGAAACTAAAGAAACCAAATCTGAATCATTTGCTCCAATCGTCCGATATTTTTAAGTCCCCTACAAATGATCCAGCCACTTCAAAGAAATTGCAACGCATTCTGGATATTTGGTCACGCGGTTCGGGTGTCGTTTGTCTTCATGTCTTTCACAATATAATGCCCATTGATGCCTACACTCGGGAGGCTTCCATGATCGATGCCATTGGTTTGCTACATCTGAGCAACTTGAAACGTGGCGACTATTATGGCCCGGCCCAATCGTGGACCATGAAACAAAAGAAACAACTGGGCATTGCCCTTTTATTTAAAGCCATGCATATCTATCTGGCTGAAGGGGAATCGCAATTATCGCCTAGTGATTTGATTTAAGGAATTATGAAACTTCTAACTATAGTCAATGATGTTAATTTTTAAGTACAAAGTACAAAAGTCACAATGAATTTATATGCTTGATCTCGCTCTATTAATTAATAATATAGAATTTTAAGAAATTTAATGAAATATAGCTTGATTTGAAAAATATACATATATAACTTAAGTATCTATTTCAAAGAATTTAAAAATGAATACTTTCTATTTCTTTTAAAGAGTTTAACTATTAAATACTTTATTTGTATTCAAAGAATCATTTTAGTTTTGGTTTGAAAAATTATTTTCCAATGATTTACAGTTTTTGAGTTCAACATTTATAGTTTGTTTTCTTTCCAGTTTTAGTTCTGTTTTGTTTTTAGTTTATTTTATATACCTCCTGACAGTTAAATGGTAAAAATGGAAAAACGGGAAAAATTTATTTACAGCTCAGGCCAAATTTTGAACGCTCCTTTTTAAATATTTTTTGTTACTAACATATAATTCATAAGGAAAACTAATTTACACTTTGTGGTAAACTTCTCCACACTCTCTTAATGTCGTTTACTTATTTTGGTAGATAGGATCTGAATTTCTTTATTCGAAATTAAGATTTAATCAACTTATATAGGGAAAAATTCATATTAAATGACGCCCTGAACACCAAAAAGAGTGACAATGCATTTTTACATATTTTTAAATATTACTGAAATCATCATAAAAAAAATTATAAACCATTATTCAAAGATACTTTTTTATTTAATTATTCCACCTCTTAAAAATCTGTCATCATAAGCATTTTCCTCTATTGAAAATCCAAGATTGAAAAACCCTGCAAAATATACAGAAAATCGTTAAAAAAAAACTTTATTAGATAACTAAAAAGTGATTCCTCTCCGATACGAATATAGGACTTTCTGTTTTTCCTTCCGTTTAATCTTTTTTATATATATAATTTTAAAAACAACTTAATTTTCAATATCAAAACACTTTCCTCCATAAAATTTCATACTGGAATAGTGGAAAAATGAAACAAACATGCGGTAAAAAAAATAACTCTAAGAAAATATAAAAATGCTTCTAATAAATATGTTTTTGTTTTCATTGCTTTTATATTAATTTTTGGGTCGTTCTCCCGATTATTTATTTCCCCCTGAAATCCCTGTTGCTCTAACTGCGTATGAAGGAGAACCAAAGCAACACAAGCTAAAGCGGAAAGTGTGAGTTCGAATCCCGTCAAGGTCAACAAGTGGTTAAAAGAAATTTTTTTTTTCGATTTTTGTTGTTTGCTTAAAATGTTTTTTTTTTTTCATTTTTATATATTCCCATGTTTCACTCACCTATGTTGTTTTTTTGTACATTTTGTTTGATTTGTTGCAGCTGCCTTGCAATTGCCAAATTAACCCCCAATTGAAAATCCACCCTTAATAATTTTGAAAATGCAATGCAATACATCTGCATTGAAAGAAACTAGAGTACCCTAAAAGTATACTGCACTTTTTGAGGGGAGAGAAAACGTTTTGCTTTGTGTGTTTATTTTTGAGTCTTGCTGCCCCTTAGAATTCCCAACTGGTTGTAGTATCGCCGGCATGGAGTAAGTGCTGTTTGACCAAGTTAAGTTATCTTTGCGCAGCGGCAATTTCGTAACCAATGAAGGCAACTGAGGTGCGAATATTGCTAGTTGAAAACTTTAACCAATACCCCGCCCAGGGGACGTGAAATACCGTCCGCTAAGGCAATTTTTGGAAGCCCGAGAGGGCTTAAATATATAATAAATTTGACGAAACATAGGGAAGAATCTGTTAAGACAGAAGCCAGTTAATATACTGAAAGCAGTAGCATACTTGAAAAATATTCTTTTGTGGGCAAAACGAGTTAAACTAGTCGTAAAAAAATTCAACTTGGTCAAAAGAATTTTGTTTCTTAAAGGATCTTTCATGGTCGTCCTGAATATTTTCTTCATAAAATTTTTCTATAATTATGGGATGAGCTTAGTCTTGAAACAAGTTAAATTCATTTTATTAAAATGAATATATATGTACAAATATGAAAGATAAAAAAAAATCAAAATATTAACATTAAAATTTTAGTCAAACCAAGCAAAAAATTCGTATTATAATAAGTTGAAGTAAATTTAAATAATTATTACTATTTAATGCAAAATTTGATAATCCTTTTTTAAACTGTTTTTCCTTTATGATTATTCTTGCAGATCTCTATCCGTGCTCAGTGCTACGGGACTGCGCCTTTATTCCATAGCTGGTCAGGAGGTTGAGGAGATTTTCGCCAAGGATAATACGGAGCAGATACGAATTGTGGAACGATTATTCAATAGCTCGCTGATTGTGCTGGTCACCAAACAGAAGCCGAATTGTTTAAAAATGTTGCATTTCAAAAAGAAACAGGACATATGCAACTGTTTCTATCCTTCAGAGATATTGTGTGTGCGCATGAATCGACAACGGTTGATTGTATGTCTGGCGGAGAGTATACACATTCATGATATACGCGATATGAAGATCCTGCATTCCATTGTCAATATAGCGCCCAATGAGCAAGGACTCTGTGCTCTCTCACTCAACTCGCATCTGGCATTTCCCATATGCCAGAGCAGTGGCGAGCTGCGTATATTCAATGCGAGTAAACTACGCACTGGTATGACAATTAAAGCCCATGACACGCCTCTATCTGCCTTAACATTTTCGCCAAGTGGAGCTCTCTTGGCCACCGCTTCGGAGCGGGGAACAGTGATACGAGTCTTTTGCGTAAAGAACGGTCAACGTGTGCAGGAATTTCGCCGAGGAGTGAGTTGTGTCAGGATATTCTCACTGGTATTTGCAGCAAATGGTGATTTTCTATGCGCCTCATCAAACACGGAGACGGTTCATGTGTTCAAGATCGATGCTCGGGCCGTGGAGTCGGCGGAACTGAAGGCAATCGGTGAGTTGTTACACATCAGAGTCAGGGATTTCAGTTAACTCCTTTATTTTCTACAGCTGAAGTAGCTGCTAAAGCGGATAATGCCACTAAAGATGCAGCATCAAGCACATCCACTGCAGATGAGTCCAGCAACAATTCGACAACGCCAGCAACTGTGGCCCCTTCAGCGTCATCGCCTCCATCTGCCAGTTGGGGCGGCATGTTCTCCAAGGCCGTCTCATCGCTGTTGCTGCCCTCGCAAGTCAGTGATGTTTTAGCCCAGGATCGTTCATTTGCCACGGTTGTGCTGGCACAACCTGGCCTAAAGCACATTTGTGCCATAACCCGAGTGCAGAGAGAATTGCGTTTGCTGATCGCTTGCGAAGATGGTTTTCTCTATGTCCATGAATTCAATGCCGAAAAGGGTGGAGTAGCCAAACTATTGTCCGTCCATGATTTACGTGGGGCTTTAGAAGATGTCATTGAACTGCAATTGACTGAAAGTCAATTGGGTAGAATACAATCAAAACCAACTTCAAGCACAACGCAACAATCACTGACCATGCCAAAAAGTTGTGCAGCCAGTGTCCTTATAGAGAATCCTGAACCCATGCCGGATAATAGTTATGCTGGCATTTTACGTGGCGATCAGGCAGATGCCATGTCAGGTAAGCTAATTGGACGACTCAAGTCCTAATATATTTCAAATAATAGCCTTTGATTCTCTTATAGATTCTGCCAAATTTCGTAAGCTTTGCGATGCCATCGACACGCCAACGAAACTCTATGACGAACGACAATTTCCACCCGTTGCCATTGCGGCCAAGGATTGACCAAGACGCCAAGGGTCCAACGATATGGTTATTGTAGACAAAGCGCAATTTCGTTAAAACTAACTAACAACAAAATTTTAAAGCAATTTACTTTAAGTAACGAAAAAAAGAACATTAAACAAACAACAAAAAAATCAAATACTCTACAAGGAAAATGAAAAAAAAAAGTATTTTATTTTAATTTAATCTTATTTATGTATATAAAACTACTTATCTTTCTCATTCCGCTTATTGACTCTCTTTTTTGATCTAATAATCACACAAAAAAAACAACCTCTCTTCAAAATATTATTTAGTACTTTAAACTATCTTCTCTTCTCTGTAATTATAATTTCATTTTTCTCTTATTTTCTATAAGTTTAAAGGCAATTATTAAAAAGAAGCTCAAAAATCCAAAAAAAAATCTATAAAGCAACAACAAAATGTGTACCTAAAAAAATGTAAGCTAAGTAATTTAGTAACAAAATGTATTCAATTAGCTTTGCAAATAAAATCTAAAATATTTTAAATATTAAAAAAAAAAACATAACGCAAATTGTAAAATAAAAGTATAAGTATTCTGTAATTAAATATAAATGTATAAAAATCATTAGTTATACCCAATAAGAATATCAATATGAATACAATCTGAGATTTTCAATCAAGAAACTATCTATTAATTATGTCAAAATGAAATTATGCCCAAAATTATAAAAGTAAAAACAAAGAAAAAAAATAAAAACAAGAAAAATTTATGCTAAAGAGAAAAAAACAAGAAAAAAAGTTTAAAAAACCAAAAAGCAAATAAAAAAAACTCTTAAAAACTCTGAAATATGCCCAAAGAATTGTTATTTTTATGTGGGTTATTTTATAAGATATCTTTTGAATTTATAAATTAAGTGTAAAAGAAAATAATTTATTACACTTCAAGAATTTATTATAAAGAATAATTATTCTAGGCAGAATTCTGCCTTCAAAGAAATGTTTATGCAAAAAGGATATTGTTACCGTGCCTAAACTTTTGCTAAGTCTTCATCTAAAATTTTGAAAATCCTTTCTCATCTTGTGACCATTAAAAACTACCTTCCAAATTTTCAGAATTTCACTAATTTTGTAACTAATCTGAGCAAAACTGACAAAGATATAGCTATCCAAGCGATTACCTTTAATTTGATTTCAATAATTTGATTCATATCAATTTTAAAATTAACTAATACGGTTAAAATAATTAAAAAACAGAGTTATAATCTAATTGGGACATGAGTCGTAAATCAAATTTATTAACTTCAATACAAAATTAATTAATTATTAAAAAATCTATTGTTAATAACATATACTTTTTAAATCAGATGGTCTTACTAAAAGGATAATTCACATTCATATTCCATTACTCATTTTGCTGGCACGTTTTTCATCCTCCTTTTCGTCCTCCTCCTCAGGATGGTGATGATGATGGTGATGCCTATGATGATGATGATGATGATGGTGATGATGCTTTTGATTTGGTTGTACTTCCTCCACTTCTGGCTCTGCCACCTCCTCCTCCTGTCCGATTACATCTGGCACCTCATCCATTTGAGTGGATTTATCCAGTTTCCAACCCATTTTTGGTGGCGGAGTTACTGATTTGTGCGATGACTTGATGGAAAACATTGAACCAATTTTTCTTAGCCTATCATGCACGGAGGCCTCTACATCATGATTTCCAGAATTTTTTAGACTTTTCATAGACAAACCAAATGATTTGGAAGAACACTTGGAACGATTCGAATGCGATTTGCCTGATTTCGATGAAGCAGATGATGCTGCCGATGAGGATGAGGAAGAACTGCCTGATCCAGCACTGGTATGAACCGGTTTGGTGGTAATCCAAACTTGCAAAGCAAACATAACTTCCGACTTGAGAGCTTCTTTCAGAGAGATCTGCACAAATGGAAGATAAGATAATGATAATGATTTTGTAATAATTTAGCTGACCTTCTCTTCAATGGCCACCGACTTGACATTCCACAAGAATTCAGTGCAGCCCAGGACCATGGCAGCAAATAGACCAAGCCCCAAGACAAGGAACACTCCACCAACATTCTCCAGACCCAATTCTGGCGTATCTCCTCCATCATCAGAGCTCTTCTCGCAACTGCCACCGCCATGCATCTCCTTCCACCATTTACGCTTTAGCTCCGATAGTTGACCCAGTTCACCAAGTTTCAGAACTGCTCCACTGATTTGCTTGCGATAGGGTGAATCTAGGATGAAAATATTTCAATTTTTGTCCAGATAAATTGTAGCCGAAATTTCCCTTACTAAAAGGCATGGCTATGCCATAGCTTTTGTAGTCCAACCAACCGCCAATTTGCATTAGATCACATTTTCTCTCCACATTGTACTCCAAGGTAGTTGATTCCATCATAAAGGCATACAAATTCTTGCCCTTTTGGACCCGCTCCACACCCTCATCATTGGTTTTGGTAAAGACCGAGGGACTTGCACTCTCCATGGCTGTCCACATTTTCTGATAAGTACTGAAATTGGAATCTCGAAAGAAACCCATGGTAGAACCACCCAATAGAGCTCCATATTTGATCTTATTCTGGGCAGCCAACTCTTCGGCGTTATTAATGGAACTGGCCTGACGCGAGTTGGTCAAAAAGGCAGCCAAATTGGCCGTATAAGAATTCAACATCATCAGGGCAAAGAACCACCACATGCCGGTAACCAATCTTGTAGATGCAGCCCTAAAAAATTAAAATTTAATGATTGAGTTACGTATATTATTTGATTTTCACTCACTTGGGCAATATGTCACAACCCTGACCCATCAAGGAGCCAATCGAAAGCCATGTAGTATTCATTATGGACCAAATATTTTCAACTTCTTCGGGTTCTTTACATGGATGTGGATTTTCCCAATCATCTGGAGCCATGCGAGCCAAGGCAAAAAGCAACAGGGATATAAATAAATATGCCGAACCCATATAGATCCAAACATCCAGCGAGAAGGGTGAGAGAAAGGAAAATAGATCTGTAGGAGGGACAGGAGGTTTCGAGAACAATATACTAATCCCCAGATTCATGAATGGAGGTGTAAAATCAACAGCTTGTCGTCTCGATGAAGTCATTGTTAAATCACATATACCCAGATCGGCATTCTGGAATGAAAAAAAGTATATAAATATATTACTAGAATATTTGCTATGAGCAGAAATTTTTCTTAAAGTGGTTTAATTTAATTTAATACCAAAACAAATATTAAACTTATAAAAAGAAGCTTTAAAAAAATTAAAAAAATATTTTGCCACGAGCAGGATTTGAACCCACATCCTTTTGCTATACAGGCAAAGTTTCTGTCCTTTTAGTCATGTGAACTCGAATTGGAATCGGATGCTTCCTTATCTTAAATTAAATTAAATCCTTTTGTATGCCGTTGATCTCAAGAAAAGTTATTCTTTATATTATTATTAAAAAGTTAGTTGGGTTATGGATTTGGATTTGGATATGGTTTTTTATTCAAAACTCACCCCATCGATCAACTGGCGAACAATGCCATCCCATGTTTGTGTTGCCTTATTCAAGCTTCCGTATTTACCATCGGGCGCTAAGCGAAATTCATATTTGAAATTCAACATTTTGGCAATAGCATCTATCAGATCCATGGAGTATCCTTCATAGCGTGAATTGCCTTGCAGTACTTCCCCCTCGTTTGGCTCCCGCATGGTCAGAAAAGGAGCTCCAATACGCGAAGAGATAATAAATGTTTTGTTCGATAACTTTTGACCCACACGCTTTTCACTCTCCTCATCATCGTTGAGAATATCCAACCCATTAACTGGATCCCAAGTGGCCAGATCCAAATAACCCGCAGCATTCATTTCCATGAAACGTAAAGTGAAATAACTTCGCTGACCATTTTCATTAAAGTCTATGCGTCCTGTGGCTACTTCATCGGAGCGCTAAAAGAAAAGAGTTGCAAAAAAAAATTAGAGGAATTTTTTATCCTTAATTTTTAAATCCTACCGCCTTCATGAACTCAATGATACGTCTACCCTGAGGCCAAGGTTTTTTGCGTCTGCATTCAATCTCTGGAGCTTTTAGTTCCTCAATAATGCCCAATTCAGTTAAGCCTTTGGAAAATAGCCAAACGGCATCATTGAGTAATATCATTTGAGTCTTAACTTTATGTGGTTGAACTTTATAATAACGTCCCTCCCGTTTCTCATGTTCCTCCCAGTCATGGACTACATTCTTAATATGAAAATCCGTGGGATCTATTAAACGAACAGTGGTTATATTTGCCTCCACGCCGCTGAGTTCCCCGAATTCCATGGTGTGAGTGTCCAAGACGGGTATAAAGACACTCTGTAATTGGAGAAATTCATTAGATAAGAGGGATTCGATTGGATTATAACTCACCTGATATTCACCCAACATTTTCAATTCGTTTGCTTGTTGCAAAATATTAAATAGATTCTCAGGAGCACAATGTAATATCAGACAATTATCTGTAGATAATTTAATTTCCTTCAAAAATGGCCTATAATCCTCATCTGGTCCTAGTTGCTTAATTGTTGTGGGATTTTTACTTGGCTCACCGAGACGCAAAATATCCTGTAATTGCTGTAGCTCTAAATAGAAAATGTTTTAAATAATAATTATTTGAAGAATTTTAAACTCTTTTCGATACAAACCCTTATCCGATTCATAGATAATTGTAAAACTACGCCAACCAAAACTTTGAACAATTTCTGCAAATCCTTGAGATAACAAGAGATTATCAGGATGTATATTGAGGGTCATTGAAGTGTGTTCCCGATCTGTCAAGGATTCATTGGGTAGCCAATCGTAAATGAAATGTGGGATATCCAAAGTATCGCATATTGAGGCAATTATATCTAAAAGAGTTTCAAAGAGAATAAATTATAGTTGAATTAAAGTTAAGATTGTAAGAAAGTTCTTACCAGTGCCTCCGCCTGTGCTGGGACCAAAAATTGCTATAACCCCTTGAGAAATTAGATTGCAAACTGAAATATTTATACGAAAAATTAATTAATTTATTACATTAATTAATTAATTAAACTTTTTTCGAAATAAATGTTTTTCTAAAATTAACGGTTACCTAAAAACGGGGTACTAAAACTTTGCCCTCATTAAACATTAAATTGATGATAATTTTTAACGATTTTAATTTTTATTTGGATCTTTAAGTCTTTGCTTTCACATTTTTGTTTTGGTTATAAGCTTTATTCACTTTATAACAAAAGATTGTTTTTGAGCATTCTATTTTTTATAAATTGATGAAGTATTATTTTATTTTACTTTTTTCATACTCTCTTTAAAATATGTCTCAGTCATAAAATGTAAATAGTAAATTTTTATTTATATGCTAACTTGTTACTTTATTATATTTACTTAGGAATGAAAAGAATTACATAAAAATCTTTGTGTTGTACAACGATTTCAAGTAATAACAATTTTTTTCTATTTTTTTTTGAAGAACATCATTATTTTCCTAGGTTTTTTTCTTTACACGAATCTTTTCTTGTTTTTGTGCCATTTCATTAACATCTTTTCCCATATCAACTCTTTTCTTCTATATTTCAAACTTCTTCCTTTTAGTATACTGTTTATTTTTTAGAGGAAGACCCATCCCAGAATAATATAGTGACTTGAGTACCTTTAAGGTTTTTAAAATATTTTTCCAATCGTTTATCTTAACATTTAATTAATGACAATATAATTGAGTATTGACTCTCTAAGAAAAAGGCCTTGTTATATGTATCTTATCTTAATCTTAAACTCTTCTTACCCGTTTTCTCCATTATAAAACTATCATCAGTATTTGCATAGATCACAATAGGAACTAGCTCTATATTACGTTCCAATATATTTGCACGATCCACTGCAGTACGAAAAGCAATTTCCGCTTCATCTTTGTCTGATGTAAAAATACTGCCTACAAAAACAAAAAAGAAAGATTGTTTTTAGTATACATACATATGTATACATCTTTCTTGGTGACCCAGTTTTCTTGTATTTTCTTTTTTTTTGCAACTTACCCACCATAAATTTCTCTCGCTCTGCCCATGTTAAGGGCAGTAAAAGTATAGATAAATATATACAAAACACTTTACACATTCTTAGCCAACTAAATAAACATTATTTTCTATGAAATTGTAACTTTTCATGGGTTTTTTTTTGCTGATGATGTAAAAGTGTCGAGAGAATAAATATTTCGCGAAAAATAAACTGCAACTATGACGTTCCGTGGTCTACAACACAATGATCAGACATAGAAACTATGCTAAATTTAATAGCACAATAATGAGATGAGATCTCGCTCGATCCATAGAGAGAAAAATAGAGAGAGGACTAGCTAGCTGCTAATGTTGTTTGTTTTGCTCAACATATTCTAAACAAAACGAAAGAAAATACAAATATAGGCCAATACAAAATTTCTCTCACTGCTCTTTTTTTTTTTTCTTTGTGATTTTTGTTTTATTTGTGAATTTTGGTATTGCGAATTGGTCTTATACCTTTTTGCGTACAACATGATCGTAAAAGACAACATAACCATATTTGGGTGAATAGACCATAGTGCGTTTGGCATTCTTTGAATATTGATTATGTTGCCCACCCAGTGAGATTTTCTTGTGATCGCCCTTATGCATAAACATTAGACCATATTGATGATCATGTATAATCAAAAAATTATCACTTGCTGTATACTTTAACATGCCATAACGTGGATTCCAATAGCTAAGATGATGGGACATCGGTTTCAGACGATGTCGACCCTCGAAAACACCTTTCCAATCGGTATGCTTCAGGGTCTCCTGCAAAGCGTTACGCCAACTCATGTCCAGATCCAAATAACCGGATATCTCTGAACCATCCGTGTGGACATAAGATGTGAAAATAATTGTCTAAAATAACGATGCTCAATTACAATTAGGTATTCTGTTCTTTTTTTTCACTACTCACCGACAAAAATTTGTTCAAATTGGGCAATTCTCTTCGTTTAAACTCTAAGAGAACAGGATCTTGATTTTCGGCAGGCAAAAAACTACCAAAGCTGGATAAACCAACCATTTTTGGTCTAATGGCCTGCAAGGCAATATCACGACGTTTTTCATATTCCAATTCAGTATATGGTATCTTTGTGGTGCGATAACCCAATTGTACAATGGTCTTAATGGTTTTCCGATTACTCAAATACCGCCGATCGTTAACAGTAGCAAATGAGTGTATATAGTCCACATAACTGTTATGATCCAACACACTAAAGTCAACGCTTTTTCCCCCTGTGGTAAGCATCTTGGCAAATTGGTAAAGAAATTCGGTTTATTCCAGTGTAAAAGGTTAATTCAAGGGAAAATTTTATGTGTTATGAATATTTCGACTTCTAAATCGAAGCTGCTGTGAGAAGTCCTCTGTTTGATCGATGAAGCAATCCTGAAAGGGGATAATAAAAAGAGGATTGAGAATTTTCGAATAAGTATGACATTTTTAGTTAATTGGTCGAATATTTTACAGCCGTTAATTGGAGTCGATTATTTTTTAACCATTTCAAATATTTTTGCAAACATTGTTGTCCACCTCTCAGTTGTCTATTTGATTTGAAATTAATGCAATTATCGTGGTTTAAATCTTTTAGTAAAATAGTTTTAAAATTATAGTTTGAATGGTAAATTTTTTAATTAAAATAACACAAGAATTTCTCTTAAAACTAATCAAATAATTCCATTAAATTCGCATTTTCTGTTATAACTTATAAGTAAAAAACTATCAAAATTTAAAATATATTTTCTTAAAAATTAAAGGAGTATTTAGCAATAGAATTTTTTAATGAAATATAAGTTTTCATTGTTATACTGAATATTTAATAAAGTTTTCAAGTGTAAGATTTGTATATTACGATGGGTGATTTATTAAGTTGATGCTTGATCATTGAAATCAATAATTAATATTTCGAGTAGATAAAAAATGTTTCCGTATATATTTTTTACAAATTCAAACGATACTATAGAGCAATTTTCCAGAGCAAAGCTTGTCAATTGTTTAAACAATAGTCACAAATATATTGCCCATATTTATATACAATTTTTTTTTGCTTAAACCAAAAAATGATTATTATTGTTTGGGTCTCTTTAAACTATAAAAACATATACTTTATACGCGGGAGGTTAACGATTGATATTGATCTGTAGAGTGTCTCTATATTTTTACTGCAATGGGAAAGGTAAGAAATTCCTTTTAGTTTAAACGTGCCAATTAAGAAATATTCCATCACAGTTAGAAAACAATGAGAGTAGATTAACTTTGACGGCGAATAGCTCGTCTGTGTCCTTGATTAAACGGCAACCAAGTATCAAGCGGATTTCTCGTGGTCTACAACTGAAAGGGTTCGATAAAACCCTTCAATGGTCTGGTAAATACAGCAAACATCGAATAGAAAAGGCCAAGGGGGAGCAATCCTTTGACAGTTTATTATATGGCGAAAATTTGGCACTCTTAGATCGTAAGGATATCGCAAGTGCATATGCCGATTATGTGAACTCATTTATTACCACAAATGACAAGAGATATTTGACAAATGATGTATTGATCCGACAAGTAGTGCCACTACGAGATATAGCAGGGACATCTATAATGTCAGAGGATCAATTTAAAAAAGCACAGACACTAAAAACCCGTCCCCTGGGCTCAGATTTTCTATTTAGTGAACTAAAATGTAGTGACGATCCGCTAATTGAAGCGTTGGCAGCACGCGAAAGAAGCAATGCCAAGAAAATTATATCGGTAGAAGATTCACTCGACATATTTGAACATTTATTTTTTAAATCTGATTTCAGACTATTATTTTCATTTGCACACGTAATTCCAAGGGTCTTAATATTTCCGGTTATATTGATTACGAGCAAAGTTTACGTCACTTCAAGTCCGGCGATTCGCTTGAAGAACGAAATTGGTTTCACATATTTGCTGGACGTCAGCGCATTGAACCTTGTAAACAGGATATTAGTTTTATGAATTGGAAAAGCGGGGATATTCATTATAATGATACCGATAATTTTAAAAATTTACCATGCTCCAAAATTGGTTTATGTTTCGAGCACAAGGCTGACAATAGTATCATTAAAATTGAAAAACGCATTCTAAGAGGTGATTGCAGGTGTTTCGAAATTGAGTCGCCTAAACATGGATCGGCTGTTTTATACGATCATCGTGTACGGCGACAGAATGGACAATAAAAATTAAATAAAATCAAATAAAATACGCAAAAATATAACAATTTTAGAAAGTAATCAACATATATTAATGGGTGATATATTTTATATATTTAATCGTAGTAACTTTCTAACAAATTTTATTTTAATGACTTTCGCTCAGTAATTTGACACGAAATTTATATTAACGAATATGTAAATATTTCTGCTTAAAGTCTCATAATTTAAAAGGAGGATCGCCTAAAGCCCATATTAAAGCTCCTCTATTTGGGTTAATAGTATTTTACATTTAAAAAATTTAAAATTTGGATTCATTTAAATTAGAATTAGATTACTGTTCGTTTTATTTAGATTATATTTGACATAAACTTTTCTAGATATTTAACGTCGCTTCAAGTTTAACTTAATTATAAATATGCTTTATATAATTTAAGATCAATTATATGTATATAAAATTGAGCCTGAAGAGTGTATATAACATTTGTCTTTATCTTATCTCAAAGAAAATATGAAATTTAAATACCCACTTTCTATTTTTAGACTTTTTAACAATCAAATTATTTGATTTTAATTCAATTGATTCGACTTTTTAACTTTTAATCAAAATTTTTTGCTTTTATGTATTTCATGTCAAAATATGAAGAAGTTATTTCAAATAAAAATACTTTTAGAAAATTTTATACCATATAATACTTTTTTAAACTTTCAACAATTTCTTTATGTACCTACCTACCTGTGCTCAAAATTATAAAACAGCATTTTTCCTTAATATTCAACGTATTTAAAAAGACTAATTAACAAATAAAAACTGTTTTATATATAAAAGAAAATAATAGTAGTATTTTCTGTATGTTAATTTCCTTAAGATTATTAACAAATTCTATTCAAAATAGATTATCTTTTAATACCATCTTATCTTTTCCTACTTATCTAATAGTTCTTTTTTTTCGAAAAATGTCTGCTATCTGTTCCCCCAAAAAACAAAATCATGTACTTGAGCACTTTGGTAGTCGCATCACTAGAAAACATCAAAAGCACGACCATTGAGAGGCACTTTCGAGATCAAAAACGATGCCAAAACCAAACAAATGCAAACAAATATCATAATATTTGGCACACAATTCGAAAAAGCCCTGATAAACACTACGGAAAATGGCAACTGATCAGGCCGGACCAGGCTAGACTAGTGGATGCCGCCTACGTCATGGACAAGCGCCATAAATAATGACAGCAACGAAATCTCTCCTGAGACATATGTATATGCAGAAAGAGAAAAGTATGAAAATATCTCTAGTTAGTATCTATATATATATAAAGAGAGACGATGGCAATTTTATTCATATATTCACAGTCAGTGGGACAGTCAGTGTGCGTGCTAAGCGCTCCAAGACTGGACCGCAAAAATAAAGAAAGCGGAAGAAATCTATATTTTTGAATATTTTTTGAAAATATTTCTTTGCTAACGTAATTTTGTGAGTCTGTGTGTGTGCTAAATTCTATATATCTACATATGTAGCTAACGAAATGGCCGCTGCATTTAGAAAATTCAATTAGTTTTGAGTGTTTTTACTTGAATATATACATATATATATGGACACGCATTTTGATTTGGAAAAATGCATTTGTATCCAGTCTACATTTATGTTTTAATCATTACGAAATCCATTTACGCCCTTGGCTCTGATAGGCGTGAGGAAATCACAGTGGGTAGGTCTAAAAAATAAAAACAAAAAACCAAATAAATAAAAAACCAATGTGTTGTGAATAATATTGTCTTTTTTTTCTGTTTGCCTTCAGGTGCCATTTTCTTTGAAGATGAGAAGGATATAGAACTTAGTTTCGATGAGGCTATCCGTGAGGTTAATAATCTTAAGTTTTTTGAATTACGTTTCGTCAGCAATAAACGTTTTTTGCCCACCTATGATAGCTTTTTGCTACAGCAAATTGGTAAGTAAATTTACCCATTCGAGTATATAATATGATAAATTATAGAATATCTTCCGTGTGTATAGCTTGTGAACTAATTTCCAATGGCGTTGCTGCTATTTTTGGACCAAGTTCAAAGGCAGCTAGTGGTACGTACGATCAACGTTCATATACAGACACACACACACACACACACACATACATATATTATGTATGTATATAGTAAAAACATATGTTTGTCTTCCTTGATAGATATTGTAGCGCAAATAGCAAACACCACCGGCATTCCACATATAGAATATGATTTTAAGTTGGAGGCTGTACGTCAGGAGCATTTAAATCATCAGATGTCGGTGAATGTGGCACCCACGTTGTCTGTATTATCTCGTGCCTATTTTGAAATCATCAAAACAAATTATGAATGGCGCACCTTTACGCTCATTTATGAAACACCCGAGGGTAAGTATGGCGAAATATTTCCTTTCTCCCTCTTCTTGACATCATTTTTTTTCGAAAAATTTGAGGCTATCGATCAAATTATTTTCAATCGAGAGACATTTCAAATTTTGTAGCCATTTAGGTCAGTCTTTCAATTTCTAATTTAAGTAACCATTGAGTTATTTTGTAATAAACAAATACTATTTGAATTATTTACTTCCTGTATGCTTAAAAGTGTATACGATTTTATATAGTTTACTGAATTTTAATTGAAACAAAATTTATTTATAGAAACTAATATACAGGGTATTTTAATAATATATTCAATAAACGATTACATGTGAAATTTAGCATTTTCAATTGGATTTTTTAATGAAATTAAGTGTTTTTGAAATGAAATCAATATAGTTAGGCGTCCTTTCTAAAAACATTTCACTGTTGGGTACTTTTTTGTTTTTCATATGTTAATAATAGAAAAATAAAGCTTGGAAAATACTAAGCATCCTGAGTGAAAGCATACTAGAATTGGAATTAAAATATAAGGAAAGATACTTTTTATTTCCGCATGTTAAATTGAGTAGTTTTTTAAGTTACTCATTTTTACTTTGAACATCAATATATTTACAGGCCTGGCTCGCTTTCAAGATCTAATAAATATTTATGCCCTTAATAGTGATTATGTTAAGTTGCGAAATTTGGCTGACTATGCAGAGGATTTTCGAATTTTATGGAAAGAAGCGGATGAAACGTATCACGAACATCGCATCATTTTAGATTGTGAGCCTCAAACATTAAAAGGATTGCTTAAGATATCTGTTAAATTTAAACTACAAGGACCCTTTCGAGTGAGTTGATAAATTAAATTTCAATTAATTTTAATTAATCGATTCAATTGTTTTGTTATAGAATTGGTTTCTCACACACCTGGATACCCATAGTTCGGGCTTGAAGGATATATATAATGAGGATTTTAAGGCAAATATAACTTCAGTTCGCTTAAAACTGACGGATCCCAATCCTTTTGCGAGAAAGAAGACACGTTTCAGAGAAGTGGATGTAAGTCAGTTTTGTTTTAACTTTATGCTCTCTAACCATTTAATTTATTTAAAGCGAATCCTTAACAATCAGACTATGCTGCCGATACTTATCTATGATGCAGTAATTCTCTTTGCAAATTCTGCCAAAAATGTGATATCAGCAATGCAACCATATCATCCACCTGATAGACATTGTGGCAGTTTATCCCCATGGGTGTATGGTCCATTTATAGTTCATGAAATGAAAACCATTTCGGAAGACGATGTCGAACCGCATTTTAAGACTGAAAACATGAAATTTGATGAGAATGGACGACGTACACATTTCAATTTGGAGATCTATAAGCCAACGGTGAATGAACCATTAATGATCTGGACACCGGATAATGGCATAAAGGCACGGAAGATAACTTTGGAAACGGAAAGTTCTAATAGCGCACCAGATTTCTCTATACAACGTAAAGTCTATACAGTTGTAACACACTACGAGGAACCCTATTTTATGATGAAGTTGGTATTTCTTACAGTTGTTAAATGGATAATTTCTTAATATGTTTTCTTCATCTGTCCAGAGCGGATCATGAAAATTATCGAGGTCGAGAAAAATATGAAGGATACGCCGTGGATTTAATAATAAAACTTTCCGAACTCTTGGAATTTGATTATGAGTTTATGATTGTCAATGGTAACGGTAAATATAATCCAGAAACTAAACAATGGGATGGCATCATAAGAAAACTTATCGATCATGTAAGTAAACCCAAGTTCTCAAATCGCCTTTACATATTAAACCTTTTAAAATCGAATCCACAAAAGCATGCTCAAATTGGCATTTGTGATTTAACCATTACCCAACTTCGACGTTCTGTTGTGGATTTTACTGTGCCCTTTATGCAATTGGGTATTAGTATTTTACATTATAAAAAGGCGCCGGAACCCAAAAATCCCTTTGCTTTCCTTGACCCATTTGCCGTGGATGTATGGGTCTATATGTGTTTTGCTCAGCTAATTATGACATTGGCTTTTGTCTTTATAGCCAGGTGAGCTGAGTTGAGTGAGTCGCCTTGACTTGAAGGATATAGGTTTTCTTATTTCCAGGCTATCCTATCGTGAGTGGATGCCACCGAATCCGGCAATTGTCGATCCAGATGAGCTAGAGAATATATGGAATGTGAATAATTGTACATGGCTAATGGTTGGATCTATTATGCAACAGGGTTGTGATATACTTCCGAGGTAGGTTCCATAATGAATAATAAGAACGGACAAAAGTTAATACTGGAGAGATTAACTTATTCTCTAAATTAGGCATTAATCTTGTCTATATCTGGCTCATAGATTGAAAATGGTGATATATTCTTTATTCCTCAGAGGTCCTCCAATGCGCATTCTGACCGGCATGTGGTGGTTCTTTGCATTAATGATGCTAAGTACCTATACAGCCAATCTGGCTGCCTTTTTGACAAGTAACAAATGGCAGAACAGCATAACGAGTCTGGGAGATCTGATTGAGCAGGATGAGGTCCATTTTGGTAGCATGCGTGGCGGCAGTACTTCATTATTTTTCTCTGAATCCAATGATACCGACTATCAGCGGGCCTGGAATAAAATGAAGGATTTCAAACCCAATGCATTTACCAGTACTAATAAAGAAGGTGTGGCCCGTGTCAAAAAGGAAAAGGGCGGCTATGCTTTCCTCATGGAGACAACTAGCTTGCAATTTAATATTGAACGTGATTGCAATTTAATGCAAATTGGTGAACAGATCGGTGAAAAACACTATGGCCTAGCAGTGCCATTGGGTAAGTTGGACATACTATAGATATAGATAATACTTATCACTTGCCCATCTCTTTTTAGGTGCCGATTACCGAACTAATCTAAGTGTTTCCATACTTCAGCTTAGCGAAAAGGGTGAACTGTATAAAATGAAAAACAAATGGTGGAAAAATTTGACTAACACCTGCGATTCCTTCCATGAGGTGGACGGTGATGAATTGTCCATCATTGAGTTAGGTGGCGTGTTTTTGGTCCTTGCTGGTGGTGTCCTGACTGCTGTTATTGTGGGCATCTTCGAGTTCCTGTTCAATGTTCAGCACGTGGCCGTCGAGGAACGTGTTACGCCCTGGCAAGCCCTAAAGGCTGAGTTAATATTCGCCCTTAAGTTTTGGGTGGGCAAGAAACCCATGAGAATATCCAATAGCAGCAGTAGTGGAGGGGACAAGTCATCAAGAAGATCTTCTACTTCACGGCGCAGCTCAAAGGAAAAAACTCGTAGTAAAACGGCATCTTAGAAGACATGCCAATAATTTGGATTTCATAGTTGAATAAATTTGTAAAAATTATTACTTTGTTGGTTTATTTTTTTTTTTTTTTTGTATTACCATTTAATAAATAACATTTTTTTTTGCTTAATATATTATAAAAGGGCAGTGAAAGTTCTATGATTATTGGGCAAGGCTCCGAGTAAATATATCTGGCTTACACTTGCCTGAAAAACTATGTGTACAAGCTGCATATATAAGCCACATTTTATAGGGTATTGTGGAGAGTGTTAAACTGTCTCCTGCCAGTCGAATCTGATTATTAATTCTTCGTTTTCTGAGTACATCGATTGCTCTATGTATGGAAAACTTGCTCTTAAATTGAACATAAAGAAACTGATAGGAAAAATGGGCTGAAACAATTTCGAATTGTGGTACCCAAACAGAATAATGAAAAGGTTTCAGCAGTATTTGAAGACCCAATTCATTAAAAGTAAAAAGTTAATCCATGTTTCCTAATTTCTCATTTTCAAAAGCTAGAGTTGGCAAATACACATATAATGTAATATTTATCTTTATATGAACTAGATATTTGATATGCTTTACAAGAGTAGAATACATAAATAGCAATATAGAAGGTTTACTATTTTTTATCCATATTATTGTACACATTCAACGGATCGAAAAATTATTTTATATTCCATTGAAAACCTGTACTTAATATCTTATTTGAGATCTATAATCAATTATCTATAAATAAACCGTATTATTGCCTTTAATGTTGGGTTTTTACTTGTTTTACAATGACCTAGATAATACTATATCTATAAATATTTAGTTTTTACCTCTTTTAAAATCAGAAAGATATTTTTGACATTTTCTGTGTTGAAAATGTTATTCGTATTGCCCATTATGACGTTTCTATTATTTTCAAATCTGTCTGCCATTTCCATACCCCAGTTAACGTAGAACGTGGGCGATTGGTATACCCAATTTTAAACTACATTAACTTTTTCATATTTATTGGCTCATTTCCAGCTAGTTCTCAGGGCAAATTCGGGATGGCATATGCAGAAGAGTCTGTGGTGTTGCTCTTTTTGTTGAAGGAGAAACACTCCTCCTGCCCCTCACCAAAAAACCACTCATGTTGATGCTCTCTCTGAGCGATCTATCTTTGTCGTTCTTCGGGGAGGTGGTTGCTTTTCCAAAAAACATATTTTTCTTGTTCAGTACTTCGTGAACAGCGCGCTGGTCCGCATCCGGAGGAATCGTCAATATATATACGAATTTTTATATTTTTTTAAATACACTCGACAGACATCATAAAAAATATATATATAGATATATATTAATGTCCATATAGATGAGAAAGTGAAGTGATTTAAGAACTGGAAACAATTAGCTGTAGACGAATTTTTTTATAAATTTAAAATCGAAATAATGTATATAAATAGATGACCGATATGTGTGTGGTACAGTTCCTAATTTTTGTGGCTTTATTCCTCTCGGGCAAAGCAAATAATGACGATGGTTTGGTGGTTAAAGTTGGTGAGAAATTTTTTATATATCAAGCTATATATTTAAGACACATTTAATATATATTCTTTGGAATTTCTAGGAGCCATTTTCTTCGATACGGAAATGGTATTGGCTGATGCTTTCGATATTGTCATCTCTGAAGTAAATGCCATCAATCCAGCTTTAAGACTTGAATCAATCAAACATTATTTAACTGTGGATGATAGTATATTACTGCAAGATATATGTGAGTTTTGTTATAGCTCACATATACATACATAATAAAAATGTGTTTTCTTTTTTGATTTCCATTAGCTTGTGACTTAATTGGAAATGGTGTCGTGGCTATTTTTGGACCAAGTTCAAAGACAAGCAGCGGTAAGTTTATAATCATTTGCTTTCTTCGGCGTCATTAAAAAATTATGTTTAGCCAGACAATACAAATATAAATATGTACATATGTACCTAGTCATCTGGTATGAGAAGAGGGAGAGCGATCAAAGAGAATTTACCTTCTAGTCTAACCTCGTTAATGATCATCCTTACTCACACACACACACACACACATGATAGCCATCAAAATGGGAAGACAAACATTATGTTCCAAATATTTGTTGCAGTAAATAAACGTCAACACACCCCGAAAATATATGTATATGTTTTCGAAACACACAGTTTACCGCTTTTTTGAAACATTGCCAATAAATTTTGGCCAAGAATTTTTTCATCTTTCAATGTTTTGCTCGGCACTTTCGTTTTCTTTTGTATATTTTGTTTTGCTCATCGAATCATTCTAAACATAAATAAATAAATATATAAGACTATAATGTCGCACTCTCTTCGTTTGTTTAGACATTGTCGATGTACTCTGTAATATGATGGGTATACCTCATATGCAATTCGACTGGCATTCTCAGCAAACTTCACGAGATCGTTTGAACCGTCAGCTAACGGTCAATGTGGCACCTATGGAGGTCAAATTATCGAATGCTCTCTACGATATATTGAGTAGTAAGGACTTTGATTGGAAATCATTTACCATTGCCTATGAGAAGAATTCACGTGAGTATTTTCATAACAAATTTTCAACTAACTTCAATTGATTTAGTAATAGAAATTTGCTTAGTTCAGTTGGGCAGAAACTATGTTTTAAAAATACATTTTTTTGTTTAAGATTAACATTCCTTTAAAAATGCAAAATTATTTTTCTATAGATTTTTTCCTTTTTTCTTTTTTCATTTTCATTTTCACATTTTGCAATTTTTTAAGTTTTAGAATAGTGGCAATGTAATCGTGCAGTAATTAATTAACAATATCTGGTAGTCAATTATTTTAGCTCATTTTTTCACAAAAGATCCTTGGGAATGATTTGAAGAGAAATTGAAGAAGAAATTGAAGAGAAGAGATTCTCATTTATTTGAGATCAGCTAATCAATCTTATGATTTAGTATTATTTTTTTTTTATTTATGCACTATGAAATAATCAATTCAAATTGAAATAAATAATTTAAAATTGCTTCTTGTAAGAAAGATTTAAAAAAAAGACGATTTTGCATTCTAAAAAATTCTGAAATTTCCTTATGTGCATTTTTAATATAAATTATTTTATATTAAAATAAATTATTTATTTTTTATATTTTACCTATTCTGAAAATTCTGAAATTCTCTTCTATCTCTTTAAATATAAAATATTTGCCTTCATAGTAATTTCAGAATTAAATATACTTCACCTATTCTGAAAATTCTGAAATTTCTCTTGTGTCCTTTTAATATAAATTATTTGCCTTTGTAGTAAATTCAAAATTTAATTGAATATTTTGATTTAGTAAATAAAGCTTTAAATCTTTAACCCTATAACACTTACTTAATCACTCTAATGGAATGGATATTTCTCATTTCGAGAAATATTTGTGGCATTTTTATTATATTTTCTAACGATTCCTCTTAGAAAATGTCAGCACTTATAGATTGAGGATTTAGATATTTGAAAGTCTCTACTACAATACCCACTACTTAAAATATTCCTTGTAAACATATCCTCAATCCACCTCAAACCAATTCCCCTTCCCGTATATATAGACCTTTCCCGCCTTCAGCATATATTTGCTTGGAAACATTTGCATAAAACTGGAATCAAGTTGCAGGAATTTGAACGCGGTAGCGACTATCGCATATTATGGAAAAGGATTAGCAATGCCCGTGAGAAATTTGTGCTTTTGGACTGTCCCTCGGACATAATGGTGGATGTGATAAATGCCTCGATTAATTATAATATGACAGGATCATTTAAGGTAAACTATAGCAATGTGATGAGATGAGTAAACTAATGAGGATTTCAATTTTCAGCATCTCTTTCTAACCAATTTGGATACTCATGTAAGTGGCATAGATCGTTTCTATTCACGTGAGTTTACTGTAGTAGTGGCTGCCATAAGAATCAGAGCCTACATTCCGCCTCCTTTGCACGATGAGATCGATGTATTTGACAATGAAATTGATACTCGGGTAAGACTTAATTTTTGTGGTAATTAATTAATTAAATCTATGACTATTTTGCAGCTTGATTCACTAAAAACTCAATTGATTTATGATGCAGTGGTTCTATTTTACAATGCTCTCTTAAAATTGAGTCAACGGACTGGCTTCCATACACCAGAATTTGGTTGCGGACGTGGTTTTTGGCAGCCAGGACCTCATTTAATACAGCAAATGAAGGATGTAAGTGCACTTTAAAAAATTAATTAACAATTATTGTTTTATGTTGTTGCTGTTTTTAAGATTTCGCCCAAGCAAGTGAAGCCTCCATTTAAGACACAACGCTTGCATATTAATGAAGAAGGTCAACGAGATGATTTCAATTTGGAGGTTTATAATCCACTTACTGATCGTGTTACTCATATTTGGAATAAAGAATATCAACTTGTGGACTTGGAAACAATCAAAGAGAACTCCACTCAGGCAGTAAAACAGAGACGTCAAGAGATAAAAGAGGATTTCTCACAAAAACAAGTTCGATACACTGTGGCTACACGAGTGGGCAAACCCTATTTTAGTTGGAAGTTAGTATCATGGCTAAAAAAATCTGCTTATCTTACTAATCTGTATTTTACCAGAGTGGAACCAGAAGGTGTGCACTACGAGGGAAATGAACGATTTGAAGGATATGCCGTGGACTTAATGTACAAACTGTCTGAAGAGTGTAAATTTGATTTTAATTTCGAACCAGTACCGGATAACAAATATGGAAGCTACGATCCTGTAACAGATGAGTGGGATGGCATTATAAGGCAATTGATTGATAATGTAAGTGTTATAAAGAAGAAAGAAAAAATTAATGACCCAAAAACCTGTTACTATAATTGTCTTTTGTAGAATGCCCAGATTGGCATTTGCGATTTGACCATTACTCAGGCTCGTCGTACTGTGGTAGATTTCACTGTACCCTTCATGCAATTGGGCATTAGCATTCTGGCCTATAAAGAACCTCCCCCCCAAGCCCAAATCTATGCATTTTTGAACCCATACGATATGGAAGTATGGCTTTACGTAATGATTGCCATGATGATTACTGCCGGGGCATTAATTCTGGCTGGACGCATGGATCAGTGTGAATGGGAACCGCCAGTCGAGAATGAAAATCATGAACAGGTGCGTGAGAATATTTGGCATTTGCGTAATACCATGTGGTTGGTTCTGGGTTCTATACTCAATCAAGGTTGTGATCTATTACCAAGGTAAGTGTAACCACCTAACTTTAAAATTTAAAGGAATAATTATACATTTGTTTAATTTTCATAGGGGCTTACCAATGCGTCTTTTAACCGCTTTTTGGTGGATTTTCGCTTTGCTTATCTCTCAGACTTATATTGCCAAATTGGCTGCCTTCATTACCTCATCAAAAATGACTGACAATGTTGATTCATTACATGGTTTAGTAGATCAGAATAAAATACAATTCGGTACTATACGTGGCGGGGCCACATCAGTGTACTTTTCCGAATCAAATGACACGGATAATCGTATGGCCTGGAATAAAATGCTTTCGTTTAAGCCAGATGCATTCACCAAAAACAACGAAGAGGGTGTCGATCGTGTCAAACTGAGCCGCGGCACATATGCCTTTCTCATGGAAACAACAAATCTGCAATATTATGTACAGAGAAATTGTGAATTGACACAAATGGGTGAAAGTTTTGGCGAGAAACATTATGGAATTGCGGTGCCATTGAGTGAGTAGACTTTATATAAAATCAGCAATTTAGAATGAATGTATAACTAGACAATACTTTGACTTCTACCATGACTACATAACTTTCTTTAGGAACTTAATGACTTGCAAAAATAAAAGAAATTACAAATTCTAAGAAGGAAAAGGAGTGCAGCTAAAAAAGCTATAAAACTGCATTATCGACTTTGTATTTGTGGCTATTGATGTAATTATCAATAGGGTATCATTAATAAATGGATTGAAATATTCTTATCCATGTACAAAATATTATAATACAATAAAGAGACTCAGTAAAATATTTGAATCAAAGAAATACAAATATGAATATAGGCTCTATTCAATTAGAAAATCGAAATCTTTAGCTTATTAAAGTCACAAAAAAAAATTGAATATCCTAGTCGATCAGTGGAGGCATTATAGCCTTATGAAATTTTATTTTAAACTCACTCTTAGCCAACATTTTAAGTCAAAAGAAGCAGATTAATTTTACACCCTGTTTCTGCTGGTATTCCATTTTATAATTTGTATTAAGTCTATTAAATATGCTCGAATATCCATTATTAATGTATTTAAATGTATCACCGTTAGTTAGTAAATTAGTTTATTTATAATTCCTATTAGTTATTGGTTTAAAATATTCTATTTTGCACGAATAAATATACATAGCTGATAATATATGTTTTTATCAAGAAATACAAAAAAGTATAAAAATATTAATCTTTAAATAATAAAACATTTTCTGCATTTCTCTAGATGCCGATTTCCGTTCCAATCTCAGTGTGGGCATATTGAAAATGAGCGAAAAGGGAGAACTCTATAAACTGCGAACCAAGTGGTTTAATTCCAATGAGAACAAATGCAACAGTGATTCCTTTGCCTTGGATAATGGACAATTCGATATGGACTCTGTGGGTGGTCTCTTTGTGGTGCTCATTGTGGGCATAATTGTGTCATTTATAATAGGAATAGGAGAATTTCTCCGGCATGTTCAGCGAATAGCGGTGAAGGAAAGGGTAATTTATAAACTATAATTAATCAATTTAAAATATAAACAATTTTAATCCTTTTGGTGCAGATAACTCCGATGGTGGCTCTAAAGGGTGAACTACATTTTGTTGTACGTTTCTGGCTGAAGCGAAAACCTTTGCATACATATAGCAAAAGTCGTGACTCCACTTCGAGGTGTTTTTCATCTTTGGAAGAAATTTCGAGTACTTCCACTGAGAAGAAAAAGACTAAAAAAGAAAGCGAATAATATGTAGATAAACTTGAAGGCGACATATACACACATACATTCATTGAAATAGTTTAATTTTTTTTTTTTAATTTTAATAAAATTGATTTAAAAATAATTCTCACTTGTAGATTTGAAATTTATTTATAAGTTAGCCCTTGCGGGCCTTAAAAAATTGCCTCAGCTGTGGTAGAAATCCTTATGGATCTTACACACAGTTGGGCGAGTTATTGGTTAAAGTTTTCAACTAGCAATAATCGCAGCTCAGTTAACACTTCATTACTTACGTTATTGCCACTGCACAAGGTTGTTGATACTCTCAGTGGAATAACTGTGAATTGATGTAGATAGAGATGTATAAAACCAGTTGAGAATTATAACAGATGTCAAAAGAGAAAAAAAAAAGAAATCTGCTTTAAAAAGGGTGGAAAGCCAGTTTCATTTTCAATGCCAAGTCATTGCACTTTGTCACAATAAATGTTATTTTGCGAAAGCTCTATCAGGGGATGACCATTTGTTACCCCTACCTAACCCCTGTCCCTCCTGGACTATTGAATTTTTATGACCTTACAAGCAAATTCATTCCCTGGTTCCTGGCTACTCGATGATGATGATGATGACGACCATTGCCCGCATAAGACACGCACTAACCCATTCAACTTTGATGGCCCAAAAAGGGCAAAAACGTAAAGGAAAAATGGGAAAAAAGGGTTAAGCGTTCGGTCTGCGTTCTGGCCAGATATTTGGATTATGCAAGTTAAGCGGCTTGCCCGCACTGTGGCCAATTGTAAGCAGCTTTAAAAGGCCATCACCGGTAAATTTGCTTTAAAACTCGGAGAAAACAGAGAATTGCAGATGCCACTCAACATTCCACCTCAGACAATTTCGCGCCTTTTATGGCCATGCCAACTTCGGTCCCAAACCACTTCCAATTAACAAATGGGCCTCAATAGCCAAGATCTTGTTGTGTTCTCTGCCTTTTGTTATTTAAATGGTGCCCTGCCTTATTGTGCGGGCCATAAAGTGTACAAATAAGGGTTAATTATGTTTCGGTAAGTTGACGTTAAGCATGCCAAATACTTGCCAGATATACAATAAGATGCGAAAATTTGTGGCACAGCACAATTGGCCAATGGGAATTTTAATGAGCAGATTGCCTTGGCCTTGCCTCTTAAAAGTGAAAGTGATTCCATGATTCTCACTTATATTATTATGCCTCAAAGAAGATAATTTTCTTTTATTACAGCTCTTCAAAAATTGTATTTTGGGTTTCTTTAGCAGTTTGCTACAAAATGCCACAGAAAACTGGATCATAGCATCAGTGAATAATTAGTTTTTAAGGAAACTATCGATGGTGTAGTAGAAACTTTCTAAATTGAAGAATAAATAATTTCCATTTGTATTAGATTAAAGAAACAAAACAATTTATATTCAATTCAAATATTAATAGATTTGAAATTTTTCATTTTTTGCACAGTTCCAAAATTTTGCGTTTTTTAATAATTGCATTTAGCTTAAGTACATATTTATCCTTTTAGCTTTAAAATTTCAATTTAAAGAAAAAATCGTTCTATCAATATACATTGATTTCATTTTTTTTAGTGATTAAACGATATATATTTAATGAAAAATAAATAGGGTTAAACTTTGATGAGCTGCTATTTTAAATATATTTAAATATTTAAGAAACCAGAAGTCCAATTTATGATTTTACCAACATTCAATGACCAATTAGAAAACCTAAAGCGAGAACTCCAAACAAATTGCAAATCAAGGAAAACTCAAAACTAGGTACTTAGCAATAGTTAAAAATTTCTTTGTTTGAGTTGTCTTAGTTATTGAAATAACTTAATTTACCTAAATTGTCCAGCATCAATTATTTATTATTATTTGTATTTTATATTTTTATATATTTTTTTAAGCTGAGCAAAGAATAACATTTTTGAATGTATTTGTAAATGCTATGAAAAACTTTAAAGATATTCATTCGGTTCGATTAATATATTCACTTAATATATTAGTTTCTTTTTTCACTCAAAGAATTAATCAATTATATTTATATAAATAATAGTTAAATTGATTTAACCATTTCAGATCATTTTATATGGCTTTGCTGTCTGAAGTAACTTAATTAGTTTGTTAGAGTTCTGTTTGCTTCAGCCTAATCGGAAGTCTAACAAACCATCTAATATTCAAATGCCTCATCTCAGCCGGAAAAACGACAGCTTTCCGCAGGCTTATTAACCCTTGTCAAATACGCCTCCAAGTGAAAAAAAACAACAACTTTTATTCGACGGATGCTGGCAATACCAACACCATAAAAAAGCATAGCCCCAAACCCATAAAAAGAGACGCAGTCGATTGCCTCATCGGTGGAGCGGAAACAATTGACTCGATTACATGGACAAACAAATAAACAAGAAAAAAGAACAAAATCAAAAAGAAAAAAGTAACACACAAAAAAATGAGCAAACACAAGAGCAAAATGTGAAGAGAATCAACGACTTTAAGATACCCTCTAAACAGTTAGGAATGATAAATGTTTTTAATGTTTTTTATTTTATATAAACAATATCTGTGAATAAGAAGGTGGCCTTTTGATATATCAGGTTACTTATGTCCTCCTTAGACAAAATTTCCCAAAGTAGATATTCCCTTTTTATCAAAGATTGTAGAGTATAAAAGCCAAACACTTTGTAACAAGTGTGAATGGTATAGGAAGGGGGAAGTGCGTGAGGAAGAGTTTCAGATTGGTCTAGTTGATGCTTTGCTTGTGCTTTGATTTGAATAAATGTTTTCACTTTATTTTATTTTGTTTTATGTTTTTTATATCAAAATGTTATTTTATTTTTGCATTGTTTGTCTGTGAGTGCGTTTAACCGCATTTTATTTGTTGTAGATTTTTTTATTTTGATTTTGTTTAGTTTTTATTTTACTTTTTGTTCAATGCCACAAATTGTTTTATTGTGTTTTGAATTGTGAATGAAATTTTAATTGCTATAGATGGCCAGGTCATGCAAATTTTATGGCGTTGTATTTTATGTGTTTTGTAGTCGTGTTAATTGGGTATCATTTGGTTATAAAGTTGATGGCAGTAACTGACGTCAACCAAATGAAAAAGTGTAAATTAAATCTTTTTTCGACAAGTTCCCTCAATAATTTCATTTTGGTAGTGGTTTAATAGTTTTGAAGTAATTATTAATTAACAACACCGAGCACACAATTATATTTTATTTTTTATTTTATATTTTTAGCTGTTTACTTGGATATAAACAAAAATCTTTGAGTAATTTTAATCCACTTTTGTTTGATAGGAAATTAACTTGTTTAATTAATTCTTAAATTCGAAAGCTTGGTAGTGAAATAAAATAAGAATATTTTTTATTGTTAGAAATAGTATAAACTAAAAAACAAGACCTAAGCAACAAAATATGAGTACTAGAATGCTAGAAAGAAGAAGTTAGAAAACATATTATTTGACTTAAAAATACATTTACAAATGGATATTTTTTTTTTTTAATTATGGTCTTTTTTGTCAAATAAATGTGAGTTCATAGATAAAAAGAAAAATAGTTGTATTAAAACTGAAATATTTAGTTTGCAGTGGATAAATTCTGTAACAAATCGATTTGGTGTGGGGTCAGAAATATGCTGTAAATTAGTTGATTATTTTACATAAGTCAGTAGTTTTTAGAAAATTCATAGAGTGGGTCACAATTCCAGTTTCCTAATCGATTAACCTAGTAAACCCATTTTGGCAGACGCTCTTTATTCGGGAGAGGGTCTCCTCACACATAAAATAATGAATATGGATACCCTTGTCTGGGAAAAAAGATATTCATATCCAAAATTTTCACTGACTAGCTTGAATTTATACATCAATTTTCAATATGTATTTTTTAATGGCATGCAGTGCGTATACGTTATGAATATGCCAAAGCTGAAAAGTAGGCAACGGTTTTTGCAATCTCGATAATCGTCAACTTGAAAATGCATGGAAATTTGCTCGACTATGCGCTGGTGTGGGCTTGTGTGTGCTTGTGTGTGTGTTCATGTGCATGTGCATGTGTGTAGTATCAACTACACACAAATCTATAACCCGGAAGGAGTTGCCCCACAATGCATTTTAAACAACAAGTTGCCGTCCACCATTCCATTGCCGCGTGCTCCTTTTGTCAACGAGTTGGATATGGGTGAAGTGGATCAGGAGTAGAGGGAATCGAAGCCTGTGCCCCAATATGTTTGCTTTTGCTTCTATTTTCGTTAGCAACACGCGCAACATCAACCAAAGGATGGGTAACACGAGGGTTTTTGGGTTGAAAATCAGCTAGCTAACCAGCAGAAAACAAGCAGGCAAATAAAAACAGAGAACCAAAGGCAAACAACAACAGAAGGAGAGAGAGAGAGAGAGAGAGAGAGAGGAAAGGAGGGTGCTCCAGCACACTTCTCCTCCTCTGTCATAGAGCTAAGAGTTGAGGTTCCAATTGAGGCTCGGGCTCAGGCACAAATTCAATATGGCGCCACAGAGGAAGTGCCACAGACGCAACTAGATGCTGGATGCATGTATGTATGTATGTGTGAGTGTGTGTGTGTGTGTGTGTGTGTGCCAGTGTATGCTCTCACATCGAACCAACAGCTTGTGGCGTCAATTTGTGGACATTATTGTTTCATGACTAACAACTGGGAAACGAGTATCGAGGCCTAAGCAAAGCCTCGAAAACTCACCGCAATCACTGGCTAGAGGATATAAAAACGTTCATATAAAGAGCGGGTCAAAATAATGATGATGATGTCGGCGATGGGGGAAAGCTGCATTGCTTTTTGACACAACCATCTGCTGTGATCTCGTTTTTGATTATTTACGCGATTTTGTGCGATAAATTAATTGCAACCGAAACAATTTTCGTATATCATTTTTGGGTTCTCTGCTTAACGCGCCAACGATACGGCATTTGAGTCGAATTTTTGTGGCTGAGTTAATTGGGACTTATTGGGTAAAGTTTGCCTGTACGTTGCATGTCTCCTTGATACAGTTGATTGAATTTAGCAATGTATGAAAAACAATTGATAAATTTCACACAGAGCTCATGGAGTAGACTTTTCATTCCATTTCAAGATAGCTCATAGATAAAGTTGGGCTGAAAAGAAAACAAAGTGGATAATTTAATTAATTAAGATTTTTAGTTAAGCTGAAATTGAGTAAGTGAAACGAGATTAAAAAATCAAAGCTCTATGCATGAGAAATAAGGAAAATGTAGTCCCTAAAGTAAGGAATATGCAGTTAAAGAACTTGTTTTTTTTTTTTTTTTTTTAACTATAATGCACTAATAATCTGGGGTGAAAAGATAATAAAAGGACAAGAAGGTCTTTATACACAATTGCCAATATTTTCCCTTTTTACAATTATAGAAAAATTTGATCAACATTCAAAAATGTCTTAACAAATACATTCAAAGACTTTTTGACCATATTTGGTCGCAGTTAATTGCAAAAAATATTTAACCTGTCTTGGACTAATTAGCTTCTACCGTCGGGATCCCATGGTTTCAACCTATCATATATGTTACCACGGTTTTTTTAAAATTAAAAGAGATGAAAAAACCAATACAAATTTTTGTATTCCTTCTTCACTTCAAACGATGGCTCGATTATGTTTGTCCAAAGATTTTTTTCTTTTGCGAATACCAATTTAGTTCGTTTTGTCGATTAATTAGAAAGTATACTCGATTTTAAGTTCTCTTAGATGATACCTAAATTACGTTTAGTCGGTTTAAATCACTAAAAGGAAATGAAAAAGCTAAACTGTGGCATAAAACCTACAGATATGGTTGGCATAACAGATACAAATTTCCCAAACAGCTTGACACAAATGTCGAAAATCAACCAATGAGAACTGCTCTAACAAGTTTGACTTTGAGCATTTCCGTAGGTCCTTTGGGGACACCAGTTAAACTGCCAATATGCAGGCTTCTTTCTTCTTTCAATATTCTCTATAAGCCTCTTTCCCCATCTCTCTCTCTCTCTTGCTTACGAATCCTTCTCTGATGACATTTACAAACGTATTAATTGAATTCAATTTCAGGCATTACATCAAAGTTTCCTGCAACCCACAAGCAAAAACGCTTCAGTTTTTGGGGGGTTTCTGTCTGTGGTCCCAGAAAGTTGATTTGATTTTCAACTCAATGTCATTGCTTGGACTAGCCGGAGTAGCCGTAACCATTGGGCCATTGCACAACATAAAACAACTGCAGACAGTTTGCTCAATGTGTTCTGGCATTTTAATGAAAATTTAAAAATGTTTTTGTTTTTTATTTTTTCCGACCAACACTGACCTGAGTTGAATTTGTTTTTATTTCTAGTGTTCGTTTTGCGTTTTGCATCTCTCGAATTGCATTTCATTTGCAATTTATAATTGCTTTGTAAATTTTCAATTGTCGTAGGCAGTTTGCTATGTGTTTTCGGTATATTTGTATTCGATTTTGTGTTTATTGATTGTTTAATTGCCTTGGCATTTCCTGCTGAGTCTAAACACAATTGTTAGAAAATGCCGGAGGTCAATTGAATTATGGAGTTTGAATTGCTGCCCATAGAGTTTTGAGAAAGTTATCAGGAGAATTTTTTGAATTTTATGCACTGTCGGATGTCTAACTTCCAAATCAATTGCATTATAGTTTTTAGCTAAATATTTATAGTGTTTATAGTAAGCTGCAATATAAAACTATTATTGCATATGTTAGCCACAAAGCTGCTTGCTTGAAGGTTAGTAGATACTAAGACGTAAAAGTCGTTTATATAGATGGTAAATTTTATATATGTATCTGCTTTCCGTGACTGTTGTGCCTTCTCGGGCCTCTCTTGCGGCACTGAACTGGTTGTTTAGGTTGAAAGGGATATTTTATGGCACAGAGATAGGGAAATTTTTTTGCAGTTTGCCATAGAAGCATTTGAGGTGAGTTTTAACTTGTTTTTCTTCTTTTAAGTGGCAAGGTTGCTATGCAGCAAAGTAACAATTAAATAAAATGCTAAGCCATTGAACTGTACTAACAATTTATATATACAATCAAAAGTTATTCAGTTAGTGTCAAAAACAAAATCAGAAGGTGTTAATTTGAACTCATATCACTTTAGCTAAAAATATATTTATAATTTGAATGAATAATCGTCAACATTTGTGTATTTAACAAAATATACTGATAGGTAAATAATCTAAACTTTAGATATCTCTCAAAAATTTGACTAGTTTTAGTTATTGAATGTTGTTTAAGTTGACTGTAGATACTGAAACGTAATCTTATAAAATATTAGATTATATGTTCTTTTTCTAACTTTTATTGTCTGATTCATCAAATAGAATCCAAGAAGTAGGACATTTAGTTCTACTTTCGGATAACTCAATTTCAAAAGGCCTTCCTTCTAATTATATAATGTGAATATATCTTGACTAATATTGTCCTTGTGCCTGGAAATTAAATCTTATAAAGCTCTCTCATAGAATAGAAGATTTAAAAACATCTAAGAAGTCGAATGAAAAACGCCTTGAAGAGACGATTTGTTTTTAACTTGTCTGTAAAACAAATTTGTCAATTAAGCAAACAAATGTTTGGCAATTTTCATGAAGCATTTTGACTAAAACAAATTGCAAATCGAAATACGTGATACAGCAGCTGTTTCATTTCTCAGTGTAACAAAAATTAATGAATAGGTATATTGGGTAGCTTCTAAAAAGTAACAGAAGAGGGCACCCATAGCCACCCATCAGGGAATATAGATGAAAATAATGTGAAAAAGCCGAAGACGCGTTATGGGAAACGAACTTTTTCGGCTCTAACGCGAAGACATTGAAAATTGGAAAATATACGCCCACCAAGGACATGCGATATGATAGGCTGTTGCTGTTAAATAATAAATAAGGACGTGACGCACACACACACACACCCACACAGCCAAACACATACACTTATAGCTACGCATTTAGACCAATGCCAAAGACTTCGCTAAGTAATCTATTATTAGATAAATAAACATAATATGGACGCTTGTCTTTTTAATTTTTCTTGGCCTGCAAGCAAAATCACCTTTCATATAAACCATCTAAGACAGAAGTCAACGGGCTGATGGGCCATTGCATTTCAGCCTTTTAATTGGGCCTAATCCATTGCCAAAAAGCTGAAGCTAATTTGGGCGAATTTCAGCTTTCAAAGCGCTGTCTGCAACCAATTGGGATTCTGATGATGGTCGACATCCTCAAAAGTTCAGCCATATCCGGTACCAGATCCGGTGCGGCAAGTCTCTAGGTATATATGTATATAAGTTGATGGCAGCTGTTTTGCTTTTGGTTGAATCATTTGGCTTAAATGATCGGTTACTTGAAATGACAACTTGGCTTAAGACGCATTTAGAAATATTGTTAAGTAATGAAAAATTTTTTTTTCACCTGTTAAAGAATTGCCTCGATGTTCTTTAATGCATAAATTTCAAGTTACATATTTAATTTCACAAAAAATTATTGAAATTTTTACATACATATTTGTAATTTAAGTTTGTGAACATATTATGTATTTGAGTGAGGGATGGACTACATGTGTATGTGTGGGTGCGAGACTAGGATTTTTTTATTCTGGCATTTACGTTTAGCCCATTACAGTACCGAAGCAATGGCCTGGGCGTTTATACGTTTGAAATATTGAGGTTTATCATTCATATAGATATTGTAAGCCTCCGACTGAGCTGGACTGTCGATATTTGGATTATCGAGCAAATCCTGTATGCCCAACAATATCTGGCTAATGGTTACAGAGGAACGCCAATCCATATTCTCATCGAGCAATGATAAACACACAGTGCCCGACGGAAAGACATTGGGATGAAAAATTGGTGGATCGAAAATACACTTTGGTGGCGATATGGGATAATCGTCTTTAAAGATCATGCGCATCCTGTAGACTCCACCCTCCCAGTATGTATTTTTTACTCCGGGTATGGAGCATTTCCAAATCATCAGATTCAAAGTGCCATTTGAATTTTTTATGGGGTGAGCCGCAAATCCAAATGGATGATTTTTACGCCATGATTTGCGCTCCTCCAGCAAACGGTTTATTGCGATTTGGTACATTGTCAATAGCTTTCCCAGTTTTTCTGAAACGCTTCAGAAAATTATTTAAAAAAAAAAAATAGAACAAAATTTATTGAAAATCAAAAATGAGAAAATTTAATTTTTTTGCTCTTACCTGCCTTGCTTACGAAAATTTTTTTATGATTTCCTTGGCTTCTCTCGTTTGCTTTGAAGTGTTTATTTTCTGACACTTGACACGTGGCAAGTTTTGATAAGGTATCAGTAATTTACGAATAATAATACCCTATTCAACACTAATTATAGACTTACAGTGGATCACATTAATATTTTTTCAACTTTTTTTTTCTTTTCTTTTTTCAACTTTTAACCCAAGTAACTTTATAAAAATTAGATGAAATAAAATAACCAAAATGGTAAATTATAGGTGGATTTATTACCTCTTCATTGAGGTACAGCATCACAATATTTATTTTAAAACAAAAAAGAAAATTAATAAAAGCAAAAATAAAGGGAAAAATTCGGGCCACATTAATATTCGGTATTTTGGATTAGTAAAGCTTTGAACCATCATTATATGGAACATGAAGCTTTATTAATATTTTGTGTGATACCCATTGTTTTGTATGGCATCATCCAGGCGTTTTGGCATATTTTTTATAATTTTTGCATTTTATCCCATTCTTCCTGAAGTTTTTGTTTTAATTCGGGTGTCGAGGTAATGGTAATGGTAAATACTTACTTACATTACTCGGGCCCGAAACGCGCTTAAACTACATAAATTTGGTAGCAAACGAAAGAGAAAAATTCCACGAGCACGACCTCAGGTGCGCCTTTGCGATTTATTTCGTAGTTTTTGTGTAATTAACTAAAGAAAAATTATGTTTTTATCGGGATTGTAGCTTCAAGTAGCTTTTTACGGCTAAAAGAAGCTGTCAAATTTTGATATAGTGTTGCCAGATGCCAAAATTCGGATACTTGAATACAAATATTGTTGAGTTTACAATATTTTTTATTTTAAAGAACAACTATAGTTCAGAGTACAATTCCTCAATTTTATAATTCAGAATAAATTATTTGCGACGCGCCAAATAAAAAATAGCGTTTGCCAACACTGAAATCTAGCTTTAGGTGGTTTTTCACTTTTCAACACTAAAATCTCGAGTAGCTTAAGCAAATATGTATGTACCAATTTCAAGATAGTGTTAGAGATGACGTAAATATCAGCTGACAGATGCAGATACTGCTGATTAAAAAGTAGTTGGGCGCTGTGAAACTTTTGTTATTACTAAATTATAGAAAACAGGGTAAATATTTACTTAAGCTTCGGGTGCACTTTGGCGATTTATTGCCTAATTTTTGATGATTAACAAAAGAATATTTATATTTTTAACCGGATTATAGCTAATATACTGTTTCCAGTTAAATAAAGATGTCCAATTTTGAAATGGTGTTGGGAATGACAGCAATATGGGCTGCCAGATGCCACAATTTGGATACAGCTGATTCACAAATAAGCGGGCTTTTTTAAACTCTTGTTCGCAATATTCTCTAAAAATGAAAATATTATTTAGTTTTCAATATTTCTTGATGTCATAGAACAAATATATTTCAAATAAAATAATTGAATTCCTGTCCAAACTTAAATGCCACAATAAACACAGTTAAAAAAATAAATAAATAAATAAACATAAGACTGGAAATAACTAAACTCTACTTCAGACGATTTCTCAAAATATATAGTAAATATTTAATCCCTTTTCTCTGCATTGCACTCAAGAAGTTCCCATAATGCTTCGTTTCTTTATAAACAAAGCCAAAAACGATCAAGTTCACTTGTTTTATGTAACTTGAAGACTAATTTGAGTATGTGGAATTATTATCGATTCGAACACTTATAGATTTGAGATATCTATGTATTTGCTAGGCTTCAGAATGCTATACAAAATCGGTACATATATAAGAAACAAAAAATGAAATTTATCCAATTTTTAAACTTGCCTATACAAAAAAAAAAAAAAGAAAAAACATTTTGCAATTGAATTATTCTTTTTATTCTTACACTTTGAATGTATTAAAGAGTCACTTATCCTCTCACGCATATTGAAACCATTGCGAATATTGCGTTCAAAGTTACCATAATGCTCGCGTCTGTGATTAAAAATGGCCATAACAGGGGGAAGGCTAAGTGCATGCTTTTGGCCTTCTCTATATGCTTCTATATATGTATGCATGCTATATACAAATATGCTTGTTAGTATATGAATGCACGTTTGAAAGTCATTAGGGAGGGGTCACGGGGTTCAGTAGCGTGGTCATTATGCGGTTGGTTATTTTCCAAACATTTCGTGGCTCAAGTGCTTATTTGTATAGCCAAAGAGACGAGAACTCAGTGCTTGGGCAGTAGTTTTACGTTTTTCCCTTTTTTGTTTTTCTTTTTTTTTTTTGCTGATTTGATTTCCCAAGAAGCACTTAAAAATCGACACGGTATGCAGTTATTTATTATTTACCGTTGCGAAAATTGCTTACTTCAAAATCTCTCAACCCTCTTGCCTTACTTGCCGCCGTCGTCGACGTCTAGTGGTCGCTTTTTCAATCAGTCTAATGACAGAGAGTCAGTCCGAAATTTGCTTTTTAATTAAAAGAAAATATTCAAGTCACTCCAAAAACTATTCACCATCAAAAACTAAGATGAAGATACAAAACAGAGAAAGAGATAGATTCATAATAACAATAACAAACAAGCTGCCACTTCATTTTGAATGGTCCAACGACATTCTGATAGTATTTAACCATGTCTATAGATGAAACACTTCATACTTAGTGCCAATATTAAAATCCAGCCACAAAAGGAAAAGATAAACAGCACAACAACTGCAAGTCGAGTTAACTGCAACCATTGCAGAAGTAAAAGTTGCTCAGCCAAGTTAATCAGCATTTATGGCAGACTTTTCAAAACTTTGTCTACTCTAGACAACATTGACCGGCAGAGAATTTGGTATATCAGCTATGCCAATGTGTTTGTCATCATGATGATAAGGAACTGCGGGAAGTTAAGATGTCTGTAGCAAAAAAAAAAAAACGGGCTAAATTCAATTTATTTTTTTTAAACAAATTATGTTAATATCTCGTCGAATCAAACACATGATAGAAATCTTCAGTTAGAAATCTTCGGTCTACGAAGATGGAATCGTAGAAAATATCCGTGCGGTTTCATCGTTATTTCATCCCACTAATAATCTAATCTACAGTATTAAGCCTAATAAACTTGCTCTAATGTATGTTTTACCAAAAAAATAGCATACTTTTTTGCGCAATATTCTTTAATTTATTTCTAATTATAAATCAAATTGGTATATCTCTAAAGAGTATATAATTTTCGTTGCTCTTAGAATTCGTTGCTATATCTCTTTGAGTTTTTTTTT